>JAWZYV010017460.1:32500-613002 GCA_038373885.1 Cheiracanthium punctorium | reverse complement strand
TGGCTGCGCGGAGAGTGAGACTAAACCCTTTTTTTCTGGGTACGGCCCTGCGGAAAGGAACAGTTGTCTCGAAGTGCCGATGCAGGGGAAAGGCGCCCACTCCAGAAATAAAAGTGACATAATATGCTGCTTCATAATGGCGGCACATTTCATGCAAGATTGAATGATCTGCAACCTTTGCGATCCCCTCCCCTTCTCCCTGAAGAAAAAGAGTCTCTGGATTCGCTCTTGGTTGTCTCTAGGGCCCGATCATCATGATATTGGGCCCTAGGAAAATACAAATTTTTGCCCCTTTGCACTTACGAGAAATTACATAGTACGCATTTGTTTGGGTCACTCAAAGCTTCAGAAATATACATCAAGTTTAAATACCATACCAAATATATGAATACATTGCAGTAAAGAATATTAAAGGACTTTTGTATACATGAATAACATTTATTTTCACAAATAATTGTTATTCATGTGTACATGGACGCAAATCAATGAATATCTAGACACATATTGCATACAATTCCATACTACTTTACAATATAAATGAAAAGAATTGCAAAACTTAAGTACTTATCTTAAAACTGATAATATATATGGGTCATTCCACAAGAATAGGGTAACTTCGTGAAATTGTAAAAAATTTTTTTGCTATTCAACATTTTTAAATTTTGAATAATGCCCATTTATAGATAGCATTGATTCTGTTTAGGAGCATGTATAATATTTTACAATTTGAATTTTTTTTTTAATTAAAAATTAGGTTTTTAACCCCAAAAAATCAGTCCCCTGGCATGTACCACTCGAAAAAGTGAAGAGTTAAGTGCTAATTATTTTTAAACTAACCGATTTAGGCAACAAAAATGATCGTTGTTGTGTTCTGAGATAGTTATTTAATAAGTTGTTATGTGTGTAATGTGATTTTTTGAAAATTTTCATCACTTTTTTTCAATTTTAAGTTGTGTACCCCTACTTTGCGCGTCAGTCCCCTGGCTCATGTTAAATTCCAAAAATTTCTGATATTATCCATTGTTAATAACTTTATTGCCTGTTTCATATTTATTTATCATATAAAGATGGCATTGACGACGTTTATTTATACATCAGCCATTTTTATTAAATGTTTTTCGCCATTCTTGTGTCAACAAACAGAATGCTAACACTCAATTTGTCAGTCCCCTGGTAAGTAATAATTTAATAATTTATAAATAATTATTATTGATGTTTGCTGATTTTAATGTCTTTTTATTACTAGATTTAATATTAGAACAGAATAATATGGCATTTGCTTCCAATAAGTAGATTTTTTGAGTTTTATAGTAAAAACGTCAGTCCCCTGGCAGAGTTTTCCATCTGGAATACTGCTTGTAACTGCTTGGATAACTTGTAAAAGAACTGCCGACCAAGTAATTGCTCAAAAAGGTGATATAATGAATTTGCAGACATATTACATAATAATGCCCAGCAATAAAAATTTCTATTATTGAAGATGTTGATATTAAAACAATGGATGATCTGATAAACGAAAACCAGAAATAAGCAAATTTCCTTTCAAGGAACACTCAAGGTACATCAAATTTGTGGTGATGTACAACACCCTAATCGTCTTATTATGAAGTCATTGAGTTGTTTCTGTGATCCTATAATTTGTGAAAGTTACAAGTTGGGAACAATTAAATTTGAACAAGATCAAAATCTTTCAGGGCGCCGTTCGACACTCACAGCTTCAAAAAAAAAAAAAAAAAAGTGAGAAGCAAAGTAAAAAAATCTACAAGTAAGCAACAGATCAAGTTCACTGTTGGTGATTTTATCCTAGTCAAATTTTTAGTCAGAAATAAAGAATACCGGAGTGTTGCAATTTGTTCGTATGTTAAAGAAAACGAAGAGAAGTTGACTGTCACATTGCTCAAAAAATGTAATGATAAAAATACTTTATTTCGATTAGATGAAAATGATATAGCTGATATATCGTTTGAGCATATATTGGAAAAATTACCAATACCTATTTCAAGTACCAAGCGTAATAGTCACTTATACATTTAATAAATTTATTGATGTTTGCGAAAAATAATTACTATTATTTTTGCTTTGATGTTAAATTTATGACTTGTTTAAAAAAGTTTTATTTAAAGTTTAAAAAAAGTTTTAAATAGTATAATTAAAATAAATAATTAAAAATGTATTAGTTAAAGATGATTAAATAGGAAAATATATGTATTGAGGTTATGTATGAAACATGTTTTTATTACTTCTTTGGATAATTATTATTAATTATTAATAAAAAGTTAGCATTATTCATTAAAAAGTTCATTCTAGAATGAAATCACCGGTAGTCCTGTCAGTCCCCTGGAATCTACTTTTTGAAAAAAATCGATTTTTTCAAAAATGTTCAAATAATTGAGTGTTGCTGTACAAATACAATAAAATTAACTTATTTTTCATAGATTTTATCAAAAAAATTCTAATCTGAGATAAATGTAGTATGTTTCAAATTCACCTCTAAAGTTACCCGATTCTTGTGGAATGACCCATATATATATTTATTTTTTAATCATAAAACTTACAAAAACAGACTCAGACGTTAGCTTAAGGATTTTGACCTAATGCTGATAGGTCTTAGAGGACCCTTAGTGGAGTAAAATGCCAAAGAATTAGCTGCCAGCTCTTGAGTATTTTCGAGAATAGGGCAAATTAAATTTTCGTAAAAGTTTTTTCAAAAGTTTTAATTTTTAATAAATAAAAATTGGTTGAAAGTTACAAAATTTTTGGGCCCAGGGCAAGCGCCCCAGTTGCCCTGCCGATAAACAGGCTCTGGTTGTCTCACTAGTTTGTATCGTGTTCAAGACTACAGAACATAAACTAATAAAATAAATAAAAACTTTGAAAAAAAAAATGTTACTTATAAAGCGATACGATCGTTTCGACCAAAAATTCTTTCGGTCTTCCTCAGTCAAAGCCTTTCGTCTCACTAAAGAGAGGGATCTCTTATCGTTCAACACCAGTAATTTGAGTGTTTTTTCCATAAACAAAACTTATTTTTACAAAATAACAGAAATACATTTAAAAAAAATCACAACTTTTCCTTTATACAGGGGAAAGTTTTAATAGTTTAAAGCAGGTATGGGCAATCTTTGAAAAGTTGCAAGCAACTTTCGGAAGTTAGGGAAGTCGCGGGCCAAACAATTGGGATTTATATGGGATTTTGAATGGTTTATATGGGTTTTATACAGGGTTTTGATACGTTCCGCGGGCCGGATCCAAAGTCATGGCGGGCCACATCCGGCCTGCGGGCCGGCGGTTGCCCATATGTGGTTTAAGGTTTTATCAGTTGAAAATTGATTTTTACTTTCCGAACATGTACCATGTAAGGAAAGTATTGTAATCATGAAAAAATTAGACTTCGAGATTTTGGTGCATTTACACGTTGTGTGTGTGCGTGTGTGTGTGGGGGGGGGGCAGCTACTTTTTCTTTTCTTTTCCCCCTTCCCCCACTTTAGGCATCACCATGGCAGAGTGTATAAGATACTGAACATGGCTGAAGTGCGAAGGTCCAGGATTCTGGCCTACCATGCAGCTGTCGATCTAACGGTCTGGAGTTTTGGACGTTTTTCTCCAGGTGTAACGAGGACCCTTAAGAAAGTCCAACGCCCAAGGCATCATAACTTTAGGCAAAAAGTCCTCGAGCAGCTTTGCCTTAAACACACTACACTACACACTCTTTCTATTGTCCCCCCTCAGCACGAAGATAGGGGCACGTTGCCCCGTTCGCCCCCTACTTGCAGCACTGTACATCGTAACCTCTTTTTGAATAATTTCGCGGCCTTCTAAAGTCAAGACCTACTTGGCCTGTGAGATAATCAGGTACTATATTCACCGTGATATTCATGGATAAAAAATAAGGTCCAATTCTATATCCGGCTACTTAATGTAGTAAAGTAATAGGAAGCGACATCACAGAGTGACACGAAAAAAAAAAGTAGGTAAAATATCGTAAAACTAGTGTGTACAATGTCTCCTAGCCCCTGCAGCTCGATTACAGACGCAAAGATTGGAAATAGGCATTGCCTTTAGATTATGTAATATTCACACTTCTCGGGAAAAAATAATTTTCACTGGAAGTCCGTTGTGGAGGCAATTACAACGGGCGCTAGAAAAACATTTCACGGTAATATGTCTAAACTCAATATATTTCATCTTCGTCCACCTAAAATAAATAAGTTCATACTCAATTTTTATTATATACCCAAATTGGATTTCTTGCTCTTCTGGAAACGCGCGGAAACTTTTCGCATTCGAAAGATTTCGTTTTGTGTACACAACCATTCTTATATCCAAGCAGACGATTTATTTGTGAAAAAAAAATTAAAGAATGTAATCTAGAAAAACTATTTTAAACAAAATGGAATCCCAATTGTATGACGTCATTTTCACTTGAAACAGGTAATTTGTCATCCAAACGCAAACTATTCACTTTTTTTTATTCTCGTAATAAAATAGTCTGAAAAGAGAAAAAAATAGCTTTAAAATGGGGAAACGGGTGGATTTTCAGATTTTTAAAGTAGCACAGATGGTTCGTTATATTTTTATACATGATTGTGAAATATTTCAAGCGGATTGCACAAATGGTGTAGATGTTATTGCTTTTTCCGTGCTTAACTTTTTGATCTTTTTGGAGTAATGGTGGTAAAAGTTTTATATCTTGGATGAGCTGCCCGGAATTGTTAGAGAGTCAGTCAGTGAGTCAAGGCAGCGGCACACACAGCATTCTCTCTTGGAGGTGGTCCAGCTCATAAAGTTCTGACACCGCCCGACCAGTGGCCTAGCGCATAGCGCTCTGTACTGGGAGACAGAAAGTGCCTGGTTCAAAACCAGGTCGCGTCCGCCGACCTAACCGTTCGGAGTTTTCCGTGGTTTCCTACGAAATTCCTTAAATACGGGTTAGGACCTCTTAGAAAGACCCCCAACAGAGGGCACCCCACCCATAGGCCTAGATCCATCGCGTAGATAATTGGCCTCAATCCCACAACGACAACAACAATAACAAAGTTGTGGCACCAACCAACCACCTGAAAAAATGCAGAACAAAATTTTTTCTCATGACTATGACGGGGCCGTCGTTATTAGCAACGGGCCTGCGTATGAGTTGCCATCACTAAAAATGAGTTTATCATTGAGGCCTGTTTTCCCCCAGTCACAGTGTTCTATTTTATTATTCTAAGTATTATAAATGTTATATTATTTTATTATTTTAAAACAATTTTTTTATACTTTTGTCGTACTAAAGAATTTTAGATGTAGGTAATCGTTTGGTGAATCTTGAGCCATTTCTTTCATGAAAATTTATCCTAAAATTCGAACATTTTGCTCTGAATGTAAAGGTAAGTGAACGCTTATAATGTATTTAGAAATTCTAAATATATGTATGTTAATCATGTTTGGTGAATAATTACTCATGTGTTATTTATAAATAAATTATTTTAATCAGAAATCGTATTACTTGAGTAGTTTTTATTCTTGTAAATAAGCATGACGTTGGGATACTATTTAGACAATTTAATTTTGCCAGTTGAAAATGTTATTTATCAGCTATATATGCCTTGATTATGTGATTAAGACTTACATCTGGTACAGTGCAGAAATACAGTAAATTATAAATTATTGATTTTTGCCCGTTTATACAGAAACTTCAAATGTAGTTAATATTTTATACAAGCGTTCATTATGCTTGCTCAATTCCTAAGTTCGATTGAGAAAGCGACAAAAGAATAATATATACTACATGAAATGTCTTTATTAAATAATAATTAATTCAGGGATCGCGCTATAGAGCGTATTTTATCAATTTTCTCCAATATACAGGATATCCCGAAAACACTGAAATGCGCTTTAATACATCATTTGTTAAAGATTAATGTTGAATTGTTTAAAATAACGTAGGAAATACGACTACGTTCATGAAATATTCATTATAAAAATGTCTTGTGTATTTAGTTATTTTAAAGTATCTTAAATATCCACTTGTGAAACTAAAATAAGCAATCGTGAATCATGAGAGTAAGCGCTACTTTGTTTTTCCTTCAAATTATATGCATCTATTTTCTTTATGTCAATATATATCATAGCAAACAATTTAATCATGAGTTCGTACTTGAATTAGTAACACAATTACTACTTAAAACTATATTAAATAACGTTTGAAAGCACTGGGAAGGTTAAGAAATGCCTGATGTATACGTGAAGACTCGAGCATCCGCAGGCCTCTTTGGATGGCTCATCAAAATACACGCGCAGGCCCGTTACTAATTGCGAAGGCCCCGACTATGACCACCTTTTATAAAAACACCCTGCACTATGTTTCTGGATTATGTTTTTATTAATGACTATGTCATTTTATCCCACACCTCCTTTATTGAAAATTTTCCGAAAAATGTGTCCCAAAAAAGCGACATAAAAATGCCGACATAATTTTACATATATTTAAATACTATTAGTTCACAACAGCTTTAATCTATTGTTACAATATTTCGTAAGCTGTAGAATATGCATCGCATGTATTAATGACTCTGTCATTTTATCTCTCGCCCCCTTTGAAAATGTGACATAAAAATGAGACACGAAAATGCGTTACGAAAATGCGACATAAAAGTAAGAATAAATGTCCGCTGAAAATGTTAGTGTGTTACGTAAACCACCGATTTCTATAAGCTCCGTAAAGTTGCATTTATTTGATAAAACAATTGTTTAAAAATTTCATCCGTTTTGTAAATGTTATATGAGAATGTGGCAAAAATGTGTAGATAAAATAAAATGGTAGTATGTGTTACGTAAACCACCGATTTCTATAAGCTCCGTAAGGTTGCATTTATTTGATAAAATGATTGTTTAAAAATTTCATTCGTTTATTTAAATACTATTAGTTCACAACAGCTTTAATCTATTGTTACAATACACTCATGTCCATAAATTAAGGATAATTCAGAATCACACAGAAATTGATCTCTAAAATAAAAATTTCACCTGTGGAATGATCAAACACATCTTGAAGAAGAATATGCAAATTACAGGAAACCACCAGATGGCGTGGATGGTACGTCACAATGACGAGAGTGTAAGAGAGGGGTATATAAGGAATGGTGGCAAAGAAGTAAAATTGTTCACAAGCGCTGTGAAAGCCTTTCAGTGCAAAAACCGCATAGTTATGGCACAAAGGAGGCATTTGGATGATGTTTTACGTGGCAGAATTATCGGACGACTGGAATGTGGACGTACCCAGCTGGAAGTATCCGAGGAACTTAGAATCGCCCAGAGTGTCATCTCCAGGCTTTGGCAACGATTCCAAGATGATGGTAATGTGAGTAGACGTTACAGCACAGGTCGCCCCCGAGTTACAACGCCGAATGAGGACCGCTATTTGGCAGTTACTGCCAAAAGAAACAGACGGAGTACAGCATCAGACCTGTCTCGTCAGCTCTCTTCAGCTACCGGTACGACAGTTTCAAGGCAGACCGTGTACAGACGCTTAGGGCACATTGGTCTATATGCTCGTAGGCCTGTCAGATGTGTTCTACTTACCGCAACTCACTGTCGCCTGCGATTAACCTGGAGTAGAGAGCATGCATTGTGGACACCGCAACAGTGGTCTTGTGTGATGTTTTCCGACGAGTCGAGGTTTAGTTTGGAGTCTGATTCTCGCCGGACATTCATCTGGAGAGCGCCAGGTACCCGTTACCACCAAGAGAACACCATTGAAAGACACCGTTACGGTGGTGCAGGATGGCTCGTTTGGGGAGGAATTATTCTTGGTTCCAGAACTGACCTGCATGTTCAGAGTGTAACGATGACAGGCCACATCTATCGGGATGTCATTCTGGAACAACATGTACGTTTGTTTCGGGGCGCCATGGGTGCTGAATTTGTGTTTATGGATGACAACGCCCGTCCTCACCGTGCAAACATTGTAGACGAATGCCTTCAATCGGAGGATATCACCCGTATGCATTGGCCAGAATACTCACTGGACTTGAATCCAATAGAGCATGTGTGGGATATGCTTGGCCGACGAATTGCAGCCCGTCAACCCCCGCCCACCTGTCTACCGGAACTTCGGAGTGCATTGCTTGATGAGTGGTGTAATATTCCCCAAGATCAGATTGATCATTTGATACTCAGCATGCCTAGGCGTTGTCAGGCCTGTATTGCATCGTCCGGGAGACATACTCCGTATTAACCATCCTACTAACCATGTTATACTGTTTTTTGTAAATAGGTTCGTTTTTGAAATTTGGTCAAGGGAGTAAAACTTGCAATTTTTATTAATTATGTCAAACATATAGCATCTTTTTTGCTCTTTACTTTTTGTTTAATAAATAGACTTTACAAATAAGTCAAATTTGTTTTGCTTCTTTCTCTTTCTTTGCCTGAACTTCATTATCCTTAATTTATGGACATGAGTGTATTTCGTAAGCTGTAGAATATGCATCACATGTATTTTTTACATATATTTAAATACTATTAGTTTACAACAGCTTTATTGTTACAATATTTCGTAAGCTGTAGAATATGCACCACATGTATATTTTACATGTATTTAAATACAATTAGTTCACAACAGCTTTAATCTATTGTTACAGTATTTCGTAAGCTGTAGAATATGCTTCACCATGTATTTTTCTATAAATAGGTTACAATCATAAAAATTTCAACATAGGGTTACCAGGCAAAATACACGATAATATTTCAACTTTTTAATTACAAGCAAGCTGAGCCGAAACACGGGATTCGTAATTGTTACATTTTTATAGATATATTTTTTTCTTTTAAAGAAAGATGTGAAAAATTGAGAGGTTGGCCACTTACCCCCTTAGAGGACGAATTTCAAAGTATTCTGAAATAGGTTTTTTTAGGTAAAAGTGAGTGCTGTATTTCGCAAGAATTTTAAAGGTCTCTTCCCTTTTTTTCCCTTGTGAATGATGTGTGAAGAAAAAATTTTGGCTTCCTACCCCCATACGCTGTCTGATCTATAGATCAGAGCAACTGATAGATATAGCAACTGTAATAAAAAAAACTCACATGTAAGCCAAATTTTGTATTATTAGCTTCGCTAGTTTTGGCTAAGTGAAATACTGACATGCGATAAAATATTACTTTCCGCGGTCCCTGTAAGATACACTTTTCCTTAAGAATAGTTTTCCGAAATTCTAGAGCTTTAAGTCTAAATTAAACATGAGTTGAAGAAAATGAGAATACACAATAAAGCAATAAACAAATAAATAAATAAAAACAGAAAACGATACCCCCTACCATTCTTTTATGAAATGGTTTTCAAAGTCAAGAGTGACTCGGCACTCTTTTTCAAGGTTATCCCAACTCATTAGAAAGACAGAAGCACAAAATTCTTAAACAAACAAAATAAATTGCTCCCTTTCCTGGCACTTTTTCTACAAAGAAAAATAACCTTCTGTGTCTCGGTTATAAATCTTGGAAAAAAAACTGAGATTCCTCACAATTACAAATGTCGAAAACAACTCAGGCGAAATCTTGTTTTGTCTGAACGTCATTTTAAAATTGTAAAAAGAATGTGAAAATGTGCTTTTCGCTCCAGTGAGGTCGAGTAAGAATTATGCTGCCAGGGAAACAGTGGCGCAGCGCCTTAACAGAAGGGGGGCTACGGGAGGCTGAGCCCGACCTAGAAGTTTAGTTAGTTTCTTAGCCCCCGTAAGATATTTTTTTAATTTACCGATAAACACGAAGGTTTATAAAAACGAGTGCGTTTCAATATATAATCATTAAATTTCAAATTATTAAAAATAACTCATTGTTTTGGGTGATTTTCTCATCACAATTGCCAGATTTTTATACGGTTTGCTGCTCTTAATTGGATGTAATGCCAAATCTTAGATTTTTCCAATGTGGAGCAAAACACAACAGCCGCTCTTCCTTTAAATTCCTTAAGTCTTTCAAAATATTCTTTGAATAGTTTTCATTGAATCTCAGAGAAAAAGTTAATAATGGAATGAATGGTAAGTATTTAAAAAATACGGTATTTTTTGTGAAGCAAATACTCTAGGAAAAGAAGTACGAACAAATTGAAAAACACTCTCCCCCACCTTTGACTACAACAACTTATACAGTCAACTCGCGATTTGGCGACCCTTCCCGATTTAACGGCCCTCTGATGAAGTCCTGACCGTTTTCCAATACCTAGGCCGGCACACATGCAGCGTTTTTCCGATCCGTTTCCGGACGCAGCGGGGTTCTTGTTTTAATGGGCAAGGCATTGTACAAGGGGGGATACAGTGCAGGGGCGAAGAATTTATTGACTTTTAATAGCCCGTCGGGATTCGTCGCCAAAGGATAACGCGTGAAACCACAAAACCACCCCAATCACACAATGGGGCAACTTTTCTCCGCAATCCGTTTTGGAGATACGGAAAAATACATAGACTTCCCATTATAGCGTACTGAAACGCACGCTGAAGTATACACTGGCGAGCGACCTTGCCGAGGTCCCGTGGAGGTCGTTAAATTGCGAGTCGGATGTATTTGGTCAGCCCTCGAAATAGGTTCAAAGCACTACCTAGCTTTTCATCTTGATAACGGTCTTGAAATGGCATATTTAGGATACAGTTTGTGAAATGGAAGAAACTTGAAAGGGGGCTCAGATTTCCACTTCGAGATTGACGCAATGAAATAAACATTGAACCCGTTCGCTCCCATCGCTGAAAGGACGCGACGACTGCTATCCTCCCTTCTGCAACCATCGTTGCTTCCCGGCTTGGGTACAGAAAGGAGGATCGCCACCGCCGAATCCTTGTAACGATAAGAGCGAAAGGGTTAGAGTCAATAAGACAGTAAAATATTTATTTTGAATCACTATCCTTAAAACCTAAGTGTTTGAAGATATCAAGAGTTGTTTCATTTGCATAAATAAAGGGTGGCCAAATCATACATAGCGCATGCGCTAAACGTGCCGCATTGGATAATTTCAAGTGGCACATTGCGTCCTTCTGACTGCTTATTGTTTTGATACAGACCGAAGACTTTTGAATTAATTTCGTGCGCAGAAACATCCTATTTTTTTTGCTTTGTTTGTGTTCTTATGACAAAGCTACGCACGGCTACCTGTCAAGAATGGGGGGTGCCGTGGTCGGAGGATTTTCTAAGGGGTTCTAACGCATATTCACGTTACATATGGAGGAAACATTTTATTTCGTATAATTTATAATGCTACATCAAAAGAGAGCATGCTTACAATCTAAAGTAGATTGCCATCAAAAATCGAACCATCTCTGATGCCCTATAAATAATATCATAACTGTTTAAAAGAGTTATACCCATGAAAAAACAGACTAAATCACAAAATATCGAATAAAATTTTTGGGTACCTTACCGGAGATTCCTCTACAATTTGGATTCTCATCAGAGGATTGAAAAAAGCTACCAAACATAATATATATCTTCAAGAACTCATAACCACCTCTTTAAACCCTTTGAAGCGCAACCATTTCTCAGTGCTGAAAAAAAGGCCGTTCGATTTAACTACCAGCAAGATGGCGGACGATCGCATCGTTCATCGCGTGCCATAGACCTATAGACTCTTTTTTTTGACACAGTCTGGCTATGCGAGCACAGCACGCGATGATCGTCCATCATGTTGCTGGTAGTTAAATCGAGTGGTGGCAACGGCTGCCCTTTTTCCAGCATCGGGAAATGGTTGTGCTTCAAAGGGTTAAATAATTTAAGTATTTAAACTTGTCGATCGCAAAGAGTTTGAATGCGAAGGGAAAACAGCGAAAACTTACGAACTGAAGGAACGAGTAAAGCTTCATTTCCGCATTGGCCCTTGCAAGCACGGCCGGCGGACTCTTCAATAATAAAAGCGCAGAAATGTCCAGCACGCTAATTGTTATTTTGAGGAAGTGCGTCCGAAACATAAAAATAATAATATCCAATGTCAGAAAGAAAAGAGAGCGGAGGAAATGAAGGCATCCACTAAGAGGCAGTGGACGGCGGAAGTGGATGGGCAAGCGATCTTCACACAATCGGATCGAGAGGAAATGATGTGTAACAATTACATTTGGTTTTACTCTGTAGCAGACAGATTATGAGAATTTTTGAGATGTTCGTAAGACTGCAGCTCGCGAAAAATCACGTGATTTTCTTATATAAAAACACAAACTATTTATAACATGGATTTAATTTTTTTAAAAAAGAATATTTCTTCATAATCTGTACTATACAAGGCAAGGATGGATTAAAGAGGAGGGGGGGGGGGCGGTCGGCCGCACATGCTACAGGGGAGGGGGGGAGGTTTCAATCTTAATGTTTTAATATGGGAGTTTTTCAATACACTTCTAGAATTAGTATTTTATGTATCTTAGAGTTTCGGAAGCTGGGAGGGGTGGGGGGCGTCGAACAGCCTAAAAACCCTTAAGGCCCCTCCTCAGACAGAAATTTTTCTGATTCGCGTTTTGAGGAACAATTTCCTACCCCCCTCACAAAAGCTCCTATCGCGAAATGCGATAGCTTGCGTGTCCGTTACTGATGGGAAATTTATGACCCGTTGGCGGGTTGGGAGATTTTGACCTGTGACCTCCGTCTACATGCCCCCGCTGCCTGAGCAGAATTTATTTTCAGTTGAGTGTATTCGTTCGAACCATAGGCGCAACCACGGAGGGGGCTATGGGGGCTGAAGCCCCCCCTAAAGGTAGAAAGTTAGAAGTGAAAAGCGTTAAAAAATGAAAACTGTCGCTAATGAAATAATTTTTTTTAGTTCTTTCTTTCTTTTTTTAACTGTCCTCAGAGGCGCAGAGAGCCAATTCGGGGCCCCGGGGATAAAATCTTTGGGGTCCCTTTGCTGTCCAGAAATTCTTTTGATGTATAAGATCAATCATTTATTCCTTATTAAAATTATTAATCATTTAAAGAAATTTTAAATTAGTAGTAATTGGAAAATAATTAATACACTTAATTATTAATTTAAAGGAGTATTATACTTTAATAAACATCCATGCTCTAAATAATACCAACATTTTGTTTTGAAGGTTTCGTCACCTCCATAGAGCAACTGTATTTAAAACGTTAACATTTTTGCATGGCATG
This sequence comes from Cheiracanthium punctorium, assembly GCA_038373885.1. Taxonomy (NCBI): domain Eukaryota; kingdom Metazoa; phylum Arthropoda; class Arachnida; order Araneae; family Cheiracanthiidae; genus Cheiracanthium; species Cheiracanthium punctorium. The sequence goes on along the minus strand of JAWZYV010017460.1, from coordinate 599,910 downwards.
TTTCTCAGTATTGAAAAAATTAATATTTTTATTCATACTTCCATGCAAGCAGGCATCCAAAATATTTTAAAAGGCCAAAAAAGTGGAAATTTCAAAATTTCTCATAGAAAGTCTTGATCGTTTTTGTTAAGGAAAATTCAAAATTTCGGAGGTTGGGTGGGCCCATAGTCTCTCCTCTGGCTATACCCTTTCTTCCACTATTTAACAATGTGTCTCGGAAAAAAATGATTTCTTGTTAAATAAATCTTTTCTGCTTTTAGTCATGGCAAACCGTTGAATAACACCTTTTTTTTACAAAATTGACAACACACAATTAAGTATCATATGAACAGCAAAAGCGAGGCCCCTTCACAAGCTGAGGCCCTGGGGATTTTTCCCCTGCTCCCCCTCCCTCTCTGCGCCACTGACTGTCCTCAAATTATTTCTAACCAATAAAGTTTTTAAATAAATGCTCACAGTTAGTTGAAACACTCTTACACACGGTTACAACGTTGCTCAAAAGATGAGATAATTATTTAGGACTCTATAATGAGTTACATTGCTTATGTTCTATGGGACAGTCAAGTAATACCGAATATTTTGACGTTATAAGAGAGTTGTAACTAACCGAGATCACTATGACTGAGTTCAGCAATATTATGTAGCCCAGCCCCCCCCCCCCCTAAACTAAATCCTGGGTGCGCCACTGGTTCGAACAGATTTAAATTGCAGGATACACAATGATAAATTACAAGTATAATAAAAATTGTATTTAATTTGCAAAGGAGACTGCAATTTGTAAAGTGTTGTTATAAAAATTAACATTTTAAAAGAAAATATCGAAGCGCGAATATGAGAAATTTTACATCGTAATTATTCTACTATATAGTTACGCTGAACCCTGACTGGCTGACTCAATTTGTAAAGATTCCAGGCAAACCACTTCGATGTAAATATTTTACCACCATTACTTCAAAAAGATTAAAAACCAGAAAAAGCCTAATAACACCCACACCATTCATACGATCCGCTTGAAATTTTTCATAACTATGTATAAAAATATAAAAACAATCTCTGTTACTTTGAAAATCTGAAAACCCACCGGTTCCCTAATTTTTTTAAGAGATTTTTTGCCATTTTCAGCTCCATTTTATTTCAGAGATTCAAAAAAGCGAATAATTTGAGTGAAAAAATTAGACTTTCAAAGTGTAAAAAAATTGTCATATTCACGTCACGGTTATCTATCTGCCTTTGAAGGGAAAATTGTGATTCATTCCTTTAAAATTGTTTTCCTAGATTACATAGTTTATTTATTTATTTTTTCACAAATAAATCGTCTGCATGGATATGCGAATGACTGTGAACAAAAAACGAAATCTTTTGAATGCCATAAGTTTCCGCGCGTTTCCAGAAGAGGATGAAATTCGATTTGGGTGTATAATAAAAATTGAATAGGAAGTTATTTATTTTAGGTAGACGAAGACTAAATGTATTCAGTGTAGACATTTTCGTCGAATGTTTTTTCAAGCGCCCGTTGTATTTGCCTCCACAACGGGCTTTGATTTCTAGTTTGGTTAATATGATGACACAAAAATAATACATTTTTTTTAAACTTCCTTATATACATAATTGCTTAAATCTGGGTTTTGAAAAACACTTTCATTAAAAGTATGCAGTTGCGACAAATTAAAATATGCATAATAGTTTACACGATTGATTGTGTAAAATATTTTCGTGTATAATACAAATTTACCTACTTTCTAGTCCTTGACTTTGTTTTCTGATCTTTAATATATATATAATAACTTTAAAAAGTGGCAATTTGGGGCGAAATAGGAATTTTTTTCCCTCGAAAACACAATTTTTGCGAATTTTCAAAATCGATATCAGCAGAGTACGGAAAGTTTTTTCTTGGGTTGGCTAATAACCGTGTTCTTTTTTTTTTTTTTTTTTTTTTTTTTTTTGAAAAGAAATTAAGTTTATCAATACAAAATTATATCTCATACAACCCCCCCTCCCCGAAAAAAAATTCTGGCTACGCTCCTTTCCTCATCGATTAGCATATAACGACTATGTTACATCATAAAACTATTAAAAGTGGCGTTTTTTCCGGTGGCGTTTTTTCCGCTCACCGGATTTTTGAAATCTGTATCAGCCGAATGCTGGAAAGTTGTTCCTGGGTTAGTAAGTAACTGCTCAATCCCCTCCCCTCCTAAAAATAAAAAAAACGGACAATATCTTCAGATGGCACTGGCTCATTTAAAATCGGGTATTTTAGCGAAAGCATTTCCAAAAATAAAATTTACCGGATTTTGGAAATCTTTAATAGTTCTGCGGTAAAAATGCTTCTTATTTTTAGAGTGTATCATATAAAGAAGTTTCCGCGCTCGTCTGATATCGATTTCAAAATTCGGAAAAATTGTGTTATCGGGAAGAAAATGTTTATTTTGGCCCTAATTCCCAAATTTAAAGGCGTTGGCGCCACCGGAAGACATTGTCGAACTTCGAAATAAATTACAGGGTTATTATCCAACCCAAGTGACAACTTTTCTGACCTCGGCTGACACCGATTTCGAAATTTTGCAAACTGTGTGTTTTCTGGAAAAAAATATATCCAGAACAGATAGAATCCAGACTATATATGTACACTACTGGCCAAAAGTATTGAAAGTTTCAGAATCTAACCATCTTTTCAAGAATAATACCACAAAAAATGGACAAAAAACTTGTTAGATTTATATATTTTTAAGAATTTTTGAATTATAATTAGCGGTACGGAATTTTCGCAAATAAAAACAGAAAATTCGCAGGAAAAAATATGAAGGTTTGAAATTTTAATAAAATTCGCATAAACTACTTACAAAACATTTAATGTGCTGATACTTGCAGCCCCAGATGTGCAAAATAATTGAACTATCTGGAAATAAACTCCATTTGTTGCATTTGATTTCATGTGCAAAAAAGTTCATACAAAGTTTTTTCAGATCTGTTTTATCATTGTGTTCAGATCTAAATTCCCTGATTGTTGTTCAAGAGTTATTTTCAACATTTCTAATTTGTTCCACAAATGGGGAGCAAATGGTTAACTTGAACCAGGCGAAATACACGAAAGATGAGAGATAAAATGACATAGTCAATTAATATCGTTTTGATATGGCAATAATGAAACAAAAAATTAGGTGGTTCGGGGGGGGGGGTCTTCCCCTGACGAGGCTCAAACAGCCGAGTTTCCTATCTATCTATCTATCTATCTATCTATATATATATATATATATATATATATATATATATATAACTAATAAGTAAAACACAATATGTACTGCAAATAAGATATACCTCGCATTACATATACACAGTGGAACCTCCTAAAGTGACCACCTTCGTAAAGAGACCACAAGTCTATACTGACCACTTTTGTAAATTTTCCCTTTCTAATCACCGCACATTGCAACCTTTGTAAGTTGACCACTTTATAAGATGATCAATTTTGTTGATTCCGAGGGTGGTCACATAAGGCAAGTTCCACTGTGTATATATATATATAAATATATATACATATATATATATATTGTGCTCAAGGTCTGGTATGTAAAATTATATTTCTAATTTTTGTTATCTTTTTGATTTCTTCTTTACTTTCTATACTAGGGTAGGGCCCAGATGTGTGGAGTTAATATCTCTTCTGATATGCCACACAACCGAAACCCTACTATTTGGTTTGCTGTAAATTATAATCCACTGTTTGTGGCCCCTGACGATGGTGACAGTGGTTATAATTTCCGTTCCATTATATTATCACAATAATTCTTGCACTTTATTTGGCTTCAAAATCTGGTTTCTAATTCTTGCTAATAGCTGTTATATTCTTATGCGAGATATGTCTTATTTGTAGTATGTTTTGTGTTTTACTTGTTAGTTTATATATATATATATATATAACTCGGCTGTTCGAGCCTCGTCAGGGGGACCCCTATGACCCCCCCTAATTTTTTAGTTTCATTATTGCCATATTAAAACGATATTAATTAACTATGTCATTTTATCTCTCACCTTTCGTTCTTTTCGCCTGGTAACCCTATGTTGAAATTTTTATGATTGTAACCTATTTATAGAAAAATACATGGGATGCATATCTACACCTTACGAAATATTGTAACAATGGATTAAAGTTGTTGCGAACTAATAGTATTTAAATATATGTAAAATTATGTCGCTTTTTTGGGACAATTCAATAAAGGGGGTGAGAGATAAAATGACATATTCATTAATAAAAGGCTGCTTTAGTTATTAAGAATGTAATCAACCACACCTAGAAAACAAGTGCAAATAAGCATTTATATTTAAAAAAAAAAAAGCCTCAATATGTTGAAATCAATATCGTCCAATGTAACTAAGAAACACTCGTGAAATCAGCTTTGAAACAAAATAAATTGCACTGAAATCAGCTCATCAGCTTGTGAGCCAAGATCCTGTAATCAGAGGCATCTTCACGTGTCGGGCGTTTCAGTTTTGTATCCTCCCAATTAAATTAATTAAATATCAATGAGCACAATTTGCATTGCCCAGCACGGAGTAAAATTTACACTGATATAACATTGAAGAAGTTTAAATGCACAGAAAATTTTAAATATGATCCTAAAAGCAAATTCTAATACTTTTGAGTTAGTTAAACACTTCATTTGATTGCGAAATTTCAAATCGGCTTAGAAATATTTTTGTGAGTAGTATGTTTTTGGATGTATTAATACCACAGAGAATTTTTTAAAAATGGTTAATATGAACAAATTCTTTAAATATATTCTGTTTTTTCCTCCCTTTTAGCCAACAGAATAAATAATGCCCGTTATAGCTGCGTCCGTACTTCAAAATTTCGATGCGTAAACAATGTTTTTCCTTCATTTTTGATCAGTCATCATATTTAAATCGGGATTCATTTTGAGTTATTCAAAAAGCTATACTGTGGTCCTGGGACAATATACGAAAAAGGGGTCCCATCCAGCTGACCCTGACCCGACCCACCGAGAGGGGAGGAGGGGCAATTGCCTCGAATTCCACTCCTAGAGGACGCATGTTGCGAATTTTTGGCGCACAAGTCTCACGGGGAAATAAAATAATTCTGTCTTCCAAAACCTCTTCTGGATCACTACAGACGCATTCACGTACTAAAGTTTAAACATGCAATAAGAAAGGAAAAGAAAGGCGCCAATATATTTGACTGATTACTAATGAAGCTTTTGTAACGGATAAGTATAAACATACATCTGGGACCCGAAAACGTAAGATGTAGAACTGCAATCAGAGGGTAGTATGAAAAGAAGGCGGACATTGTTGGAAGTTGGAATTACAGGGGAAAAAAAAAAAAAAAAAAAAGATGCGGATGATTAATAGCCAAGTTCGATTAAAATTTGTCAAACACTCTGGTCACTAGTGACTTTCGGATTAGATGATGTGAGTTTGCCTATTCGATTGCGCGTGCATAGATACACACACACACACACACATACAAATTAGTCCAATATGTTTTTACTTACTGGATAATACTATTTACTTATATTTCTTTTTAACCTTTACTTATATACTAAAGGTCCTTTTCTTTAGCATTTTATATAGCTGTGTGAAAAATTATATACAAGTAAAATATATATATATATATATATATATATATATAGGTAATGAGCGTAATGAATAGTGCTTTAGTTGATTACCGAACATCAGAAGGAAACTTCGATATATATGGAATTACAAAAGAGAAATAAACTTTCCTACAATTTTAGGTTGAAGCTGCTTCACCTAAAAAAGTTTGTGCATTTAAACTTTTTAAATATTATATAAGTGGAAATTGTACTCCGTACTGTGCAATGTAAATTGTCCCTCCATTTACATCATCCATCCGAAACAAATCTATTCCTTTTCAATACAAACCAAGCCTTTAAACAGAGAGTTTTTCTGCTAGGAGTCGTAAATCAAGTTCCTCCTTCTCCCCGTTTCATCTCTGCGGGTGGTAACGCAACAGGTGGGCAAGTGGGGTTGGAAAACATCTGAAAATTTTTCATCAAAAATGTGTAAATAAATCGCTAAAAATCAAATTTATGGATTAGATAAAAAATACTTATGTATTTGAAAAGGCAAAGTGCACTGCAATTTTTCTATCTTTACCAAATTTCAAAAAAGTTAGTCTGGTCTGAGAAAATCGCAGTTGACTGTCAGAATTCGTGTCTTTGTAGATGGATGATTGTGTTTAATATTAAATAAAAAATACATCAAAGCAATATTTCTAAAATCTGAAAGATGGAAAAGGTGAGAAGTCTTTCAAGAAAACAACAATGAAAGGAAAATTTAAAAATATTAATTTAGTGCCGAGATATTACTTGAAAACCGAAGTAATAAAATTCCCATTGCTTAACATGGAAAGGAAACTTCTTTCGATCTGTCTGAGGAAGAGCCTTATCAAATAGCCAGTTTATATATATATATATATATATAACTAACAAGTATATTGTCCCAGGACCACAGTATAGCTTTTTGAATAACTCAAAATGAATCCCGATTTAAATATGATGACTGATCAAAAATGAAGGAAAAACATTGTTTACGCATCGAAATTTTGAAGTACGGACGCAGCTATAACGGGCATTATTTATTCTGTTGGCTAAAAGGGAGGAAAAAACAGAATATATTTAAAGAATTTGTTCATATTAACCATTTTTAAAAAATTCTCTGTGGTATTAATACATCCAAAAACATACTACTCACAAAAATATTTCTAAGCCGATTTGAAATTTCTCAATCAAATGAAGTGTTTAACTAACTCAAAAGTATTAGAATTTGCTTTTAGGATCATATTTAAAATTTTCTGTGCATTTAAACTTCTTCAATGTTATATCAGTGTAAATTTTACTCCGTGCTGGGCAATGCAAATTGTGCTCATTGATATTTAATTAATTTAATTGGGAGGATACAAAACTGAAACGCCCGACACGTAAAGATGCCTCTGATTACAGGATCTTGGCTCACAAGCTGATGAGCTGATTTCAGTGCAATTTATTTTGTTTCAAAGCTGATTTCACGAGTGTTTCTTAGTTACATTGGACGATATTGATTTCAACATATTGAGGCTTATTTTTTAAAAATATAAATGCTTATTTGCACTTGTTTTCTAGGTGTGGTTGATTACATTCTTAATAACTAAAGCAGCCTTTTATTAATGAATATGTCATTTTATCTCTCACCCCCTTTATTGAATTGTCCCAAAAAAGCGACATAATTTTACATATATTTAAATACTATTAGTTCGCAACAACTTTAATCCATTGTTACAATATTTCGTAAGGTGTAGATATGCATCCCATGTATTTTTCTATAAATAGGTTACAATCATAAAAATTTCAACATAGGGTTACCAGGCGAAAAGCACGAAAGGTGAGAGATAAAATGACATAGTTAATTAATATCGTTTTAATATGGCAATAATGAAACTAAAAAATTAGGGGGGGTCATAGGGGTCCCCCTGACGAGGCTCGAACAGCCGAGTTTATATATATATATATATATAACTAACAAGTAAAACACAAAACATACTACAAATAAGACATATCTCGCATAAGAATATAACAGCTATTAGCAAGAATTAGAAACCAGATTTTGAAGCCAAATAAAGTGCAAGAATTATTGTGATAATATAATGGAACGGAAATTATAACCACTGTCACCATCGTCAGGGGCCACAAACAGTGGATTATAATTTACAGGAAACCAAATAGTAGGGTTTCGGTTGTGTGGCATATCAGAAGAGATATTAACTCCACACATCTGGGCCCTACCCTAGTATAGAAAGTAAAGAAGAAATCAAAAAGATAACAAAAATTAGAAATATAATTTTACATACCAGACCTTGAGCACAATATATATATATATATATATATATATATATATATATATATATATATATATATATATATATATATATATATATATATATATATATACACAGTGGAACTTGCCTTATGTCACCACCCTCGGAATCAACAAAATTGATCATCTTATAAAGTGGTCAACTTACAAAGGTTGCAATGTGTGGTGATTAGAAAGGGAAAATTTACAAAAGTGGTCAGTATAGACTTGTGGTCTCTTTACGAAGGTGGTCACTTTAGGAGGTTCCACTGTGTATATGTAATGCGAGGTATATCTTATTTGCAGTACATATTGTGTTTTACTTATTAGTTATATATATATTAAATTGAAATGTGTGTGCGGTGGCGCCTGACGATAGAGCACACCATTTCAATTTTCCATTCCATATCCGAATCATGTGGATACATGTGGTTAGGCCTAAAGCCCACCTGGTCTCATTTGGCGCATTATATCCAAAAATTTTCCAAACTTTCATTGGCTTTGAAGGCTCTATTTAAACACTTTTTTCGGTCTTAGCTTGTTAATTGGCAACTTATGCTATCTGTTTTTTTTTCCAATTTATCAATGGATTATCTTGGGATTGGGATTTCACTTCACGTAAGTAAGCTATTATATATTATATATATATATATATATATATATATATATATATAGATAGATAGATAGATAGATAGATAGATAGATAGATAGATAGATAGGAAACTCGGCTGTTTGAGCCTCGTCAGGGAAGACCCCCCCCCCCTGAACCACCTAATTTTTTGTTTCATTATTGCCATATCAAAACGATATTAATTGACTATGTCATTTTATCTCTCATCTTTCGTGTATTTCGCCTGGTTCAAGTTAACCATTTGCTCCCCATTTGTGGAACAAATTAGAAATGTTGAAAATAACTCTTGAACAACAATCAGGGAATTTAGATCTGAACACAATGATAAAACACATCTGAAAAAACTCTGTATGAACTTTTTTGCACATGAAATCAAATGCAACAAATGGAGTTTATTTCCAGATAGTTCAATTATTTTGCACATCTGGGGCTGCAAGTATCAGCACATTAAATGTTTTGTAAGTAGTTAATGCGAATTTTATTAAAATTTCAAACCTTCATATTTTTTCCTGCGAATTTTCTGTTTTTATTTGCGAAAATTCCGTACCGCTAATTATAATTCAAAAATTCTTAAAAAGATATAAATCTAACAAGTTTTTTGTCCATTTTTTGTGGTATTATTCTTGAAAAGATGGTTAGATTCTGAAACTTTCAATACTTTTGACCAGTAGTGTACATATATAGTCTGGATTCTATCTGTTCTGGATATATTTTTTTCCAGAAAACACACAGTTTGCAAAATTTCGAAATCGGTATCAGCCGAGGTCAGAAAAGTTGTCACTTGGGTTGGATAATAACCCTGTAATTTATTTCGAAGTTCGACAATGTCTTCCGGTGGCGTCAACGCCTTTAAATTTGGGAATTAGGGCCAAAATAAACATTTTCTTCCCGATAACACAATTTTTCCGAATTTTGAAATCGATATCAGACGAGCGCGGAAACTTCTTTATATGATACACTCTAAAAATAAGAAGCATTTTTACCGCAGAACTATTAAAGATTTCCAAAATCCGGTAAATTTTATTTTTGGAAATGCTTTCGCTAAAATACCCGATTTTAAATGAGCCAGTGCCATCTGAAGATATTGTCCGTTTTTTTATTTTTAGGAGGGGAGGGGGTTGAGCAGTTACTTACTAACCCAGGAACAACTTTCCAGCATTCGGCTGATACAGATTTAAAAAATCCGGTGAGCGGAAAAAACGCCACCCGGAAAAAACGCCACTTTTAATAGTTTTATGATGTAACATAGTCGTTATATGCTAATCGATGAGGAAAGGAGCGTAGCCAGAATATTTTTTCGGGGAGGGGGGGGTTGTATGAGATATAATTTTGTATTGATAAACTTAATTTCTTTTCAAAAAAAAAAAAAAAAAAAAAAAAAAGAACACGCTTATTAGCCAACCCAAGAAAAAACTTTCCGTACTCTGCTGATATCGATTTTGAAAATTCGCAAAAATTGTGTTTTCGAGGGAAAAAAATTCCTATTTCGCCCCAAATTGCCACTTTTTAAAGTTATTATATATATATTAAAGATCAGAAAACAAAGTCAAGGACTAGGAAGTAGGTAAATTTGTATTATACACGAAAATATTTTACACAATCAATCGTGTAAACTATTATGCATATTTTAATTTGTCGCAACTGCATACTTTTAATGAAAGTGTTTTTCAACGCCCAGATTTAAGCAATTATGTATATAAGGAAGTTTTAAAAAAATGTATTATTTTTATGTCACTTTTTCATCATATTAACCAAACTAGAAATCAAAGCCCGTTGTGGAGGCAAATACAACGGGCGCTTGAAAAAACATTCGACGAAAATGTCTACACTGAATACATTTAGTCTTCGTCTACCTAAAATAAATAACTTCCTATTCAATTTTTATTATACACCCAAATCGAATTTCATCCTCTTCTGGAAACGCGCGGAAACTTATGGCATTCAAAAGATTTCGTTTTGTGTTCACAGTCATTCTCATATCCATGCAGACGATTTATTTGTAAAAAAAAAAAAAATAAATAAACTATGTAATCTAGAAAAACAATTTTAAAGGAATGAATCACAATTTTCCCTTCAAAGGCAGATAGATAACCGTGACGTGAATATGACAATTTTTTTACACTTTGAAAGTCTAATTTTTTCACTCAAATTATTCGCTTTTTTGAATCTCTGAAATAAAATGGAGCTGAAAATGGCAAAAAATCTCTTAAAAAAATTAGGGAACCGGTAGGTTTTCAGATTTTCAAAGTAACAGAGATTGTTTTTATATTTTTATACATAGTTTTGAAAAATTTCAAGCGGATCGTATGAATGGTGTGGGTGTTATTAGGCTTTTTCTGGTTTTTAATCTTTTTGGAGTAATGGAGGTAAAATATTTACATCGAAGTGGTTTGCCTGGAATCTTTACAAATTGAGTCAGCCAGTTAGGGTTCAGCGTAACTATATAGTAGAATAATTACGATGTAAAATTTCTCATATTCGCGCTTCGATATTTTCTTTTAAAATGTTAATTTTTATAACAACATTTTACAAATTGCAGTCTCCTTTGCAAATTAAATAAAATTTTTATTATACTTGTAATTTATCATTGAGTATCCTGCAATTTAAATCTGTTCGAACCAGTGGCGCACCCAGGATTTTAGTTTAGGGGGGGGGGGCTGGGCTACATAATATTGCTGAACTCAGTCATAGTGATCTCGGTTAGTTACAACTCTCTTATAACGTCAAAATATTCGGTATTACTTGACTGTCCCATAGAACATAAGCAATGTAACTCATTATAGAGTCATAAATAATTATCTGATCTTTTGAGCAACGTTGTAACCGTGTGTAAGAGTGTTTCAACTAACTGTGAGCATTTATTTAAAAACTTTATTGGTTAGAAATAATTTGTGGACAGTTAAAAAAAGAAAGAAAGAACTAAAAAAAATTATTTCATTAGCGACAGTTTTCATTTTTTAACGCTTTTCACTTCTAACTTTCTACCTTTAGGGGGGGCTTCAGCCCCCATAGCCCCCTCCGTGGTTGCGCCTATGGTTCGAACGAATACACTCAACTGAAAATAAATTTTGCTCAGACAGCGGGGGCATGTAGACGGAGGTCACAGGTCAAAACCTCCCAACCCGCCAACGGGTCATAAATTTCCCATCAGTAACGGACACGCGAGCTATCGCATTTCGCGATAGGAGCTTTTGTGAGGGGGTAGGAAATTGTTCCTCAAAACGCGACTCAGAAAAATTTCTGTCTGAGGAGTCTCAGAAAAATTTCTGTCTGTCATGGAACCAGTGCCACAGCCACTGACGGACTAAAGGGGGGGGGGATCGCCCCCCTCCCCCAAGGAAAAAGAAATTAAATAAAAAATGTAAGATATCTTATTTGACTTCCATAAAATGGTTATAAGTTTTAACTAACCAACCCCACCCACAAATCAGCAAGAAAAATTCCTTAAAAATTTGAAATGTAGAAAAATTTGTCACTTTATGAAAAATTTTGCTTTGTAATTTTATGATTAAGAATATTTTCAAAAAATTTCATTAGAGTCACTGCTTTTCATCCATCTCAGAGCAACTTATGAAGAATTATCCTGATTTTTTTTCGAGTATTGGGCTCACTTAGTTTATTTTAACTTGCGTACTAAGACTGTGGGGGCAGATTTTGTTTATTCTAAAAGAACTTGAAACAAATCTAACAAAGCTGTTGAACGAGAGACTAATACAGTCACACTCTAGATCATGCCTCTGTTGTAGCTAAAAGAGTTAACTACCAAGTTTTGGGCCGACTGTACATTCTAATTGAAAGCAATAGGCAGCAGCTTTAGAGCTAAAAATGTCGCCATGAAGATTAATTTTAGAGTTGCTGCCACGGAGAGGCATACAGTTGTAATGTATTGTGTTTTGTTTTAAGGCAAACCTACAAGGAGGGGTACCTGTCTAAAAGGGATTAATTGAATGGACGACTTTTAAAAGGGGTTTTAACGCGTATTCATGTTACAGCTGGAGGAAAATGCCCCAAACTCCAGACCGTTAAATCGACAGCCGCGCGGTAGGACAGAATCCTCGACCTTCACACTTCGTTGCATGGGTTTTTGAATATCTCTCAACTGAAGACCATAGAGGGAGAAATCGCTACAGCTGAGTCTTTACAAAAGCCGTAGCGAACAAGTTGAAGTAAATAAAAAACTAAGTTGTTTTGTTTTATTTGCGTAACCATGTATTTCGGATTTGTGTGCTTGGCCCTAAGCCTACATGAAAATCCACGTCAGATGGACAACACAAGGGGGAGGGGGCCTTCATGGGGTTCTTTCTAAGCGGCCCTAACCCATATTTACGCTAAATTTCGAAGAAAACCACGAAAAACTCCGAACGGTTAGGTTGACGGGCGCGACCTAGTTTTGAACCAGGCACCTTCAGCAGGGCGTGATTTCCGGGAGGGTTTTCGGAGCAAGCGCCCGGGTCTCCAAATTGTTCTTTAAGTTTAAAAATTTGTAAATTTTGAAAAAAGTTTTCGAAAGAAGGGACCCCCAACTCGGTAAATCTGCCGCTGACCTTCCGTCTACCATTTCGAGTGACATAACCACTCAGCTATGGTGAGGCACACTAAGTGTTTGTTCCAATGACTGCTCTTAGAACTTAAATTGTTGGGGATTTTTTGTGTGCGTGTGTTCGTATTTGTAAAATGGTTTTAAATGTCACATTACACATTCATCTTGATAGAGAACATTATTTTATAAATTACACTCATATATATTTATTTCGGTTTCTTTAAAATAGATAAAAGTTTTCGAAATACACTTTAAGCAACATACGTTAAAGAATTGAAAAACTTTTGCAATGTCCCTGTTAAATTTATTAATGCTATACATACACTATTTTTATAGTCCGCAATTATAACGAATTATAAATACTGTAGTAATCTATCTATACCTATAGACGACATAGTCAGAGCCAAGGGCCGATCAAGAATGAAGGCTGAATTCCATAAAGCAATTTCATGAGTCTCGATAGTTCAAAATCGGCCGTAAAATTTTTAATTGTTGGAAACGGTTATAGATTACATTAAAAAAATTCCTTACTCTAAAAATTTGATTCAATTTAAAATTACTTCTTTTGAACAGTTTTAATTGCAGCAAATCTTAAACTTATAAACTTGAAACAATCTTAATCACAATCCATGTAAGTTTCTGAAATCCATAACAATAAGTATCTGCTGCATCGATTTGCGTCATGCACAATCGATTTTGGGGGAAAAAATTAAAAAAAAAACATAGATGATTTTTTAACTTATCAAGTTTTGTATTAGTTTACGTCACATAAATCGCATATACAAATAACAGGAACTGTTATTAAACCGTTTTGCTATTATGAACGTGGTCGTGATTAATTCTTTCTACTAAAAGCGGAACGATTAGTGGTTATAGAAATACTATTAAACACACACAAAAAAAAAGTTCTCCTTTTTATTGTATAATACAAGAAAGTTAAAAAAAAAAATCACGGCTAACTGAATGTACTTAAAAATATACTCAATCATTATGTAACTTTATTATGTCAGAGTTTTCCAGCGAAGCATAAAATTAAATGTTAAAAAAATTAATGTTACGTCTAGATCATTCTTTTAAAATTTGCCAATTTATTGCATGAATAAAATCCTTCAGATAAGATAATTACAATTTTCAAAAACAGTCTTGTTTTTTCTCTAGAGAGCTACGTTCGAGGTATGACTTATATTCTTACAGTAAAAAGTTTTGCTACGCGATAAACTTGTAAACATAATATAAATTTATAAAATAGAGACAGCCTAAATTGACATTAATTGTTTAATTTGAGTACGGATTATTTATCATTTCGTATTCCCAAATTCTATTTCAAAAACTTATTAGACGCTTTTTTAAAAAATTTATTACGCGAATTTTCTTACAGTAGAAATTCTGGCCATCGCCCTATCCCACCCTCGAATGCAGTTAATCTTAAAAATCTGATGGGCTATTAGACAGCTTAACTCATCACTAAACACAGGCTTAACGTTTTCATTCTCATCATCAAAAGGATGCAAGAATGGCGAAGATTCTCCCTCTGTAACGAAGTGATTGCCTCACGATTTGCTCGCCTGATTACAAAGCAGGTCAACTAGGTGTCAAACATTTCAAATAGAATTATCCGAAAAGATCCTCTAGAACTTGCCTTCGACTTTTAATGGCAATAAAGAAACTCGTCCTTGCAATGCTAAGCTAAGATGCTTAAAGCAATTTGTTTTATACTTATTTGTACAAATGTTACAGCTGACGACGCGTACACGTCTAAGAAAAACCCATATGAGTGTTTGTACAGATGTAATAAAGGTCGTGCGTCCCGCCAAATCATGTACACGGATTTATGTTGAGCGGTTTGGATAAATTGAATTACTTTTAACTCAAACACGTATTTGTTCCTCAAGACTATTCGTGCAAAAGGAAGCTCGACTGCACTGAAAGCCCTGAAAAGTTCTAGGTCTACTTCCCCCATCCTAAAAATCTAAACCTTTTACAGGTCAATGTTCCCAACTGGGGACATCAAATTACAAGCTTATTAGAAAATGAAATTTTATCAATATTGAATTGAAAAAAATTAGCACATAAAGTTAAAATATGACTTGAATTTTTCAAACAGAAGTTGCATTTCTTTCTAAATGGGAAACTGGATAAAAAATCATGAAAATAGCCATTTTCATAAATATTTACAGAGCTATCTTGATACGCCCCTCCCCTCCTCTTCAAACTTAATTCATATCTTTACCTAAATTTAAGAGAATATATCTTTTACTAATTCTTAATATTTCACTTATTATTTAAACTACCCATCAGTATACTCCGTTTTTGAAACCAATGCAAAAGTATAGTTAGAGACGACTTATGCTCCCAATTGGGAACACATTTTACTTCACAATTTAAATGATTAATATTCTTTAAATAACGCATTAGAATACAAAATACGCAGAAAACTAATTTAAAATATGCCTGGATCTGAATTCGGTCTGTAAAAAGTTAAAAAGGCCCTCACTTAAAGTGACCAACCATCCCATATTTCGAGGTTTTGTGCCGTATTTAAAAGCAGGCCTGTATTGCCCTGTATTTTCATTCCTCCAGAAAACAGACGTTCTTTGTTTAAAATCACAATGTTTGGGGCCCACCCAATTCTTTTTTTTTTTCTTTCTTTTTTTTTTTTTGGCAAAGAACAGCGAAAAATTTAATCTGTGCAACTAAATGCGAGTGTCTGTGATTGACAATGTTATAATCTAATGAATATAGATTTGCATTAAAAAGTAATTCGAAGTTTAAACATTTATTTTCTTAAATGTTAAACATCTACCTCCTCCTGGTTTACGTAAGTGTCCCGTATTTGAACTTAACCCGTATTAACCTAGTGTAGCATTAATGCAACATCAATAGTATTATTATCATACTTATTTTTGATTATCAAATAAACTTGCCAATGACAAGCGTTGCATTTATGCAACATCCTATATTTATAAAATATGTATAAATGTGCCTCAAAATTATTTGAAGTGTGTGATATTACTTTAGTAAAACATGCTTTAAGGTTAAATTCAAACTACCTTTCTAACAACAACAAAAAAAAATTCTGGCTAATATGGGTTAAGAAAGATGACCACTTTATACCTATACCTCACCGGTGTCACTTCTTAATATGAGCAATGACCCAGCAACGTTCGGCAGAAATGAGAATCTTCACCATTGCATCTTGCAACGATGGGAACAAACAAGGAGATATATTAATGAGTCAATCAGCCGCCTTGCATACGTTGACATACAAAACTGTTCGGTTGTCACAGGGTTTAAACCACCACTGAATCCAGGCTTAATCTGTTCAGTCTCACCATTGTAGCGACCATTCCATCACCACAACGCGAAAGTCCCACCATCTGTGACCAGGGCCACTGCTAAAACTTTTTAGCCGGGGAAAATGTTGATAAAATGCCAAGTCAAATATAGTTTTTACCAACATATTTATTTTTTTACTATAACCAACTTCTACTTTTGCCAACTGAGTTTGTGTAATTTTACCAAGTGTCCCAAAAACAGAAATAAATTATAGTTTTCGTTAAAATTTTTTTACCAAGTTTGCCAACTAGGTATCTAATTTTTCCAAGTTTAACCCTTTAACGCGCAGTGTTCCCGCTCTGGGAACATCAAACTATGACATTTTGACTGTTGCCAGTCACGAAGAATAGATTTGATTTCTATAAAAATAGTTGCGGGTGACATAGCTCCACGAGAATCCTTTACTTTTTAGTACGTCATTTCCCGTAAAAAAAAAATTGTCACGATTATTTTTAACAGCACTGACATCTGCTAAAAAATGGAAGAATGCGAGAAAACAGCTGGATAGATTGCCCAATGCTGTAAAAAGGGCAGCCGTTGCCATCGCCCGACTTAACTACCAGCAAGATGGCGGACGATCGAAACGTTCATCGCGTGCCACAGATCTAGAGATCCTTTTTTGACGACAGCTGGCTGTGCGGCACAGCCAGCTGTCGTGAAAAAAGGGTCTCCAGATCTGTGGTACGCGATGAACGTTTCGATCGTCCGCCATCTTGCTGGTAGTTAAGTCGAGCGATGACAACGGCTGCCCTTTTTTCAGCATTGGTTAAGGGTTTTCAGCATTGGTTAAGGGGGGGGGAGACTCTCCTCCCTATCCCCCTTAGTAAGGCCCCCGTCTGTGATCAGTGCTGTTCACCAGCATGGGTTCTTGCTCATCTTTACACAAGTGCAAATCTCGGCCCCGGCGGAGCATTCAAGGATCCATACTAGTTACAGAAAGGTATCCTCGGCATCTTTTCAATGATGAGAGCAAACAGATTAAATCTGGGTTGAAGATAAAAATTCAATAGATAATAGATTACTCATCG
Source organism: Cheiracanthium punctorium (assembly GCA_038373885.1). Classification (NCBI taxonomy): domain Eukaryota; kingdom Metazoa; phylum Arthropoda; class Arachnida; order Araneae; family Cheiracanthiidae; genus Cheiracanthium; species Cheiracanthium punctorium. The sequence continues at coordinate 582,506 of JAWZYV010017460.1, read as the reverse complement.
GAAGTGGGAGAAAATGTATTCAAATATTTAACCCTCCCTCTTTTCGGAATTCCCCAATGGAATTAGATACCATATGATCTCTGTTACAACAATCGAGGAACAGTTTAAAGAATATCGCAGAAAAAAGAGATTTCGAAGCCCATTTTTTGAGAGAGAGAGAGATATGCATAAAGTGGATAATAAATTTCTAAAGATCAGATATAAATGTAAATCACCTGCTACATATAGTAAAAATGTCTCTCCATTTTCCTTTTTTGCAAAGGGAAACAGTCACGCGACAACACAATAACATATTCGGAGTGCCATAATTTCGTCAAGTGTTTTGCGATGTAGCCCAGCTGATATGATATCTGTTGCAGTGATTACATGGAGAAACTTGATGTGATTGAGATGGTCGGAAACGGATTCATTAACCCCAGACAGATTTAAAAAAAGAAGGAAAAAATCAGTTCCTTTTTACGCAATTTTGGAAAGATAAACCATGTCAAATGCATAGAATATAAAACACTTTCCACCATCACAACTCTACTTGCTTGTAAGCCATGAGAAGGACAGCTCGCGTCACCGAATATGACCTTTAACCCTTTAACCCGCAGTGTTCCCGCTCAGGGTACATCAAACTCTGACGTTTTGACTGTTGCCAGTCACGAAGAATAGATTTGATTTCTATAAAAATAGTTGCGGGTGACATAGCTTCACGAGAATCCTCTACTTTTTAGCACGTCATTTCCCGTCAAAACATATTGTCACGATTATTTTTAACAGCACTGACATCTGCTGAAAAATGGAAGAATGCGAGGAACAGCTGGATAGATTGCCCAATGCTGAAAAAAGGGAAGCCGTTGCCATCGCTCGACTTAACTACCAGCAAGATGGCGGACGATCGAAACGTTCATCGCGTGCCACAGATCTAGAGACCCTTTTTGACGACAGCTGGCTGTGCCGACCTATAGTATACATACCCAATTTGCGCACAATCAAATGCACCGTTTAGACTTTAGCGTACTTTCCAGAATTCGCGTCCATAAGCCATAACATAAGATTTTTTTGGTGCCCTGTAAAAAACTATAAGTCCTTTACACACCAAAATCTATACTGGTAGTGCGAAGGTGGTCTATAATATTTATAACAAATTTGAGCCCAGTCAAATGCACCGTTTAGGAACTATCATGTTCACTCGCTCGCTCGCGCGCGCGCACACGCATACACACAAGCCAACACTAACACTAGCATAAATGAATTCAGAAGACCTCAAAACTTGCAAATGCATCAAAATCTCAAAGTCGAATGTTTTCGTGATTATAATACTTTCCTTACATGGAATAAGTCCGGAAAGTAAAAATTACGTTTTTAAATTTATGGTATATGTTACATGTCAATAATTTGTTATCACCTTGAATAAATCGTATCCCAAACTATTCTACTCTTTTAGCTTTATATACCTTGTAATAATCAAATAGTGCATCAATAGTATGAATAAATTTTACAGTGATCATTAAGCCATACGCGCATTCACGGTTGGGACTATAGGCGCTAAAGCACCCCTTCTAACCTTAAAGTTACGGTATAAAATTAACAAAAATCTTTAAAATAGAGAATCGCCACGGAATTAATGTACTAAAATGTTTAATTTAAAAATTGTCTTCAAATTTTGCGAAGTAATTTCCACAAAACACGTTTGTTTTCAAATAAATACTTGAAAGTAGGACATATACAATCGAACTCGTTTATAACGTCATTGAAAAAACCATATAAATATTATGACTCTAACCGAGTGATGATATAAATAAGCTTCTGTTTCAAGGAGAGATACAGAATATTTTGACGTTCTAAGAAAGTTATCAACATAAACGTGTTCAACTGTATTTATAGCCCCCCCCCCAAAAAAAATAAGAATAAATAAAAAATAAACAAAATAAATAAATGAAATCCAGATTGCGTCACTGCAATAAACAACAATTACAGTCTGACATTTAACAATAAAAAGAGTATTTCAAACTAAAAAATAATCAGTTTACTTCATTGTTTTTCAAAGAATACTATCGAAAAAGTATTAACGTAAAAACTAAAGCTGTAATTTCAGACAGTTCGCTATAAGCAAATTGTAAAAGCATTGAAGTTAGGACAGCTGAACGCGATAAAATATTTGTACGTTATAAGCAAGTGAAAAGTCACTCTAACAAAGCAAAAATCAGTCAAGATGACATGAGATGACAGAAACCGAGTGTAGAAAAATAAAAATTGTTGAACAGATGCAATCTCAATCGTCACATTAATCATTAATAGGTAATAAAACATATCACAGTCCTAAATTTATTTTTAATTTTTTTTTTCTTATTAATCAAATATGATAGATGGGAAAGTGTGGTCGTGAACTTTTTTTTTTTTTTTGGGGGGGGGGAATTAAAAAGGGTCGTGATAAGAAAGAGGTTCAGAACGCTTATTTAATGTATTGAAAATTTCGGTGTGTTCATGTTAAAAAAATATCGTAATGCTATACTTGCCATTTTCCACTGAGTGGAATATAACCATAGTAATACTGGAATATAACTATAGTAATAACATATATACATTCAGACAGTCAAATCGAAATTATAAACCCTTTTCAACTTTTTAATGGATAAAGTTTAAAAAAAAATATTCTTTGCAAGTTCCGGTATCAGACTTCTAATAAACCTATGCAAGTGAAGAGAGCAGAGTAAGCATATCATAATCAAATCCGATAACTTGAAGATTCTTAGGAGAATAATCAGATTTCAAAGTTTTAAGTACTGGAATAAATTAAATATAAGTTAAGAAATAATAATAATAAATTAAGAACTGCGAAATTTAATTACTTGCTGTCACTATAGCAATAATTATAACATAAGATTGCGTATAACTCTCGTTCAACATAATTTCTCTTTAAATTTTATACTCGAACTATCATTATATTTCATCTTAACCCTTTAACGCGCAGTGTTCCCACTCTGGGAACATCAAACTCTGACGTTTTGACTGTTGCCAGTCTCGAAGAATAGATTTGATTTCTATAAAAATAGTTGCGGGTGACATAGCTCCACCAGAATCCTTTACTTTTTAGCACGTCATTTCCCGTAAAAAAATGGTCACGATTAACAGCACTGACATCTGCTGAAAAATGGAAGAATGCGAGAACAGCTGAATGGATTGTCCAATGCTGAAAAAAGGGCAGCCGTTGCCATCGCTCGACTTAACTACCAGCAAGATGGCGGACGATCGAAACGTTCATCGCGTGCCACAGACCTAGAGACCCTTTTTTGACGACAGCTGGCTGTGCGCGCACAGCCAGCGAGCGATGCCTCTAAGTCGAGCGATGGCGACGGTTGCCCTTTTTTCAGCATTGGGAAAGGGTTGCGCCTCAAAGGGTTAAAGCGCAAGCATCTTCACATAAATATAGAAGACCAAAAGGATAGACTGCTCAACGTTGAAAAAGTGCATCCATTGCCATACAGCCAGCTGTGTCAGAAAACTTCTTTAGTTCTGTGGTGCCAGATGGGCAATTCGATTGACCTCCATGTTTTTAGTAGTTAAATGAATCGATGGTAACGGCTGCACTTTTTCAGAGTTGGGTGATTTCACGGCACAACTACCGCGCGTCAAAGGCTTAACAACTGCAAATGAAACATTGTGATCATGTCATCGGAGAAATTTCCATCGGAAAGTGGAAAACCATTTCGATAATGACTTGACACATGATTTTGTCATTAAATTAGTGTAATCGATATTTCTCGTTCAAAAGCACTCTTCCATATCTTTGTCAATCATATACATCATTCTCTATTATTAAAAAAGAAATCCCTTTTGGAAGATTTATTGCAAGGCTAATCTATTTTTCAACACAAAATGTTCGATATTTATCTTGGCAGCCTCTTTCGTTCTTTTAACATTTTCCAGCAATTGAAAAGTGTTTTATGATTTCGGTTCGTCTGTCGGTGATCTAACTCAATAAGGGTATCTATTGCTGCGAAGTTTATATAAGTTATTGCTAAGAACCATGGGCCGTGATTTTCCATTAAATTCCATGAAATTTCAATTATCTTTTAAAAAAAGGAAAAATTCTCAACTCATTTTAATTTTTTTTTTTTTTTTTTTTGTAGCAATGATGTTGATATGACATATTATGTTTCATTGGGTTTTTTTTCTGTTTTTTTTTTTTTTTTTTTTTTTTTTGCTATTTGATAATGTTCCACGCTTCAAATAAATAATTCTTGGTACTTGAACAATTCTTGCTTTCGCAATGAATAACGATTTTTTGTGTTGTTTTTGTGCGTGCGTGCGTGTGTTTGTCAATTTTAGAAATTTCTAGCCGACATCAGCGTTAGCGGGCCTCCACTTCAAATATAGTCAAGAATTTTCTAAATCAGACCTTGAAGGACTATACACCTTTGACAAGACTATATAACGTGAATACTTTTTTATGCGTCCTTCGCACTATGGTGGAAATAATTTATATTTTTGAAAGTTCAAGATTTTTTAACTATAATCATTTATATAAGCATTACGTGTGATAAAAAGGCATTGTTCCACATATGACACTTATGTAATAGGGGAATAATAAAACTTCTATTCTAATAGTGCGGAAAGGATTCTCACTTGTTCCAATAAAAACGGTACAAAATATTATTATGATTAGATTATATCTTCGTCCCCCGCATCCGACTTAAATTTTTGGAATGTGAGTAAAAATTGACAATTTTTTCATTGTTCAGTTCACAAAATATCGATTTTACCCAAATCCCGAAAACTCAAGTCAGATGCGGGGGGGGGGGGCAGAAGGTATTAACCAATCACAATAATATTTTACACTGTTTTTTTTTTTTTTTTTTTTAACCTAGAACCCTTTCCGTACTATTCGAATAGTAATTTCAAAAATAATTTTCTTTCGGCCCACTCTGCTATATAAATCTTTCTAGCAACAAATTCATAAACCTTTAAATTATAAACTATAAAATACACCGAAAACCACCTTGTATATGCGATATTCGAGTATGTTAGATCTTTGTATTCAAAAGTCTTTTGGTCGCTAGTAGTTTCCAAGGAAACTCTATTAAGAAATCTATCACCTTCTGATGAAGATCTAATTTTGGTAGGAAATTCCAAGAAAGGTATAATTAATTCTAAACGGTACATTCAGTGACGTGTGCAGGCAATAAAGCTAACTATACATTAATAAAAAACCCTATATATTTTCATTTCAGCATATTGGCTTTACTTAAAAACAGGATAGTACTTTAAAAAAAAGGAAATGATAATTTACTACTACATTCACTAGCACATTCTTCCAGGAAAAAAGTTTAAATTTTTGTCCACTACGCGATATGGAATAGTCTTATATACACAATTTTCCATAAAGTTTTCTCCCTAATGGCGGGATCAGCTGTCAACTTGACCATAATGAGGCCCTGAGATATTGACCATTGCATTATGGAGACACATGAGGCACAGGTAGTAGCATATAAGTTTTGTATCAATATGCCTGTTTATAGAATAAATTACACTAAGAAAAAAAATATGCCTAAGAAAAAAAATATGTACTGACATCTAGAAAATAATTGGTGGAACTAGAATTTACGAGTCCCTGTAAATACTAGATGATAGAACATGACACTTCTGAGCCTAGTTACCCAATTTTTAGATCTCTTCTCCATAAGCTGGTACTTGTACCCAGATGAAAATATCTTTAAATCGTTTCGTAAGCTAGCGGGTACACTTACAAACCGTAATTCTAGTGCTCCAAAAATCGAACAATAATATCTCTTTACACAAACTAGTCATTCTGCTGTAATTAGCTAGACTAATACGGACTAGAAATTCCTAACCATTTCGGCAATACCAGTTTTGTGTACCTACACGCATAGTTCTACGATCGATTCTTCTACTTTTGGGACACAGAAAACAACTATCTATTCGTTCTAGATGAGAGCAGTATTTTTTTTTTTTCTCTCCGTGTAATACACACCAAAATCAATACCGATGGAGGCATGAAGTGAGATCACGATAGACGGATAGGCAAACCGAAATCATTTACATTTTTCAAATTGGTCGGGAAGTATTAAAAAATGAGCCCAGACCTCTCATGCTCAAAATGTAAAACGTATTTTTTCTTAGCAGTTTACTTTTGTTTTCTGTTTCCTTATGGCAACAATAGAGAAGCCGCCATTATCCCTTTGAGGCGCAACCCTTTCCCAATGCTGAAAAAAGGGCAGCCGTTGCGGCACAGCCAGCTGTCGTCAAAAAAGGGTCTCTAGATCTGTGGACCGCGATGAACGTTTCGATCGTCCGCCATCTTGCTGGTAGTTAAGTCGAGCGATGGCAACGGCTGCCCTTTTTTCAGCATTGGGCAATCTCTCCAGCTGTTCTCGCATTCTTCCATTTTTCAGCAGATGTCAGTGCTGTTGAAAATAATCGTAACTATTTTTTACGGGAAATGACGTGCTAAAAGCTAAAGGATTCTCGTGGAGCTATGTCACCCGCAACTATTTTTTAAAGAAATCCAATCTATTCTTCGTGACTGGCAACAGTCAAAACGTCAGAGTTTGGTGTTCCCAAAGCGGGAACACTGCGCGTTAAAGGGTTATTCAAGAAATGCTCTCTCTTCGCTACTCCTCCCATTATCAATTTTGAATCTTGGCAAACGTATCATTAGGTTCACCAGGAACACGGCTGCAAGAAACTTCTCAGGAATTGAAGGAGGGAAAAAGAATATTAATAACCGGCGGCAGATAGATCAGCAGCTCAGAGACCCACGATCTTCTACAGCCGGAGAGTTAATTAATTTTCTTTTTCTCCCTACCAAATGAGGAATCGACCTTCGTTGTGTATTCACTTCTTTCCACGTCAGTTTGGACTTCGTTCATGCTCCATTACATATTTTGTCGCTCAAATGACTTTCAAGAGATATACATTAAAAATAAAATAAAATAAATAAACCTGCCCGGTATTTAACGTATAATACTCGTACACAGTTTTCAAGGACTTCCATGGAAATTATTATTTGTTTTTCTAAAGTGAAATAATTCGATATCGTTTTAAGTTAAACAATAGAAGTCGATTGTTTTCAGAGAAAGAGGAATTTTATGGTCAGAGGATATGCATTACAGAGGCCCTTAGGCTGCATAATTTTCTGAGTGCCCTTCTGCAAAAATTGTTTAGAGTTGCAGGTTCTGAGTGAGTTTCTCCTCAGAAACCTTCTAAAACACAGGTCTCTGTGCTAACCATGGACTAAAGATAATCACGTAGCTGTTAGCTTCCGTATATACAGGGTGAATCTAAACTTTAAGTTGTGATAGGGTACATAATAAGGAATCAGAATCACATAACAATGTTAGGTCGGCAACGTCATCTTCATGTAGCTGTTAATAATCATTCCGGAAAAAAGTGCCGAAACAACTGTGCGCTTTCCGACCATTGTTTCGTCAGAAACCAATGTATTTTTCTCCAAAAACAGAAGACTAAAATTAATAGCTTAAAAATTCTATTTTATTTCACGGATGAAATTTTCGGAGACGAGCGTATTGTTTATGAAACTCGGTTAAGAAATTAGACGAACACTTCAATACTTTTCCCAAAGGGATTATTACCGGGTAAGTTAAAACTGCATTTTTGACCCCAGATTGCTATGTGATTACGATTCCTCATTGTGTGCCCTATCACCCCTTAAAGTTTTGCCCAAGAGTTTAGATTCACCCTGTATAGGGTGTCCTATAAAAATATAGTAACACGTTTTTTCTTTATCTATTCGAGATAAATGGGCAATGTAAGTAGAAAAAATATTCTAAATAAGGTAGAAAAAAAGACTACGGTGAAAAAATTCTTTTTATTAATTCCGCCGCCTGTGGGCGGCTGTAGTACCTAAAGGGTTAATTCTGACAAAAGAATGAGTTAGGGCCCGATTAACCTCTGAAGTTAGGAGAAGCCCAGTCTTGTTTTGCAGTGATATTGATCACTTTGGAAAAGAAAATCTTTACAAACTTACTTTAAAAATGCATTTAAAAATGAAAACAGGAATTTACAATAGCAGTTTTTCAGTCATTTTTGGAGGCACCTGAAATGCCCTTGAATTTCTAGAGCGAAACTCAAGCCTTTTCGGTAATCAGGCCCTGGTATGAGTGACTCTGTAAACACGAATACTTGTTAGCATTGTCGCCATTTTATTAATGAAACTTGATTTAGTTATACAGAAAATTTCAGGTTGATTGTATAGACGAAATTTTATGTATACCTTTGTTCTATATATAAATTTACATGACCATTTGACGGATTAAGATATACTGGGTATCCCAAAAAGGTGGTAATACGTTTTAATTCTTTATCTATTACAGAAAAGTGGGCAATTTAAATTAAAAAAATGTTCAAAATAAAGTAGTAATTAGTGAAATGTGCCCCGTACACTAATAAGATGATCAACAAAATTTCGGCTTTTCATCACAAAACGTCTGTTTGAGCGCCTCTGTCTGCAGCATCTGTCTTAAATCTTTTGAAGTGGCTCTCAAGTGGTTAGCAGCGGAGGGCCAGCTCTGCATTCTCGCTTCCCCCGGTCAGAACGGTACGAGACCGTGCACGAGATGCCTTGAGAGGCAAATGTGTGCTGTGGCGTTACGAGATATATACACGCTGCAGCAAAAATTGTTAAATCCAGATTAAAATAAAGAGTATTTTTAATATACAGTCCACTTTATTCATTCAAAGTTTTTAGAGTTGTGCCTGAGCTGACGTGTGTACATTTTGGTCCGTCTTCACGTGAGACGGTTCCGGTGCCTTATGGATATAAATGAAGTTCCTTTGTTTGTGTAACAAGTGACGAAGTAGGTGCTGAGCTTTTCTGGTCATTTACTCCCTTGAGATAATTTGTGTTATTATTCTTTAGAGTTAAGAGTTGTGTTTAGCCTTTAATTGAATTTATTTTTATCATTGTTTTGAGTTAGAAATTAGTTATTGAGTTTGTTATAAAAATGTTCAAAAACGCGAGAAAAGCTGATTTGCAGCTCGCTGCGATAGAGTTAGGAGAGGAAATAATAGAGAAAATGACAACGACAGAGCTTATTAATATTATAAAGGATACTGATAAATTCAAAAATGAACCAGAATTTGTATCAGGTCTCTTAGAGGGGATAATTGAGGACCGGAAAGCAGAATCACAGTTAGAATTACAATTAGAACAAACTAAATTAGAGAGAGCGAAAGCTGAGTTAGAACTGTCACGCTTGCAAACAATTCCAAAAACAGTTCCAAAAACTAGCGACGAATCAGAAAATAAAGTTGAGAGATATGATTCATTAGATTCTCTTATAAAAAGTATAAGAACTCTAACGATTAAAATCCCGAGTCGACCAGAAGGATGGGGTCTGTTTTTTACTTCTTTAGAAAGATCTTTTGTTACAAAGAGCGTACCCGATGTACTTAAGGCGGAGATACTTTTGAATTTACTAGGTGAGAGAGCTTCAAACATAATTTCTTACATAAGAGATAATGAGTTAAATGATTATGATAAAGTGAAAAAAATCGTATTAAGAGAGTTCGAACCAACCGCCCAGTCATGTTTGGAGCAATTCAGAAAAACTACTAGGCAGGCAAATGAAACCCATGTACAATTTGCATCTCGTTTGACAACTAGCTTTGATTATTACTTAAAATTAAGAGAGGTGTCTGATTTTGAGAAATTAAAGCAATTAATTGTATCAGACAAGTTGTTTCAAACATTAGACAAAGAAACAGCGTCTCATATCAGTGTTAGGCAGGCAGATACATGGTTTGATCCCATAACATTGGGAAAAGAAGCAGATCTATTTTTTGTGTCACGGGGAAAACTTTTAACGGAAGGTTTTAATCAAAAATCCTCTAATTCGAGAAATGTGTCTAGAGTATTTTTAGCTGAGAGTAAGAGTTCAAAGTGTTGCCTTTGTTATGAAAATCACCCCTTATATAAATGCAAAAATTATATGGCCTTGCCTGTTTCTGAGAGAGTAGAAATAGTTAAGAAAAATAATTATTGCTTTTGCTGTCTTGGAAAACATTTAATTAATAATTGCAAATCAAAATTTTCTTGTTCTTTGTGCAAAAGAGATGGAAAAAATAAAAGACATCACTACTCATTACATTTCCCGAAAAGCGGTGAGTTTTTGCGACAAGAGAGCGCGGCCAATAACCCCGATTTGGTTTCCCCCCCTATTACAAGAGGTACAAGAGAGAGTACTTTGAGTGCGGAGGCACCAACATTCCAGCCAGCATCCTTGGCTAGCGTCGAATCTAATATAAACACATCGGTGCTCTCCTCGCGAGTAATAAATACATCAAAAACAACGCTCCTTAGCACTGCAACTTGCTTAGTGAGAGATAACGTTGGTAATAATTTTAGAGTGCGTGCGATTTTGGATTAAGGGGCAATGAATAACTATACATGACTTCAGATTGTGCTAACAGCCTTAATTTAAAAAGAGAAAAAACTAATTTAACAGTTTGTGGAATTGGCGATACCTGCACAACAATTAAATCTGTAGTTAAAGCGACGATTTCCAACACTGAGGGAAATTACGAGAAAGAATTAGATTTTTTGATAGTATCCAAGATTACTGATTTCATGCCGTCAAAAACGTTTGAGATAAATATACCCGAGTTAAAATATGTAAACCTGGCAGATGAACACTTTAACAAACCAAGTCGCATACATTTACTTTTGAGCGCAGAAATCTTCTACGAATTGTTGCGACCTGGTCAAATTTGTCCGACTAACAGTAATTTAATCTTTCAAAATACTGTTTTTGGTTTTGTGGCAAGTGGAAGCGTACCCACTGAAACGCCGGATAGGGTCCATTGCGGCTTTATTCAAGATAATATTGCCCTAACCAAAACCATAGAGAAATTTTGGGAAATAGAGAACGTGCAGATTGAGATACCTAAAAACAAAGAAACAATAATTTGCGAAAATCATTTTGAGAAAAACGTTAAACGAGATAGTACAGGTAGATACATAGTAAAAATGCCGCTAAAAGAGGATCCAAATTGTTTAGGGAAATCTAAAAATATAGCCCTCAAGAAATTAAATTCGTTGTGGAGTCGCCTTGTAAAAGAGCCTGATTATTTATCATTATACAAAGAATTTTTGCGGGAATATGAAACATTAGGGCACATGAAAGAGATTTCGGAATGTGAGGAAGAAGTAGGAACATATTATATACCGCATCTAGGAGTCTATCGCCCAGATAAAAGTACTACAAAACTTCGTGTGGTATTTAAAGCTTCCTCGCAGACAACATCAGGGAATTCGCTTAACTCTTTACAGTACAATGGTGGGGTTGTTCAGGATGACCTATTTAAGATAATGATTAGATTTCGTAAGCATATTTATGCATTTGTAGCTGATATAAAGCAGATGTATAGGATGATTTTAATTGACCCGAGTCAAACTAAACTTCAGAGAATACTTTGGAGGGAGGGAGTGAATGAACCAGTTAAGACTTACGAGCTCAACACTGTTACCTACGGTACAGTGAGTGCACCCTACCTCGCGACAAGAGTTCTTCAACAATTAGCCAGAGATGAACAACAAAACTTTTCCTTAGCCTCTCCAGTCATAGAGAGAGACTTCTATATTGATGATGTCCTCAGTGGCGCAGACACCCTGAGTGACACTAAAGCATTACAATCAGAGTTAATAAAAGCTCTCAACAGTGGAGGTTTCACATTACACAAGTGGTGTAGTAGCTCTCCAGAGCTAAAAACAGGCTGTGACAGTAGTTACAGTTTTCAAGATGAAACAAAGGCCTTAGGAGTTTCATGGAAGCCCATTACAGACCAGTTTACCTTTCAAATACAGATAGAGAACTCGGTTCCGCCAACAAAGAGATCTGTGCTTTCAACAATTGCCAGAATTTTCGATCCCCTAGGACTATTGGGTCCTGTAATAACAGCAGCCAAAATATTCTTACAGAGGCTGTGGTGTTTGAAATTGGACTGGAGCGATCCGCTTCCTGAAACGGAGGCAAAACAGTGGGAAAACTTCATTCAGTCTTTGCCATTACTAAATAGTGTAAGTGTTAATCGATGCATTATAATGCAAAAATCAGTTCATATTCAACTTCACGGTTTCGCGGATGCGTCCGAGAATGCGTACGGATGTGTTATTTACTGCAGATCCACGTCAGATCGAGGAGATTCAGAGGTGAATTTGGTCTGCAGCAAATCACGAGTATCACCTCTTAAGCGAATAACAGTGCCCAGACTCGAACTTTCCGCTGCCGTCCTTCTCGCAAAACTGATGACTAAAGTGACGAGTTCCTTACAACTTAAGACAGTAGATATCTTTCTCTGGACTGACTCAATGATTGTCCTTTCCTGGATACAGAAAGAGCCATATCTTCTAAAAACATTTGTCGCAAATCGTATAGCGGTAATACAGGAGTTAACAAGCGTTCAACAATGGCGTCATGTATCTTCCGGAAACAATCCCGCAGATCTCATTTCAAGAGGGATGAATCCAGAGACACTAGTGAAAAATGATCTGTGGTTCGAGGGACCAACGTTTCTGAGTCAGGGAGAATATCCCAATCCTGAAATTCCAATCTCAGTATGTGGTGACTCTGTTGAACTGAAAAAAACGGGCAATTGTGAAAGCGACAATCCTCATATTACCCTTACAAATTTTAATCATAATTCTATTATTAATGATATCCTTGCATTGAGTAATAATTATTTAACGATCATTCGTATTTTATGTTATATATTTAGATTTATACATAATGCTAAAGCTAAAGATAAGATCTCAGGTCACCTTACTCCCAAGGAGGTGAAAAGAGCGGAAATGTGTCTAATTACAGAAGCACAAAAAGGTGAGTTTTCAGAAGAAATAAAAAACCTGAAGAGAGGTGCTGCTATTCCTAATAATAGCAAGGTAAAATCGTTAAATTGTTTCTTAGATGAAAATGAAATATTATGTGTCGGAGGTCGATTAAAGCATTCCGACCTCAGTTCATCTCAAAAACATCCAATGATCCTTTCGGACAAACATCCTCTTACAACAATTATTGTAAGATATTACCATTTGAAATATTTTCATGTAGGTCCTAATGCCTTATTATATCATGTTAGACGTAAGTTTTGGGTCATAAATGGTAGAAATGTTTGTAGAAAAATTGTATTTCAGTGTATCACATGTTTCAAAAATAAACCTGTGTTAGAGAAACAAATTATGGGGGATTTGCCCAGAGAAAGAGTTGTTCAGTCTTTCCCATTTTGCAATGTCGGTACCGATTATTGCGGGCCGTTCTATATTAAATTCAAAAATCAGAGAAAGGGGAAACTGAACAAAGTGTATGTATGCATTTTTGTTTGTTTATGCACCAAAGCAATTCATCTTGATTTTGTAACAGATCTTACTTCTGATGCATTTATTTCATGCTTGAAGCGCTTTTTCAGTCGAAGAGGAAAGTGCTCAAAATTATTTAGTGACAATGCTACTAATTTTGTAGGTGCGAGCATGGAACTCAAAAAGTTACATAATATGGTGAGGCATCCAGACGAAACTTTGGCAAATTTTCTTTCTAGTGAAAGCATAGACTGGCAGTTCATACCTCCAAAATCACCAAACTTTGGCGGTCTTTGGGAGGCCGGAGTTAAGAGTTTTAAATTCCACTTAAAACGAGTTATCGGTAATGCACATTTAACTTTAGAGGAATTTCTCACGATCATTTTAGAAATTGAAAGTGTTTTAAATTCGAGACCTCTTACCCCTTTATCATCAGATTTTGATAATTTTGAAACATTATCACCAGGCCATTTTCTCATTGGGAGGCCATTAAACTCAATTATTGAGCCACAATTGGCTGATTTGTCGGATAACAGACTTTCTAAATGGCAGAAAATTACAAAATACAGCCAACAAATTTGGAGGTTATGGAAAAGAGATTATTTAAATAACCTACAGCAACGCCATAAGTGGCGATTTGCAAAAAATAATGTAAAAACGGGTTCGTTAGTGTTGATTAAAGATGAGAATATGCCCAACACAAAATGGTTAACAGGAAGAATTGCAGAAATATTTTTTGGAAAGGATAAACACGTTCGAGTAGTAAATGTTAAGTTACCCAATGGTAAACTATTTAAAAGGAACGTCAGAGACATATGCATTCTTCCTATGGAAAGTGATTAAATTTTTCGATTGTAGAACTGGGTGTATAAATTTGCTTTGTATACTTTTTTTTGTACTTGCTGTTTATGTACTATATATATACATATTTTTTTAATTTGTGAATGTAGATTACATGTTTTTAAATATTGTTGAAATTTGTATAATTTCAACGGGGGGAGGATGTTTGAGCGCCTCTGTCTGCAGCATCTGTCTTAAATCTTTTGAAGTGGCTCTCAAGTGGTTAGCAGCGGAGGGCCAGCTCTGCATTCTCGCTTCCCCCGGTCAGAACGGTACGAGACCGTGCACGAGATGCCTTGAGAGGCAAATGTGTGCTGTGGCGTTACGAGATATATACACGCTGCAGCAAAAATTGTTAAATCCAGATTAAAATAAAGAGTATTTTTAATATACAGTCCACTTTATTCATTCAAAGTTTTTAGAGTTGTGCCTGAGCTGACGTGTGTACAACGTCTCAGAGATATCTTTAAACAAAGATGATCGGAGGCTGTACATGATTTTGAATGTAAACGTTTATTGCCAGAGTCGAAATAAATATTTTCTTTCGTAATTTCTGTACGACCCCTGAAATGCGATCATTCGACGGGGTTTTTTCCTTCGAGGGCGATTAAAAAGTGGTTTAAATCATCATATATTTATTTTCATATCTCAGACACTTTTTTAGAATACAATTCTCAAATTTTGTACGTCAGCTCATTAATGTATGGGGGCATATTTTATTCATTGAAAAAAATGTACGGATGTCGTATACAAATTTAAAAAGTGTAACTCTTTTGAAAATTAACAAGAGGATATTTTTCGTAGCGCAATCTTTTTCCCTACCTTATTATGAACATTTTTTTTTTTTTCAATTTACATAGGCCACTAATCTCGCTAAGATAAAGATTTAAAGATAGAGATTTTTCTAATAGATAAAGATTTAAAGCGTGTTACCAGATTTTTGGGACACCCTGCATATGTTATTCTGTGAAATAGAAATTTTCCTGATCTTGATAAAATGCATTTCACTGAATATCCTAATACAGTGAAACCTGCTAAGTTAACCACCCAGTGGTTCCACGTTTTAAAGGCCAACTAAGATATGGTCAACTTATCTAGGACACAATACTTACTTTTTGATTTTCGAATTTTATCATCTGCATACTCATACATTACATAGTACATGCAGTGTATATAGTATACTACAAAATTATCTAAAATATAAAATCAAAATGATACAAAATAGGAATAATATTGCTTATTAGGGTTAAACGTTAATTATACGTACATATTACTGAATTACATTTTAATTATTGGGTATTGGCATAGTACAGTTACTATGTTTACTACATGCAGTAGTTAGTTGAACAGAAACAAGTTAATTTAATTATGGAACTGAATGTATTACTGTATTAATACATTTTGCATAGTGTACGTTTGCATATTTATTAAGGGTTCTGCTTCACACATACCTACTACTGTATACGTACTAATGTAGTTACAAAAAAAAAAAAAAAATGTACTTACATAAGGAATAAAGATTAATAATGCCTTAAGAATCTGGACTAAAAAGTTATTAATCTTGCTTTTTCGGCAAGTTTTATAGACTTTAGAAAAATAGAAAAAAATATATAAAAGTTGTTAGAAGAAAGACACAGAAAAAATTCTAGAAGTGGTCAACTTAAAAAGTTTTTAAGCTATGCTTTGGGATAAATTCTATCTGATTACCTGGTCAAGATACAAGTTAAGACAGGTGGACAACTTGTAAAGGGTTCATCCAAAGTTAAAGTAATTAAGCCATTCCGTTCTTGGTCAATTAGGTCAACTTAGACAGGTGGTCAACTTCATGGGTTTTACTGTAGCACAAATATGCCACGTATTTAGAACTTCTGTAGAACTTTTATGTGCATATCCTTTCACACTTGTAATGTCTTCGTTGAGTTCTTGATGAGTTACAATACCTGTTTCTTCTTAGAGAGGATGTTTTTGAGGCCTCTAAAATCGTAGGGGGCCCAGGCTAGAGCCTACTGATAGACTAATGGATAATCCGGCCCTACTTATGGTCATAGAAGTAGGAAAATTTGAAAGAATTTGTAGTCTCAGCAATGGCCTCACTGCTTTTCCTGAATGCAAGGAGACATGTATGTCGAATTTCAGGAACCAAACAATCAATTATGAGAATTCTTTAAAGAGAAGGTGCCAATTACACCATATTAGAGGAAGGTTAAAAAAAAAATCATAATACTTGATATTCTATAAATACTTAAAATATACAGAGTGATTTTAGTATAAAAATTATTTTTTAAGGCGAGAAATCATATTTTTGACTTGCTGCAATCAATATAACGGTACGGACTATGGAACTTAATCTCCCCCTTACCTCTCACCAATGATCTCACCATTCTTGACAGAGTAAATGAATGATTTTTAAAATTCTAATATATTAAAATGAAAAGTCTATTTACAAACTTTATCCTTGAAAAGTTGTATAGTCACTCACATTAGTAGTTTTACAAGGCTATAGATTTTAAACACATGCAGACAGACACATACACAACAAAACTTTGTCGCCAAGGAAGTATGTTCATAAAAATAGTTCATAATAGCAAAGGCGTAGTCGGGATTTTTTTTTAAAAGTAGGATTACGTTCGTTCATAACGGTCCTATGTAGAGAACAAAATAAATAAATAAATAAAAGTATTTTTTTTTCAACGTCATTGTAAGTTATAGTATAACTCCGCTAGAAAATTAACTGGTGAGCTAACTGCGATTTATTTTACGATAGTCAAAATCGCGACTTCATGAATTAAACTCTCTCTGTTTTCCTACATAATGGAGGTAAAGATTTCTCCATGCATACAGTCGAATATAATGATTCACAAATTCAAAAGATATACTCATAAATAAATAAATACAAAAATCAAACGTTGTGGTGCAGTATAAAGCTCTTTTGAAACTTTTTAAATTTAATCAAAAATTCATTAGAACATAGTGTAATGATTATAATTAATCATTTCATATTGTTTATTATGATTCATATTAACCCAATACAGTGCTTTTAAGTACTATTTAACTGAAAAATTAGATTTAATTTAATATATCACAGTGAAAATGGGAGCATAGTATACTTGAAAAATCATATAAAAGCGGTAGCAAATACAATAGTTGATTGATTATTTTTAAGATTCATCAACTCAGTTCATCGCGCGTATTATTTATACACTCAAAAAATAAAATTAAAATAATAAACTTCTCGTAGCATTTCTCGCAAAATGATGTTAAGGGGTTGAACAATTGAAGAAAAGATAGAGGCAAACAACTTGCAAAATTTATTTATAAATACAAGCAGACATGGGCGTCGGCAGAACATTTTTGAAAGGGGGAAGGGGGGGGCAAAGAATACTTCGACATATGGTTATTATGTTGGAAAAAAAAAAAAAAAAAAAAAAAAAGAAGGAAAAAAGGGATAAAAAATCCTGGCAAGCGCTATGCTGTCTCTTGCAAGTTCCTATGCTGGCTAAGCACATGCCATGGGAGTCGGCAGAATATTTTCCAGGGGGAGGGGGGCAAAGATGATTTTAACGTATGGTTGGTTACCATATTGGAAAGTATGAAAAAGCAGAAAAAAGAACAGCATAGAAAAATCCAGAAGGGGGAGGGGAGCAAGTGCCCCCCCCCATGTTTCCGACGTCCATGGAGAAGATTCTCCTTTAACCGATGTTGCTTCCCAGAATGGTTCTTTGAATGCTCCGCTCAAGCAAAGAAAAAAAAAAGAAGTGTGATATAATGCTTTTCTGATAATTTTCCCCTTCTTCGAATTTTTTCTGGGT
The DNA here is from genome assembly GCA_038373885.1 of Cheiracanthium punctorium. Taxonomy (NCBI): domain Eukaryota; kingdom Metazoa; phylum Arthropoda; class Arachnida; order Araneae; family Cheiracanthiidae; genus Cheiracanthium; species Cheiracanthium punctorium. The sequence goes on along the minus strand of JAWZYV010017460.1, from coordinate 564,536 downwards.
CCGCTACTGTGAATATGCAATACTTTTTGCACTGTATTTCTGATAACTTAAATTTTATATCTTTTTTTAATTTTGTATTTTATCACTTTATTTCACCTAACAAAGAAAAAAAAAACTTCAATTATTGTTATATTTCCCAATTGATATATGCATGATCTGATTGTCGAATTTGAGCTCAATAAAATAACGGAAACTCACTCTAAGAAACGTACTCTAAGAAATACTCATTTTATTTTTCATGTATTCGATTTTTTAGGGGTTTTTTTTTTTTGTAATATAATAAAATTTTTACTTTCGAATTAAATTTATGACTTTATAATTTATTGTACAGGGCTGTGAAAGATCAAAATCTGGCCCTGGATACAAGTACAAGTGTTCTATGTCAAGGTTTCCACTCAAGCGGATAAAAGTTTTTCTAAGAACAGAAACTTTAATCCTCAATCCTTGAATTTTTACTGTTCTTCAGAAATGAAGCAATCCCGGAATTATTTGGTTTAATCAAGTCTCATTTAGTCATTGTAAAACAGGCATTTTATAAATAGAAGACGTCTGCAACATAGTATGTAATTTCAGCGCTGCGCAAATTCCCACCTGTTCGAATGTCTCAAAGTATTTGAGTTATTTCAACAAACAGCAACTGGTTTTCGTATGAATTGTCGTACTTCGGGAGATATACACTTAAACAAGCATGCTGATGAAAACGAACTTATTTGTGTAAGCTTAAAAATAAGTGAAACTAAAGCTTTTGGCTACGTCCGGAGATTTTTTTTCTCTCTTTTAAATACTCGAAAAATAACCTTCTTATGTAAGTAATAAAAATGTATATATGTTTATCTATGTCATATACAAGACCACACCATTGTAGCTCCCGGTTGGAAATTTTAACAAATATTTAAACAAATATTGGGCGAAAAAAGTGTTAAATCTGAAAACCAACCTGCGTATAGGATTTTTTGAGATTTTCCTCAGTTTTTCAGTCCATAAACTTACACCGATAAAGTAGTTCACTAGAAAAAAGTTCATTGCTGTCAAAAGTTTGATGGCCGAGATTACTAAACAATGGCGGAAGGACTACGTCAAAATCATAATGTAGTCGTAAATTTTACGATTCTAATTCCTGTAAATCAGAATTGCCTCTTGAGATTATACAGTTTGACTTTTTTCACGAGATTAAAGAAAATATATATATATATATATATATATATATATATATATATTTTTTCTTCAGCAGGAACCCTGATGTAAAGATTAAGAGCATAGATTAAAATTGCAGGACATAAATAATTTAAAAGTCTATATTTATTTCATGTGTTCTTATTTTACGAAGTAGAAATTACTTCAGCTTTAACTTAATTATTGAATTCAACAACTTAAGAAGCAACAATAGGTTCTCTTACTAACTATAGTAACCAAAATGCTAAGAATAGTAAAATATTTGCTACTCTTTTTAAAATGTACTACAAAGAAGGCTGTTGAGTATAGTTCTCAGAAATAGATTATTCAGTCAGATTTCTTTTGACTTTGCTGAAACTGAATAGCAACTCACAATTAATATAAAGCGTAGCAGATTTAAAAAACTATCAGAGAAAGGTTATATATATATATATATATATATATATATATATATATATATATATATATATATATATATATATATATTTATATATATATAAAACTAACAAGTAAAACACAAAACATACTACAAATAAGACATATCTCACATAAAAATAACAGCTATTGGCAATAATTAGAAACCAGATTTTGAATCCAAATAAAGTGCAAGAATTATTGTGATAATATAATGGAACGGAAATTATAACCACTGTCACCATCTTCAGGGGCCACAAACAGAGGATTATAATTTACAGCAAACCAAATAGTAGGTTTCCGGTTGTGTGGCATATCAGAAGAGATATTAACTCCACACATCTGGGCCCTACCCTACTATATAAAGGAAAGAAGAAATAAAAAAGATAACAAAAATTAGAAAGATAATTTTACATACCAGACCTTGAGCACATGGAAATTTTATTTGAACAATTGATATGTGTTGCCAATGCTAAGAATTGTAAAAAGTGAAAAATGGTGTTGCCACTAAATAAAAGTGTAAAAGTGGAAAGAAGAAAGTATAGGAGTTGCCAAATACTAAAAGGTAATATTATTAAATTTTAAGAATATCCAGGTATATTAATATAATAAATATATATTGAATAATAATAAATTTAAAAGATTGAATAAAATAAATAGTATAGCAAAATTAAATATAACATATTGTTTAAAAAATATAATGATTATTATTATTGACAAAGTATGTATAATAAGTTATTGTATGACAGAAGATTAATCTAGTAAATAAGAAAAAAAATAAAAAATAATGTTTAGGACAGAATAATCACAATATAGGAACCCCGTTTTTTTTTTTTTTTTTTTTTTTTTTTTTAAATTCCTCCAGATATATATATGCATGCATATACACATCCAAATTGTTTTTAAACATATTTCTTTTTTTTTTTTTTAAATGAGAAAAACTACCTCCGCCCGACCCAACCATCCAATTACAACCTTAAAACCAAAACCCCACCCAACCTCCAGTAAATTAACAAAGACATTAGACACATCATTATCAAGAATTGTATATAATAGATTTTAGGAACTTAGTGGGATAGTTGTATTGTCTAGCTGGCAGAAATAGAGATTTAAAATTGGAGACTTTAAAATCTTCAGAACATAGAAACTTGATTCTACAGCAGTGATTATAGATGATATTGCGAAATACAGATTTATGTAAGCAGGAGGAAAAATGAGTAAAGCTATTTACTTTAAAGCTAAAATCTTTACGCTTATCATATATATTGAAACTAAGGCTATTTCTAGGAGTGATGGAGATACTTAGATCTAGAAAACTAACAGAATTGTTAAGCATATCATTTTTAATTAATTCCAGAGCAGATGGATATTTTATGGGGAAGATAATGTTATTATTATTAGTAGTGTTTACAAGTAAGATATCATCTATATATCGTTTAAGAATGATGTGTGTATTAGTATATTCTTTTTCATAGTAATATAAGTAAAGATCTGCAAGGTAACTAGATGCTGAACCACCTTGTGGTATACCATGATTTTGTAGATATATTTTATTGTTATGTAGAATAAAATTATTATAGATAATAAATTTAGATAGACAACTGAAATAAGTTACATCAACATGGGAAGGGAGCTGAATATTGTTAACACAAGTTTCAAATAATTCATTAATTACATTGTAAAGGTCGTCAAGAGGAATATTGTTGAATAGATTTTTAAAATCATAGGTATATAAAGAGGTAATATTACTAATAGTACATATTGTATTGCGTAGATCATAACTATTTTCTATAGAGATAGAGTAATCATTACGTTTTATATAATACTCATGCATAACAGACAGTATCTTTAATAGAAGTTTACTTGCTACTTTGCTATATGTATTACATCCTATTGTAACAGTTCGAAACTTTAAAGGCGTTTATGAAATTTAGGGATTAGTACAATATAAGGATAGTTTAGATTATTATGCTGTAGGTTGAGAAGTTTATAGAAAGCCAGAATTTTTTTGTTACAAACTACAGTAGACAAATTAGTAGAGGAATAGATACTGTTATTTACAATTGTAGAGGCTAACAAGCTATGATATAACTGTTTACAAATAAAAGCATAGTTATTGGATGATTTATCTACATAAGTAATTATGAAATACTGCTTTATAAAGTCTATTTGAGTATGAAATTGACTATTGACAGGAGAACTATATTTTACATATTTAGCAATATTTTGCTTAAAGATTGAAAGTACTTTTACTTTCCAGGTAGTGAAGGCTTCAATAGGAGTTCTGTATTTTAAGGCAGTATTATATATGTAAAAATCTAAATCATATGTGAATTGTGTTACAATGCCACTAAGAGAGTGTTTTGAAAGAATACGGTGTTTAGAGCCATATATATATATATAATGGCACTTTTGCAAACCATCGAAGCTCAAATTTAAATGAAGACTATGAAGACTATTTATTGTTTAAGTTTTATTTTAAAATTTGAAACCTCCTTGAGAGAAAAAACCACTCTCATAATTCTAACTATCTTAATTGGGCTATTCCATATCTGACGAAATGATATTTTGATTTGTAAAATTAAAGCAATTTGCCTGAAGCTATTTTCATATGAAAATTGATTTTTTCAGTTTGCACACTGTTATCGATAAGATTTTTTTTAAATATAAAACAATTCTTTTAACTTTTTTATTGTATAATTTTTGAATAACTTCTTACTATGTAACGAATAACATTTTTATGAAGTTGATGCTACATTGGTACTGAATAAAGAAGCCACTTTTTTAAAAACTAATATGTATCATAAATATGATGTATAAGAAATATAACATTATAGTTTAGAACAACCTAAATGTATTGGGTTGAATTTATTAACTGTTCTGTGATGTGACGGAATGACATTTTCCTAAACAGGATTTTAGGTACTGTAAACGTTTGTGAATAAAGAAACTATTCAGTTTTTGAACTAATACAAATCTTAGTTATGATCTATAAACAATGTAAAATTACAATTTAGAGCAATCTAAATATATTATGGTTAAAATTATTAACTCTCATTCGATGTGACGGAATGACTGAAAAGTTGACACTTTCATGGAATTGCCCATTTGAAAGTTAGGGAATTTAACATTTTTACGCGCAGAAGAATTATGAAACTATATTCCACAATTCATTCCTTTAAACAACTAAAAAAATAAATAAATAAACTGTAATATATTTTCACGTAAAAATGCTAACTTCCCTAAATAATAATACTACTTTAAATAAGTGGTTCATTCCCTAGATTAACTCTTTAAAAGTACTTAGCCAAAGTTCCATAATACAACAAATTTTTGGGGTTAGAATGTCTGGAGATAAAGCAAAATCTTAAAAATATCATCTTGAGAAAAAGTTGAAGCTATGCTTACTTACTATACGCTTTGTTTATGAAATGATTAGCATTAAATTTCCTGTAACTCAAGTTCTAAGCAAGATAGTTATAAAATTCAAACTGGTTTAAAAAGCTAAAACTTCCCCGTGTAAAGCATCCACGCGTAGGCAGAAAATAGATTGTTATCAGAAAATTGAACTCTAAATATAGGCAGGCACCTGATCATGCCCTGGAGTCAACTTGTTCTCAATAAATTAAAAATAAATAATTTAGTCAAAGTAAACATAATATAGTAGTAAAATAAAAGCTATTTATTTTAAAGTTAACTGAAAAAAACCTAGTTGCGCGATGGTTGTTAATACAAGAATAATATTAAGATATACAAACAGCTTAGGATTTTTTAAAATTTTTTTATTTATTTATTATTTGGAGAGGAGGGGGGGGGGGTTCGGTCATCAGTATTTTGAACTGATACTACATATCTGAATTGCTGAATTCCTTGAGTACATTTATGTAACGAAGTCCACAGTGGTGTGACGGTGGCTAGCACACTGTGCTGACGCACCACAAGTAGTTATTCCTAGACTAGGCAAGGTTGAATCAGCCTTTTATCTCTTGTCGATAAAATCAGGACAAGATAATCAATAAAATCAGGATCAGAGTGCTTAGGGACTAAATACCGCGAGCTCCGAGTTAGGCTGACCAAGCGGCTGAAGAATATATTTAAGCACCCCACTGCTGACTGTTGCGGCGGAAGCATGAATGGGCAGTGCATACCTTGGCCCCACGTGGGTAGTTGTGCCACTATTCAGTTTTAGTTTATACAACAGAAAACTTGAGTTTATAGTTATGTTCGGGTTTATTCTACGTCTTCCTACAAAATTAGAGCTATTTTGTATTACTTTAAATAAAAATCTTAGTTTATATTAGAAACTGAAATTATCAAACACAATGTATTGCTATGGAAATAATGTAAACTGAGCATAGAAACTAATTTGAAATTCTACGTATAATTCCCACTTCATTTAAGTAGTGAAAGCAAATAAACACTCGAAAAGCTAATGTCATAAAGCATGTTAGATAATTAAGTACTTTTTAAAAATAAACCTTACCAAAAAATATCTGGAGCGACTTTGATCATTACTAAGCGTTTAAATAAATTCGAATTGGTGGAAAATTTAGAAAAGAATGAATGCATAAGAAAATATAAGACTTCCTACTACAGTAGTCGCCGCTTATTCTGGTCACATTGGGACGAACTGAGATTGACCGAAATAGGCCGGACTAAAGTAAAAATGAGAAAAATGTAAGAAAAAAGTCAGTACATTAAATCGAAAAATATGAAATGCATTAGTCAATAGCTTAACGTATACGCATTTTTATTTAAGAATAAAGTGAACAAGTGAAAAAAACATATGTACATTTATATATGTAAAAAAAAAAAAACTTCTTGGGGGAGGGGGGGGGGGAGAAATCCAAAATCAAAGGGTATAGTGTCATGTAGCGCAAATTGAACGTCTCTTAATGTCAAAAAGAGGTAATCATTTGCGTTGTTCTCCCCAAGTGCTCTACGTAAAGTGTCTACAACGTCCAGCAAATCTACTCTAGCGATACGTGGACGGTTAGCGAGCATATCGTCGTCATCATCATCAGGTGACTTATTGGTTCCATGTGTCGGATTGATCATTACTTTTGTTAAAATTCTGTTGTGTATTGACAATTGCTTTGATTGAATTAACGTAACATCTCCACACAAATATCGCATCTTAGACAGACTTTCACTTCTTCCTAAAAGCTAATTACGTCGAAATTTGACCAAATTTCCAAAGATTATGTGGCCGGATACAGCGGCACTCACTACCGATGTAACCGGCGGAAAACAGGTGCCATTTGGCCATTTCGTTCTGTTCATACCGATTCTCACCGGAATAAGCGGCTCACCGGATAAACCACCGACCGAAATAAGTGGCGACCACTGTATTAAAATTTAACAATGAAAGAATTAATAGAACTTTTAAATATAAATCACAGAAAACCAAAAGGCTATCGTCCAGTGAGCTACACATAAAAAAAGAATACATGAAAACTATACCGTGATATATACAAACACGCTATTATTATTTTGACAACATTCAAAACAGTGACAAAGGAAAGGGGATAGCCAAAGACAAGAGTTCGTAGTTTATTTCTTTAGTTTCACTGTAAAACCGTTTTTACTTTCCCAACACTACCTATGCAGAGAAACAAACGTTATCTAGTTCCCCATTACGCTTTATGTTTTGGGTGACCTAGATCGGTCAGTTAAGAAGCACGATTTTATTTCGATATATTTGTATGCCGGAAGCGTATTTTCTCAGGGATTTGTTTTTTCTTAGTTTCTGCTATGCTTGACGATAATAATTTCAAAGAACAACGGAATTATTTGAAGACGTTTCTTTATAAGTTCCTGAACTTTAAAGAAACGTCTATTAAATTAAACATTGTTTTGTTACTATCAAACTATCCAATTAAAAAAAAAAACACTTCAAAATAAAGATTGAAAAAAAAAGTTTATACTTTGCACGTTAAAAAACAAGTATATACTTTCCGACATTATTGAAAATTGTTTGACTTCGATTTGTCTAATTGACAACATCTCAAAAATACATTTGGACTGCTACGAAATTTAACTAGGTTATTTTCGTTTTTATAGGATGATCCTTTGGAAAATAGTTTACTACAACTTCCTTATAGCAGAACACACACACACACACAAAAAAAAAAAAAAAAAAATAAATAAATAAATAAATAAAAATCTACGTATCAAAATGTTTAGGAGACAATTGTTTGATAGTTTTAACGATGTTTTCCGAGTCACATGAGACGCAATTAATATTTAAAGTAAGAATTTTATGTACATCACATATTTTTCTTTTATATGGTTATTTCAAAAGAATTCGGATACTTCAAGTTAGATGAACTCTACTACTTATTTTTCTTCTATTTTTTAAGTTGCTAAGTGACAGGACAATAGCACGTTTCGTATTTAAAGAATAAACGTCTGACTGACGTACGTTTACTTTTATATATATATATATATATATATATATATATATAGAGAGAGAGAGAGAGAGAGAGAGAGAGCTTTGCTAATCGATGAAAGTTTTTGCAAACTAGAAATAGTATTTCAGGTAAAAAAATCCAGTTACATTTCATTTCCTAGAAACTTAGTGTGGCAATTTAAATCTTGTAATTTATTACGCACGTAACACTGAAAATCGCTGGATGAAATCAAGACATAATTCAAACCAAACATTAAATTTGAAACAAAAAATGTGTAACAAGACGAAAATGTAAAAAAGCATAGAAAATACGCCATCAGACAAAATTTTCTTATCTCCAACTTAATGCAAATTTTAAAAATAAAATAAAAGCAGCTAATACGGTAAAAGCCGTTTTAAACGCAATTGAAAGGGACAGAAAGATTTTTATGTTAAAGACAATATCCGTTGAATGAACATAACACCAAAGGCCGTGTTAACACGAATCAAGGATTCATAGAGCCAGGCATATCCTAATGCAAGGCCATAGCTAGGGATCATGGAAGGGGGGAACCCCCCTAAAGTTTAGTCAATGCATTAGTTTTTTTTTTTTTATCTGGGTTGATTCTGGAGATCAATCATAGGCCAAAAAAAAAAAAAAAAAAAAAAAAAAAATTGCGCTTCATATCTCTCCCCCTCACCCCACCCCGAATTCTTTTTTTCTGGCTACGACCTTGTTCTAATGTAAAATTACGCAAATCACTAGCTCTTTAACGCTTCCGGGTTTGTCTCATTCCACAATGAAGCTTTTACGATCACTGCTCAAAAAAAAAAAAAAAAAAAAAAAGACGAAACACGTAATAAAATACACACTGTTGGTGCAATCGGCTTGATTGCACAAACGGTGTGTATTTTATTTTATCCCATTTCAACATTTCAGAAGAGCATCCAATTCCGACAGTAATGTGTGCAAGAACGACATTATTGAGACAAATTCGAAACTTTTGCGATTTATAAAAAAATTTTACTCAAAAAAAAAATGTGATAAAATTCCCACCGTTGGACCGATCGGCATGCAAATTTACACAAATACGTAAAAGAAAAAGTAAAAAAAAAAAAAAAAAAAAAAAAAGAAAAGAAAAGAAAAAAGAAAGAAAAAAAAGGGTGGGGGTGGGGGGAGCAAAGTGTTTCCTTAAAATTTTGAAAATAATCGATTTTTAACTTTAGAAAATTGCTCTAGCACAGTAGAGTAAAATAATTGCTTGAAAAAACCTCTCGAAATTATCCAGATTGTTGTTGCATGAAGCCTTGAATTTAGAATTAATTTAACAACTTAAGCGGCAGCAAAGCTATTTCACTAACTGCAATATCAGAAATAGAATTTCAAATTATCTATTTAACAGGACAAGTTGATTAAATGTATTGAGTGTAGAAATTTTTTTGTCAAATATTTTTTCTAGCGCCCGTTGCAGTTCTTCCTACAATGGGCTTTATCTGCTAGTTTCATACATAAAATCTATCGAACAGCTACAGATCTCAATACATTAGTACAATAGGGTTTTGATGTGATTAGTTTAAGAAAAAAGTTATTGTTTCAGTTTATTGAATTCCCGGTAAGTCATTTTCTAATTGACCCAATTCTAGATCCGTCACTGGTTCCCCTTAATAAAGGACCTATTTACGGAAAGCTTCATTATATCGTCTCATAATAAGTAAATCATAATAAAATTAAATCTTTCAGTCAGTTAGTTCAGTCAGTTTTAGAGGTGCGTTTTTTTAAGGACCTTAAAATTAATAAGCATGCTGAATAATACAAGTTACTAAAAACGAAAGCACATTCAAATGTACGTGACGATTTCTAAAAAAAAAAAAGCAGTTCTTATTCTATAGTTCTTAGCTATAAACTGGTTGGTTTTTACTTTTGTTTCAGAAAATGCATCAATGAGTATGTTGGCTTGCACTATTTTTTTAATGATCAAATTCAAAGGCACTTCTCTAATGCGTATCAGCAAGGGACAGTATTTTAAAAGTAAGAATTTTTTTTAAAAAACACTCTTTTATCTAAATTCATAACGAAATGTCTATCACAATGGTGACAGATTTGTCTTTTTCATTTTGCTTGCGAAAAGAAAAGAAAATGTAAGTTTCTTTTAATTCATATTCTTGAAATCTCACCATGAAGCAAATCTCACTTGCGATATCTAACTTGACATCAAATATTTTTGCTAAGAAGACTGTATCTTTTTTACACTCAACTAGATTTTTCTGCTATTTCTCTATAATGATGAAACTTTTAGAAATGGTATCGAATAATATCGCCACTATCCATTAAGGTGAAAATAAATGCATTCATGACAAGTAACTATATACTAGCTGTGCTCTAGTAATAGATTCTTGTTTATTACATTTAAAAGCCGCTGTCCTTCTGTTATTGCCTTTTGACAGGGCCTCAAATAAATTTATTGTAATAGCTTAAATTAAAACTCTGTATGATTGATTCATGTATTGTTACCTAAGTATAGTAAACTTTTAGCTCAACTGAAGATTGGGAAATTTGGCACAGTGTAAGTTAAATAAAAGAGTGTTTAAAAAAATAGAATTGGGACGAACCGAATATCTGACCCTCCATCCAAATTTGATTAACACTGACTAATAACATTAACCCTTTAACGCGCAGTGTTCCCTCTCGGGAACACCCAACTCTGACGTTTTGACTGTTGCCAGTCACGGAGAATAGATTTGATTTCTATAAAAATAGTTGCGGGTGAGATAGCTCCACGAGAATCCTTTACTTTTTAGCACGTCATTTCCCGTCAAAAAATGGTCACGATTATTTTTAACAGCACTGACATCTGAACGAAACGTTCACCACGTGCCACAGATCTAGAGACCCTTTTTTGACTGGCTGTGCCCGCCCCAGCTGGCTGTGCCCGCGCACAGCCAGCTGCGTCAAAAAAGGCATTGGGAAAGGGTTACGCCTCAAAGGGTTAAACGAAATTTGGTACATTCAGAATTTTCCAACCAGAATTTGTTCCAGTGCAACAAAATATCCCGAACTATGTAGACACATCAGACACGAACAGTTAAGAAAACGTCTGATGTCATGAGTGTTTACTTTCGAGAGAAACAAGTTAGCAAAAAAAAAAGCACCACCTAGCACGATAAAAATCCATTGTTGTACCCTGGGGCAACGACAACACGCATTAAATGGGAAGATACAAAACGCAAGGGAAACTAAACTTGATGCTCTGCAATTATCTATATCTCCCTGCTGAAAAGGAGAAGGTGCACGCAAAACACATAAAACTGGATCGCTGAAAGAAGAAAAGAAAAATGAATGAATTCCACGAGGATTTGAGCCGAAAATATTACGGCAGAATCCCGCAAATCCAGTGCAGTTAACCCTTTGAAGCGCAACCATTTCCCTATGTCGAAAAAGTGCAGCCGTTACCATAGCACGATTTAACTACCAGCAAGATGGCGGTCGATCGAATCGCCCAGTGCGTGCCTCAAGAACATTTTTGACACAGCCGGCTGTGTTTACTATGATGTGTGTTATTATGATACCCTGGCTATGACAGGCCGATTACGATACAGGCAGATTATCATACGCGGGCTTATGACAGCCGGCTGGATTATGATAAGCTTTAATATACAGCACTTTAATGCGTATTTAAAATATGAAAGTGTTTCAGATTTTAATTTTTCTTCTTTAATAACATACATTAATCCACTTCCCTTTCATTGATAGCATCATAATAGTAAAAACCTTCTCCATAGACTCAATTCCAATTGGCCCTCAATTGAAAGATAAGGTATGTACTATAATAATAATTATTAGAATGTATGTATAATTACTATAATGCAGTACTGTGATATTTATAACTGTACTGTATGTGCTAACACATACATATGTGCTCCGCGCTTCCGCTGGTGCATTCTTGGCGAAAAATCTAGTGTTGATGGTGAGCAGTTCACGTTATAGCTCTCAGATAGTTGCGAAAAACTCGCGTAAGTCAGATCGCGTTTCAACGCGAGTCCACTGTACAACTTTTTTCAAGATTACTCCCGAAATCTCGCCGAATTTGGCGTAAAAAGATTGTTGTGCTGGAAATGTTTTATAATCGAACCGTCTGTCTTGATAATATCTTTCTTCTAAATTATTTGCCTGGACCTTTTGTCCCGACTTTAATATGCGAAAAGGTGGATGGCTTCTTTCAATCTTAAGAAATGGAATGAATGACGAATGAATAAATTTATAGAACAAAGTCGATACTCTTAGTTGCATACATTCGTTTATCTATTTAATATAGGCTAGATTTTGTACTTGGTTTAATTCTATTCACTGGCGTTTTTTCTCGATGCTGGTTGAATGTGCTGCTGTCAAAGCGATAAGCATTTGTTTTAGATCTTTTATCCATGTCGTTATACATGGTGTCATTCTATCGTCAAATGTGCTTTAGAAGACTGCTTTCAATGAGAATATATGTCGAAATACTTGAAATAGAAAATGATGGATGACATTTTATATGCATCACAGGTGTCCGGCGTATACATGAGATGCATTGTTTCAGCGTTTTTTATTGGGAAAAACTGCTTGAAAAGCCAGACGGTGTTGGGTTGGCTCAGGAGGGTTCTGGGAATTTTCTGCGGGTTGACTGTGCCGAATCGTTACAAAATATAATGCTAGTATTTTAAAATTTGCTAAACTAAGGTTATTTTTTACATCAAATTCAAACAAATAAACTTTACTAAGTTTTTGATGACAAAGCAGTTGTGCCTAAATAGTAGATTAATATTTGTTACGTATTGAAGCAAGAATTTCACAGATAGCTGTTTGGTGGGAGAAAGAAAGGGGTGAGTGGCCGCCCACCCTTCTTGGAGAGCAAATTTCAAAATACCCCGATATTGATTTTTAGATATCCGTATGTGTTACAGTTTTTTTTTTCTCTCTTAATATCTCTTTTTTTACTTTGAGATTGCACATGTATTTGTGTGTCATCTCAAAATTTAACACTGATCAATGGCCGAGTGGATAAGACACTGGAAATTGTTACATGGCTGAAGTGTTGATGTGTGTTCTAGCCTACCGACAGTGTTCTAGCCCGAAAAACCTAACGTTCTCGGATTTTAAATAGTTTTCTCCTAAAGTAATGTGAATATCTGTTAGAACCTTCTTAAAAAGGCCTCCTTCGTCAAGATATTCTCCCCTTTTGATAGCTTGCGCACCTGTACTTAATAAAACAATAACTCAAAATTGAAGCATTCACAATTATCGTAAAATTTCTGTTTTCCTAAAGCGGTTGGTCTCAATTACTTCAGATAATCAAGGTTCTACTGTGTATTCTTTCAGAATTCGAAGGATTAGTTAATATATTATGCGTTATGTATCTTTTTTCCCGGCTTATCGGCTAAATAATAATAATAGTAATTATTATTATTGCAGTACAGTACAATAATAATTACTACTGTACATTACAGTATTATTATTAAAGTGCTGCACTTTATTATTACTACTGCATTACTGTAGGTACAGTACTGTACTTTATGTCTATGTCTATCTCTCTCTTTCCAACTGATCATAAATTTTGTGCATTTGCAATACTGTACAGTAGGGTGGAGCGAAAAACACTTTTTCTCGAAATTCACATTGTTTGAGTCAATAAATGATGCGAAACTGATAAGAATAAATTGTCTCCAAATTTCAACTCAAAATATTGCCATCTTCAGGTTCCACACCTCAAGCGAATATATTTCCAGTGTCTTTTTTAGTCTTTTATGAAATTCTATTGAAATAATTACACTTAATTAATTAATTGAATAATTAATACTCCTACACCTGCTCTATCAAGAACAACGGCTAGTTCGGGCATTGTGTCTGTCTTGGAGATTTAGAGAATCTCATCGTCAGTCGTTTTCCAACATTTGGCTTCCGGACTAACGAAATCGTCATCATTTTCTGAGGTATATTCCATTTCTGAATCAGATCCTAAGTCGACTTTTGCTTCTAAATCTACGATCTTGATAAAACGTATTAATAAAGCAATTTAATAATGAATGCATAACTAATTATTCAAATAATTAATTAAACATTATTAAAGCTAGAAATATATTCGCTTGAGTTGTGGAACCTGAGGATGACACTATTTTGAGTTGAAATTTGGAAACAATTTGTTCTTATCAGTTTCGCACCCTTTAATGACCCAGGCAGTGTGAATTTTGAAATAAAGATTTTTTCGCTCCACCCTACTGTACAGTACTGTGCAGTTTTATGTTGAATAACACTTTTTTTTCCAATTCAGTATTTAGTTATTGCTTTCTGAGGCAAATGGTAATATATAGTTAGAGAACGGTTTAAAACAGTTTGGGCGATGTTTGTTTATAAGTAACTGTGTGTGCGTTTCAAAAAGTCATATATAGACCCTATTTCACTACGCGAAATTTTCACTTACGCGAGGTAAATGGTAATATATAGTTAGAGAACGGTTTAAAACAGTTAGGGCGATGTTTGTTTATAAGTAACTGTGTGTGCGTTTCAAAAAGTCATATATAGACCCTATTTCACTACGCGAAATTTTCACTTACGCGAGGGAAATGGTAATATATAGTTAGAGAACGGTTTAAAACAGTTTGGGGGATGTTTGTTTATAAGTAACTGTGCGTGCGTTTCAAAAAGTCATATATAGACCCTATTTCACTACGCGAAATTTTCACTTACGCGAGAGCGCATCCCTCGCGTAAGTCGAGACTCCACTGTATATCATTTTATAATTACTAAGTATTAACAAAACCGTAGTGGTTAAGTTGCTTTATCTTTAACAATAAAGTTGTCAGTTAAATAGCCTTAATACGGCTTTACACTATGTACAAGCATTGAAGTGAGAAAAATCAATAAAAGTAGCATAAATTACGAAACTTTGGGGCGAAATGTCTATTAAAAGCTTTCAGCTAAACAAAGTGCGCATATCAGAAAGTTCGTTACCCGCATGTTCAGTAATAGTTATGATCTGCATAATGAGACTATCTTACAACATCAATTATTTGGGACAGCAGCTCCTGAAGCAGGATATTCATGTACTGTTTATTCACAAGAGAAATATTACGTATTTAAGATATTTTAGAGCGTGAAAAAAGTAATCAGGGGTCGATCCCCCAGGTACTTTTTTCAGGGTCCCATTTTGTAAAAATTGCTTATTTTTGTGAATTTCAATACTTAATTCTGTGAATATCAACACTTATTTTTGTGCATTTTCACACTAATTTCTAATAAAAGTCAGTTTTTTTATTAAGATAATTGATAAATGTAGGGTAAAATGTCAATGAAGGGCAGTTTTAAATCGATTATATTTTTGCGAAAGGACCGATTTAATCGATAATACTTTTGTGAAGGGACCGCTTTAATCGATTGTATTTTTTTTTTTTTTTTTTTTTGAAGGGGCCGTTTTAATCGATTGTATTTTTTTTTGAAAGGGCCGTTTTAATAGATTGTAATTTTGTGAAGGGGCTACAAAACGGACCCAATTTTCGTTTGCATCGACAGCTGATAATGCATCAAAGTCTGAGTAATTGAAAAAAAACAGTTCATTGATAGATAACGAAAAGCCCTTAACCCTTAATGTTTCAAATTTATTTTATGAAAAGAAGTTTGAAAACTGTTTTATGACATGTTTTTATGCATTAGAAACATCCCGTATTACAGTAATAAAATTATTACTTTTTTTTCATTTTGATAGTAAAATATTAAACAGGGACTGTCTTAAGATCCTGTTGGGCTCTTATGACTGATTTATTTACGATTGAGCAATTTTAATTGTGAAGATTTAAAGTCCCGTAGGTCTATAAAGGGTTAAACTGTGCCAAAAGCATCAATTATAGGATATGCACACACACACATACACGCATTAAATAAATAAAGTAAAACGAATGTTATAATTGAAGTTCAGGCATACGGAAAAAAGAAAGGTATCGTTTTATTTCAGTAAATGCTCAACACTATAATTTGTAGTGAATTTTGTATCAAAGGATTACTTGCATACTAATACAGAACAAAACTTTTGAATTGATAAGAGGAATCCAAATTTTATCTTTTCATTTCATATTTAAATTCAGAAAATCTCGGTTTCCATGAGAACACCAAAAGTGGAGCAGCAAAATATATTTATAAAGCTTGCACTTATGGTTCTATTCGCTCAAATTGGGAGATAATAAAGTTACATGTTATTTTGTTCTTCATAGTGAAATGTGTTTATCACGCAATCATGTATTTGCGTTGCTTGAGGCGTATTTTGAAAAACGTTAATCGTATGAAAGAGCAAAGATATTAAGCGAAATAAATATCCAGATACTTATATGTCGTCAGTCAGGGGCGTGCCATGGGGGCCTAGGCACCCCCCGAAATTTTAGATTTTTGTTAGTTATATGTCAATAAATAAAGAATTTTTGTGAAAAACTGTGCCTGTTTTACCTCTTGAGCACTAGCTGAAATTTTTTTCTCGCTACGTCCCTGTCGTCAGTAGTACGGGAACTGTTAGAGGACACTGTATTAAGAAACCATGCACTGTTTTGTACCTGTCATTCTGTGCATTGCTGCATTTTGTTTTCCTAATTGTGTGATTAAATATTGGAAAATTTATATATCATTCAAAAAGAAAAAAAAAATTATATTTAATCTAAATGAGGATAAAAGGGGCTAACGAAATAAAATAAGCAAATTATAAAAAATATCATTAGTATTTGAAATTTTAAAATTTGATCAAGAAAATATACATATCCTTAAGAAATATAGAAAAAAATGTGAAACATAATGATCCATAACTCAGCCATAAATATTGGTTTACACAGCTTTTGTGTATGTGAGCGAACAAACACGTTTATTTTATTCAAACAGAGAAGCATTTTGTAAGAATCTCTTTACCAGAATATTAAACGAGAACTCTTGTGGAGCCCCATCCCCCAGTCTATTGACTTGTGTAAATTAGAGAACCTCAAGCGCCCATATGGAAGAAAATCAGAGCTATTCATCCGTCCCTAGCCGCAAGCATCACGAGAAATGAACATTCCGATAAAAGGCTAGCCCGGGCTTTGAATCACAACCATAATCAAAGTCTTTTCAAATCAAAAGAAATCTTGTTCCTTACCGAACCAGACGAGACAGAAAGACAGAAAACGATCGAGGGGTCTTGATATATTCACAAGCGTGAAAATAAAAAAAACACTCAATTCAGACCATTCTTCCGATTATCTGGGTCAAGAACACTGAAAAGCGCTCTCGGACTGACGGGAGGATTCGTTCCTTATTAAAATATACCGCATCTAGGTTATGACACTGTTCACAAAACAAGAGCAGAAAACAGCGGCTTCTGTTTTGGAACGGGATGGTGTCTCGCCGGCTTAACTACCGATAAACGCCGGGTCAAAAGTGAATGAAACAAACGCGCCCGAATTTAAATCCGAAGAAAGTTTCGAAGAAAACACACTGCACGTGGTTATGCGTATGCCACATATTCTTTCACAAGCATTTTCACATTAATATAGAAGGCCAACTGGATAGACTGCCCAACGCTGAAGAAGTGCAGCCGTTGTCATCGGCCCATTTAACTACCAACAACATGGCGCCAGATAGGCGATTCGATCGACCGCCATGTTGTTGGTAGTTAAATGGATCGATGGCTTTTGAATTTGAGGGATTACGGTCGATTATATACACGTGGGATCTAGGACGAAGGGGGGATGCCCTCCGTGGGGGGGGTCTTTCTAAGGGGTCCTATCCTAGCCCGTATTTACGCGAAGTTTCGGAGAAAACCACGGGAAACTCCGAACTGCTATGTCGACGGACGCGATCTGGGTTTGAACCAGACATCTCCCGTCTCCCAGTTGTGAGAGCTATGCGCTCGACCACTGGTGGGGCCATGGTTCGATGGCGACGGCTGCACTTTTTCAGAACTGGGGCTATTTAACCCTATTTTTTTGCGACTAGCAGTGAAAGCGCTACCGCCGCGCGTCAAAGGGTGAAAAGAAACGGACCATACAAACGGAATGCAAACTGATTTTGGTGGCCCATAAGTACGGTGCACGGGGTGCGTGGTTTGGGCGGTTTTCTCCAGATGGAACGCAAATACGCATTAGAACCCCCCAAAAATTCCTTCGCCCAAGGCATTTCTCACTTTGATAGATACCCCTAGCCTAATGTGTTTTGCCTTAACAAAACAACTCAATTCTGCCGAGTCTTGTCGAAGGATTACAATAGAGGCAACACACAGGCCTGAAAAAAGTCAACCAAACAGGCAGGCAAACAAACTTATAAACACTCTCCAACCGTGTCAGGGGTATTAATAAAATAAAGATGAACTAAAGGGGAAAAAATGCATTTAAAAATGCAGTAATTAAACTCACTGTTAATGCGATAACACTTTATTGTGTACAATACCTTGATCGATGACACAAACTACTTCTATGTCAGTTTTTCCAATAGTTCACAAGATAAAACGTAGTTTTTGCTCTTGGGCTGGTCCGTGCCAAATAATTAGTTACTGAAAAAGGTGGTTGGTATAAAAATGTAACACCACTTTCGGCTAGTTTTAGCAGTGAGACTGATAAATGATATCGATAGATGAATGACGTGGTTCATTTCACTTGGAACTTTCCAATCTCAGTGAATGAAAGGCAGTGACATCATCCGTATTGATCAGTGGAAACTTTCGAAGAATGACAGAATAAGCAGATAAAAGCACAAGCTACACACACTTTCCACTAATCAATGTTCCAAAATTTTGTTGCCGACTGAAGCAATATGGTACCGGACAGAGAAATATTGCTAGATTTTTCTCCAAGCAGTGGAAATTAACCTGCATTTATATTGTCGGAGTAAATTAAATATGTATATATTTTTTAGTACAAAAACAAGTGTAGACTGCGACCAGTGGAGGCACCTTTGAACACTTAAATTATTCAATAAAAATACGTTGAATACTGATGTTAAACTGTTAAAAAATGATAAAGAATTCAATAAATAACGCACATAATGTAAAATTAATCAATACGGATCGTTTCGGGTAGTACGAAGGGTCTACCCTCCTTCAAGCGGAAAAAGTTCCTCCTTGCTCCATCCACGCAAACAGAAAGGGAGATAACAAATACTTCTGTTCTTCTGCCGAAGGACGAACTTTTTCCAGGTGAAGAAGGGCGGACCCATTGTACCCTCCGAAACAGTGCGTACGGATTGATTTTATAAGTACACTATTTACAAAATTCTTATAATTTTAAAATTCAATATTTCTCTTTGAAATAGATGTTATTTTATAATAAACAAGATAGCCCGTTGCTATTGTTGCAGAAATAACAAACAGTCAAAGCTTGACCATTTTATGTACACACTAAGTCTGGAAAAAAAAAAAAGAGTATTTTTCCTTTTCCTTGAATCTAAATTAAAAAAAGTACTATGATACCTTTCTTTGATAATGCTGTGTCATTTTAATTGATGGTTAAAATAATACACTGGTTTTCACAAATTAATAAAAAGCACACAAAAGTTAAAATAACACACTAGTTTTCAAAAATTAAGAAAGGTTCACAAAAATAGCAGTAACTCGGTCCAAAACAAGGCTATCCATATGAAATTCCAAACTGCTGTCAAATAAATGTTACTGAGTAAATCTGCAGTATGCACATTAGGTTCATTGTAACCAGAATAAATAATTTGCTATTAGCATAAAATAGCATGTTTTAAATCGCATCTCGAATTTTTGCATTGATTGTAAGGTAAGAAATTGGGGATAGCCAATTCGTAACAATTACTTCCAGGCATCATTTGCCAAAAGAAATGCGATGAGAGTTATTGGGAGACTAGACGCAGGACAAAGTCAGACACAAATGGCCCAATGCTTAAATGTCAGTCCTTTGTGGTCCATAAACTTTTTCAACAGTTTATGTGAAAGGAATTCCCCTTGTCATGGCGTATGCGACATCTTATCGAATATCGAATTACGATTTCTCGGAAACACCCCGTATGCAGGGACGTAATCAGAGGCCAGGGAGTCTGCCCCCCCTCTCCATCAAATCTGTACTTTAGTTCATTAAATGTCAATAATCATGCGCTTTTTGTTTGAAATTCTACCTTTTCCAACTCCCTCCCCGAACTTTTTTTTTTTTTTTTGGTTACGTGCCTGTAACCATATCTTTAGCTTTCTAGAAGAGTCTTAAAATGTCCTCCCTTTAATAATAATGATAATAATAATAATCAAAAGCCTAACATAATGTGATTTTTTGGAGTACTTACGTTTTCAAAGCCCGTAGTTTTTACGCGAGTTTTTTGGAAATGACGGCAGTTTTGGATCAACAAATTCACCGAGAAAAATATTACAAAATAATGTAAGTAACCATGGGAATAAACGTTATAAATTTTCATGTATGTGGCTCCTTGAGTAATGATTGCGCTTTTATATAATTATTTTTGAAGGGAAATATAGAAATAATAATAAAAAAACCTCATATAGATATAGGAGTTGCAAAAAATCTAGGTCTAGCTTTGTCTGTTATCTTAATTTACCTTATCTTTTCCTACCCAGTAATACTAATAGTTTATTATCAAAAACCGAGAGTCGGGCAAGTCTAGATAGATACTTGTTTAATATTTACCCCTCTTTAATATTATCAATTTTGTAACACTGACTATCAGCCAAATGGTTGAACCTTCAATTTCCGAGGCCTACACACACACGGAACCATGACGATTAAGGGTGGATTTGATGGAAGCGGTGCTCTAGGCGCCAAATATATGCGGGGCCTCGCGTTTTTTTTTTAAATTTCCTTCCAAAATATGATTAATAAATTCTCATTGTTATAAACCTATTCCCCTCCCTCAAATTTTATGTACAAATAGTTCAAACGTTGTTTCATAGAAAAATTGAGAAAAGATTACAAAGTATGGTAAGGTTTATTGAAGCGAGCAAACAATTTACAAAATGGAGCATTTCCTTTGTAAACATTGATATCTGTTTACACTTTTTCGTTACCAAATTTATCAATTATAATACTAGCTGAGGGCTCCAGTTCTTTGCACGGGCAGGATAGCTCCCTTTATTTAAAAAAAAAAAAAAATTAAAAAAAATTAAAAGTGCTTCTATAGGACATTATTTCGAGAAATTGTGAAATTTAAATCGTTTGTCAAATTTATAATTTTCGAAAAAATGAAAAAAAAAGTTTGGGGGAGTTCGATTTTTAAATTACTCGGTTGAAGAGAAGCATGCACTTTCTCCCACTGCGAAAACTCGATGGACCATCGCCCCCCACCATGACCGAGTGGATGAGACACTGAACATCCACTGACGAATTATGGTGGATTTACAGAAGACTAAAATGTGAAGGTCTAGCGTTCTGGTCTGCCGCGCGGCTGGCGATATAACGATCTGGCCTTTTGGTCGGTTTTCTCCAGATGTAACGTGAATGCGCGCTAGAACTCCTTAAAAAGTCCTCCGATTAAGTCCCCCTCCTTTCCCCCCAGGCAGATATCCCTTGCAAACCTTGGCCTTAACACAACAAACAAATCATTTTATCGTTTATAATCGTGAAAAAAAGATATAGAGCAGTTTAACCGTCTTCGAAAAGGCGCAGAAATCGACTCCGAAAGTTTAGATCATTCTAAAACTCTCTCAAACATCTTAGAACATTTTCAAACATCCTTCAAAATGTTCACACTGAATTTCCAGCTGTTTCATCGACTTCTCGCAAGAGGAATATTCTATAACATTTTCAAGCATTCCGAAACATTTTGGAATGCATTCTGTCTGGAATATTCTTGCCAGTCTCGGCACTCGATTCCACCTGCTTCACCGACTTTCCTTTAGAAATCCATTAGTGTGATGACCTCTTTTGTTCGGGTTCGATTCCGACATACTATTGAAGAATACCATGCAGTGTATGGGCAAGTTAAATCTGTGGTTCCGAAAGTTCACTCGGCGTTCCCTATCAGTTTGCGAGCGATATCAATATTCAGAAGTACTTTTCCTCTTTCTGATGAGAAAATTTAAATTGGGCATAAAACTCCAGGAAGGACGCAAACTTTGAACAGCACATTCTGAATCCCGAGCAGTCTTCTGGCAGAAAATTAAAACCTTGCACTTTCAATCTTGATAGGTGGAGAGTGGAGGGCTACCATACCATATGATTCCCATGGGGCTTACATTTAATATATATGTTGACTTCCCATTAGAAGTCCATTGGTGCCATTGTTATTCACCTTAAACAAGCAGTTCCAAACGGAAATATTTTTCATGGATAGGGTGTGGAGGGTGACCCTATCATACCGTATAACATCCATTAGACTAGGCTCATTTGTTAGGGAGTTATAGCGGCACGCACAGAAAACCACATTCACTTTTATTAATAAAAGCGTATTGATTAAAATCCATGTTATTTAAGTCTTTTTGTTTAAGATAGCACAAGTGAGGACAAATGTTCTTGTAAAAGAGAATTTCATAAGTAATTTTTTTTATGCACTGAAAATGTTAAAGTACTGAAAATGACCTTTCACATGATAAACTTCTCTAATAGATATTATTAAAAATATTCTCAACAAGACTCTGCATTCGGTAATATGGTGTTTAGTTCGACATCAATTATTCATTTCAACATATAATTCAAACTATTAACTTGATCGTCTTTTCGAAAATGGAAAAAACTAGAAATATAAAGAACTTGTTAAGTTCGCTTCCCACAGTCAGTTCCAGATAAAAATGAACACCCCCTCCCATAGACAAATAAATCAACCCAGACGCTACGAATTGAAATTTTGAAAAAAAATTCCCGTATTTTATCCCCCACAGGTGTATTATTAGATTAAAAAATGGTAAACAATTGAAAAATGCGGGGTCTTTTTGAGTGCGGAGTCCTTAGACGTACGATGGGAAATCCGCCACTGCTGACGATGTGGATGAGTAACCAAAAAAAAAAAAAAACCCTCTATGATCCATATTTAGCAAAACTCTGCCTGTGCAAGCTGCAACGGGTAAAAATGTCTGTTTTTACTGAAACAGGATTAAGAACTTTAAAAATTAAAAATATCTAAGCATTCAACTATCTTTCAAACGGCGAATTTATAAAATAAATAAATAAAATAAAAATTTTTGAAAGATGTCTGTCACAAAAAAGGGTTAATTTCAAAAGGAAAATGTGTGCGTGTATATTTTTTTTAGAGAAACGATTTAGTGATAAATATTTTTTCCTACCTCGTAAATCTGAAAGGCCTTAGGAAAGAGAGACAGAGAGAAAAGCCCCAATTCTGTTTAGTAATTATTTTTATCAACAACAACACCATGAATTAGTATTATTGTCTGCAATTCTTTTTTAAAGATATGTATAATTCAAAATTATACATCAATTTAAAGAAAATGTATTTGTTTATTAAGATTAAAAAAAAAAAAAAAAAAAAAAAAAAAAAAAAAAAAAACATTTGTTTATTAAGATTTAACAAAACTTTTTGTTTAATGTCTTGTTAAACAAATAAAATAAATGAAAGAATATTCTACCCACCTAGAAATAAATGGAAATGCGTGGGGGAAAATATGGAAAATGCAGATCAAACATTTATACTTACGACTATTTTCTTCCTTTGTTAAATTTAGTATGGCGAATTATTTGCTTGAAAACATTTGCAACAGTATATTTTTTTTAATTTAACTATTTCTTATTCTTTTCTTTTAAAGGATTGGCAAATCAGAGATTTCAAGATTTCAATGATTCTTCATAAGCGAAAAATATTATTTATTTAAAAAAATTTTTTTTTTTACGACATACGTAATTATCAATCAAAATTAACTTTTGATTTAAAAAAGATTATTAGTGTAGAATATAAAAATGTTTATTTGTAAAATATCATGAACGGATCATATTTTAGTTTGTTCGACAATTAATTTTTTATCTTTCACTGTTCGCACCGCAGATACTGTACGGTAATTCAGTATTAAAACGTGCAAAATCCCAAAATTGTATCTTATGTAAAGTTCAGATACCCCTTACCTTTTTGAAAGAGCGTCCTTTATTTGATGTATTTTCTGTTGACGGATCTCTTGTAGCAAGCTTTTCGTAAGCAACGGGTTTCATGCCGGTTTTCTATAACTCTTTTTTCAAATAATACTTGAGAACTAAGGGTGAAGTGTATAAAACAGCATATGAGAATAGAATCAATCGAACAATTTTCTCCAATTACGTTTATAGATCCCTATAGTTTAAACGTAGCACGCCAAAATAACGTGTTACATTAATAAGAGAATCATGATAAATCTATTTGTTGTGGTTCTCGTTCTGCTTTTTCTATTTGTAGCAGCAGAAAGCTTTGTGAAAGAACTTCTTCTTCTGACGATCGAAGCTTCTGGTTTCCAAATTCCTGTGGCTTAAATGCTAGCACAAAAATCATAAATATAAATGTCTCAGAAATATTTATTCTTCATGATTAAGTTAACTAAAAGGAATTCGTAGAGTTCTGAAGAATATTTTTATACTTTTTCTAACGATCAATTAATTATTTGATATTTCAAGTTTATGTTGTTGTTCTACAATAAACAGTGCAATAATGGCAACAGTATTAATTTGTTTATTTATTTTTAAATTTGTTGATGCTGTGAGTCCGAGAGTCAAATTTGAATTTGAAATAACTCTAATAATCATTTGATTGTACAATGACGTTAGATTTAAGAGCAAGGTATATTTTTCGTCTATTTAATTTTGTGTGGGTGTATGGGGCATAAGTTAATTCTGTCATCTGATTTTGCTTTCTGTCATTTTGAACCTTTCTGTGCTAATGATTGCATTACCAGTATCTCATGTAGTATCTTCCGTTGTTCTAATTTTTATAATCCCTATAAACTACAATTATTGCGTTTCTTGTTTGCAATTATTTTATTCGTGGGTTTCTATTATTTTAGAAAACAAAAATGTATCGACGTCGAAACTGAGACGCTCAAATAGTTCTTAATGGATAATGATATGACCAAAGTGGAAGTACCTTAGTAATAAGGATAAGTTACGTAAGAGTAAGATGACCATACGCCCCCAATTTTCGAGGACAGTTCCCAATTTCTGTGTTTTTTTGCGATGTCTTTGAAAAGTAAAGACGCAATTGAGGACAGTTTTTAATTATTACACTGATTTTTAATTAGATTAGTTTTAATTATTTCATTAATTATGAAGTGTCCCCAATTTCGTTTCAGAATTGGGGACATGTCCTCAATTCTACCTTATGGTCACCTTAGTTTATATACTGATTTCCAACTGATTTTCACACCATTTAAGGGGACTTGGTACCTTTAAACTTCCAAAAAATCGGTTTTTCAAAAATAATTTTTTAAATAATTCAGAGTTTTAGGAATATTTTAAAACAAACTGCATCAAAATAGGACAAAAATTATGCCCACAGCAATTAAAAGCACATGTGGACTTTCCCTTTAAACACACTATAAAGAAACTTGATTTTCTCAGTTTCTGATTTTTACACTTTCCCACAAGATTTCATAAAAAGTTATGAAAGGAAAGTTATAAAATTTTACATATAGGTTGTACATATGGATCTTTATTCTCTGAACCTCAGCTTTGATTATAGTACCAAAATATTTTATTTTATAACACAATGAATGACAGAATTTTAAAATTATTGAGATTTTTATGATTTATCGTGTTATAAAATAAAATATTTTGGACCCATTATCAAATCTGATATGCTATGTTTTAATATATTCCTAACTATCTGAATTATTTCTTAAAATTATTTTTGAAAAATTGATTTTTTAGAAGTTTAAAGGTACTATGTCCCCTTAACTGAAGTTAATTTTTTTGCTCCAACAGTAAATAAACCGCACACACTTCAAACAGCTCAATTTCAATGATCTCAGATACCATGTGCCTATACGGATACTTCTTTTACAGTGACAAGATGAAAGGCTGCAGCACCATTGAATTTCATTTCTGATGTACAATTTCATTCCATGACTCTTATCACAAGTTGCTATTTCAGCCAAAGCGCCTTTCTCTTGAAAGAATCTGGCCGCTTCTTCCTCTGTTTTGGGCAAATTTCAAATTTTCATTGCTTTTTGCATTAACTTTTTGTATTAATAAAAATTCGTGACAGATTTTTTAAAAAAAATGGCTACGACTTGCTTTGAAAATGTGGAGGCAAAAGGTTACCAGCGGTGATATTCCATTTGGCGTTGGTTGCATCATTATCAGCGACTTCACCACCTGTGCCAGTATAACAGAAAAGTAACCAAAAGTTGTGTAGAAAAGAAATGAAATTGCTTTAATTTATGATGTGTTGTTTGTTAATCCTTAATCAAGTGAATTTTGGTAAAGAGTTGAAAATGTTGTGAAGAATAATTATTGAGCTTGTGTTAGGCTGAAGTTATTCTGCGTATTTGAATATTGTTTGTTGAATTTATTTTGTGATAAAGGCATGTTGCTGATGAATAAAAACATATATTAAGGCCAGTAAGTAGCGAATTAAATGCAAAATTTGAGGCATGTGCTTTTGTTTATTTAAATGTTTATTCCTTGCTGTGTGGTATGTTGGTTTATAGTTTAGACTTTTTATTATTGTAAGGTCCCATCTAATATATAAAATTCTCCTGTCCCAGTGTTAGTCACCTAACTCCTCCGAAACCACTCGACCAATTTTAATGAAATTTTCTATGTATATTCGTTAGGTCATAGAATAGGTTTTTAACTATGTCTCATACCCCTAAGTCATAAGGGCGGTCCACCCCAAAATGTTTAGCCCCCGAGTGCTATTCATTTCAATCAGGATTTCTGCGTAGACATTAGCGTGTCGAATCACTTTTCAAATTTGTTTGCCAGATAATGTGGAGAGGGGGGGGGGAAGTTAATAAAATGTTGAAAGTCGCACAAGGTTTGCAATTTTTGATAATGGATCGCTAAATGTGGTGCCAAAACGCGACAATTTATTATAAATATATTTCGCGTATAGTTAGAAAACGCCTGGCGTATATTGTAAAAGAGTTTTATTAGTCGATTTTAATATAGATTTCTATTCCGAAGAAGTGCTCTGTGGAACAAGAAAGGAAAACACGGTACACTCATGGATTATGATGTCCATTCCAAACAGTATTTAAAATGTCTTTGCGGTATAGTTGGAATATGCCTACAGGAAGAACATGCCTGGAGGAAATTCTAAACAGTTTCAGGTGGCGATTTTAAGATAGATTTCGATTCCAAAGATGTGTTTTATGGTACAAGAAAGAGTTGATTCCTATTTTAGCGCCCCCACTCTCGCCAACCTAAAAAATTCCCGTACTTTGGCGAGCTTTGCAGTCATGGGTCTCTGGGAGTTATGCACAAGTTTCAACGGTACATACGTATTTCCCAGACGGTCCGCCAAGACAAGCAATTTTTTCACCAAGATAAATGCCGGGCACATGAAATTGTTGATGGTTTGGAATACGATTGGCAATGTATTTAAAATCTATGAAAAAGTAGTTTGGCGGAAGTGACCGCCGAGTTAATACGTAAGTACCGTTTCAACGCGCCCAAAAGAACTAGATGACAACTAAAGTAAACAAACTAGCGATAAACGCACCAGTTAAGGAAGTTGAAGACCCTTAATTATTAAAACTTCATTAATTGGCAATCCAAAATAAATAAAATTGTAACGGCATGCTGTACTTACATGTTGTTCCAAATCGCCATTTTAATTCTAAATTACGATTGCCACATAAAAGCAAAAAATCGTCATGGTAACTGCATATGTTTAATTATCGCCTCCTTGGCGAGAGTCGAGGCGTTAAAGTAGGAAACAATAAATAAAACGGTGAAGTATAGTTGTGATATACTTGGCGAAGATTGTAAAATAGTTTTAGTAGGCGATTTTAAGATAGATTTAGGGACTATATTCCGTATACGGTGCCTTGTTTACATGTCAATGGTTTGTTTACAAATCATTGGCGAACAATCTGACGCGAGAGTGAGCGATGCACCGCCAACTGCCGGTGGTAGTTGTGACTGGCAACCATAAAGAATACGTGTTTCGTCAGGTTTGGGAATTTGAAATTGTTTGCGTTATTGATGGAAGGGAATGAAATGTGTTATGTTAATATAAGAAAAGAATTTGTGGGTGTTTGTTAGAAATATAGTACGTTATAAGCCGGTGGGTGTTGGGGACATTTCTGAGCGGTTATTTACCAAAAAAATAGAGGTAAGTGTTCTTTTTTAACGAATCTTTCGATGTTTAAGGTTTTTAATGTGAATTTTAAATTGATATTTGAAGTGTTTATGTTTTCGTAAGTGCTATTTACGTGCTATTCTAATCATACTGACTTTATAAGAGGTGTACAACTAGGTTGTTTAATCCACCGATGTTTTTTTGAGTTGAAAACGGGCCAGTGTTTGCCCAGTTTACATTAGCTGTACAACTAGGTTGCTTAGTTCACTGTTGTTGTTTTTTTTTAGTTAAAAACGGTCCACTGGTTGCGTAGTTTACATAGCTGTACAACTAGGTTGCTGAATCCACTGAGGTTTTTTTAGTTAAAAACGGGCCACTGGTTGCCTAGTTTAGATAGCTGTACAGCTAGGTTGCTGAATCCACTGAGGTTTTTTTAGTTAAAAACGGGCCACTGGTTGCCTAGTTTTAGATAGCTGTACAGCTAGGTTGCTGAATCCACTGAGGTTTTTTTAGTTAAAAACGGACCACTGGTTGCCTAGTTTAGATAGCTGTACAGCTAGGTTGCTGAATCCACTGAGGTTTTTTTAGTTAAAAACGGACCACTGGTTGCCTAGTTTAGATAGCTGTACAACTAGGTTGCTGAATCCACTGAGGTTTTTTTAGTTAAAAACAGACCACTGGTTGCCTAGTTTAGATAGCTGTACAACTAGGTTGCTGAATCCACTGGGGTTTTTTTAGTTAAAAACGGACCACTGGTTGCCTAGAATGACTAGTAAACATGGCGACAGTCGCTGGAGCTTGGCGGTCGCCAAGCTCCAGCGACTGTCGCCATGTTTACATGGGGTGGGCACCGGCTTGTATGATTTTACCAGATTTAGATTCCAAAGATGGGTTTTATAAAATAAGGAAGAAAAATATAGCACAGTCATGAATAATGATAACACTTTCCAACTTAAAAGGGACGACACATAAATTATTATAGAATTTTACTATATAGCACTATAGTGCGTATTTAAAATCTGAAAGTGTTTCAGATTTTCATCCTTTTTTTTGGGGGGGGGGCAAAATTTTTTATGGAATGACTATCAATAAGTCTCAAGGCCAAACTATGTCTGTTTGTGGATTACATTTGAGCACACCATGTTTTTCACACGGACAGTTATACGTGGCATGCGCTCGAGTGGGCAAACCATACAGTGGGCATCCAGTTTGTTTGTGTTATCTAAAGATGGGAAACAAAAAATATTGTATACTCTATTGCGTTAGGGGATTTATATTATTTTTTAGTAAAATTATTGTAATTAGCGATATATATAAATTTAAAGAATAAATTACAATGAATTAAAAATACAAATGTTTGGTATTGTGTTATTTTTATATTCCAGCATCGTTCACAGTGCTCCATGCCTCTTCCACTCATATACCACATCCTCACAAACTTACAATAAGTTAGTCATTTCTTTCTACTAAAATAATCCTAGGAATAATTTATATGGCAAAACAACGTTTGCCGGGTCAGCTAGTAATTATATAAAGGTTTCAGTATGTTGTGTTATTTTTTGTGAATTGTGAAGAAAAAAGAAATTTCTAAGGTTTTAAGAAAGATGGTTAATTTTATTCGTTTTATGGGTTTACTACTGATTTGCATAATTCCCATACAATAATAATGAATAAATAGATAAGGATTTTTGAGATGTTTGTAATGAGATTTTATTTTATTCTGATTTTACTAGAGTAAATTTTGTGTATTTTGAAATTATTAAAATTGCAAAAATCTCGTGGGGGAGGGGGGGGGAAGGAGGTAGTTGGTTTATTCTAGTGTTTTTCTATAATTTTTAAACAGTGTCTTTAACATTTTATGAAAAGTTTTGCTGTATATTTTTCTGCATGCATATATTTTAGTATTTTGCATCTTTTCAAGATTTTTTTTTTACATAGGTATAGCTCGGAGATAGTGTTTTGTTTATGTTTATATTGTTTTTTATTGCACTTGAAGTATGTGTAAAAATGTTTTAATAAGGTGTTTGGATAAGTGTATTTTAGTTTTGGTTTTTTTCTTATATGTTTACATTCTGTTTGGCAAGAAAAAAAAATCGCCAAGTTTAGATGTTGGTGACAAAAAAAATTCGCCAACTAAGCCTGCCCCTGCTTATGGAATTATTCCCATGAGATAAATTAATCTTACCAAATACGTCAATTATGAAACACTTCAAAGACTAGGGAAAAAATTAAGATCACTCAGGCTACTGCACACTTAAACCCAGCACTTACATCTGAAAAGTATGCATACTAAGAAAATGGCACAACACTGGAAATTCTCTAAACTAAGGTGACCATATAAATTAAGTACTATATTGTTATCCATTCTCATTATAAGAAGTATTTATTTATTTTTTTTTAATTAAGGAAAATCAAAAAACGTGACTGATGTTACACAGAAGAATCTTTTGTGTAACATCAATCACGTTTTTTGATTTCCCTTAATTTAAAAAAAAAAGAAGAAAGACTTCTTATATTGAGAATGGATAGCAATATAGTATTTATTTATGATACTCTTGATCAATTTAAATAAATAAATATATATATTTCAAGCCCCTGGTGAATTTCAAAGGTTACAAATGTAGTCAAATTGTAACATCAGTCACCATGGAATGACCCCCTACGTTAATCTGTTTTACTTTTTATTGCTATAACAGTTAACAGTTATTGCTATAACAGCTAAGTTCCATTATAATTTTCAAAATACTCAAAAAATATATGCATGTAAGTAATATAAAAGCTAATGCATAATTTATCTCTGTAACATGTTACAAGGTTTCTACTGACCTGGAAAATCTGGAGGGGAGAAGGGGGATCAGGCAAACTGAGAGGAGTTGCAAAAAAGTTATGAAAAATGCATGTAATCTGACATGGAAAAACTGTAATTGAAGTAAGAGATACATAAATTATAAAATATAGTGCCATGTTCATCCACTGGCTAATTGAGTTTTTATTACATAAACAAAGATTAAAGTACTGCATCTTCTTTACATCAGACAAAATATTTAGATATCTATTGAAGCATTATAGTATTTACTGTAGTTTTTAAGAGTATCAGCAAATTTTGAAGGCATTTCCTGTATAGATAGCCATAGATGAAAATTATAAAATGTAAATGATTCAAAAAAAGAAGAGGTATATATATCTCCTAAAATTAAAACAAGATTATGACAAAATGCTTGTTAAAAAGTCAGAAAAAAGTAGCATAAAAATCAGAAATGCAAACTAATATCTCAGTAAAACCGTGTATTATGTTTCGTACTAAGACATATGCATAAATTTTGTTTAAGTTTTATCAGTTATTGATTTACTTTGTATTATAGTAATTTTATGTTGCAGTATAATAATCCTCTAAAAAGTTTTAATGAACATCCTAAAAGCTATTTCCGCATAAGGCTCATTTTGGGTGATATCAAAAGGTCCTCCCTTATGGGGTGGAACTTTTTCTAACCTTCTGGGATGGACCCTTTTAATACAATCCAAAATGATTGTTTTGTTAATAAATAACTTTTGTGCTGCTATTTTACAAAGTTTTTAATTATTTTTACTTTTTTACACCATGTTTTTGTTGAGTATTCTTGTTACTATAACCCCATTTAGCATGCTTTTTGTTTTTATTTTTTAACCTCTTTAGTCCTTTATTCCGCATTGAACTTTTTCTGTTTTTTTTTTCTAGCGAATTAGAACATAAGTTTATCAAAGAACGTATTAATACTGTTGGAAAGCATTTTGCTGAAATTAGCTCAAAATTATCATCGTATGTCAACAAATTAGCCAGTGTTAGAGATAGTGGAGATGAAGTCGCACACTGCATTTCAAATCTTGCTTCCAAAGAAACTTTCAATCAGACATTAAGATTAGGCTTTGGAGAGTTTTCAGATGTATTATATTCTATTCAAGAATATCGTACTGCTCAAGTAAGTTGTGAAATAGAGAAACAAAATTATAATAATTTCATTGATTTCAGTTCTATTCCATTTGCAAGGTACCTAACAAAACCTTACTAAATCTTAGCAATAACTCAGACTTTCAGCATTGCAAGAAATTTTTTCATGTTTATTAAATCTACCGAACAGTGAAAAAGGCTAAATTTTTCACAAAAAGCCTTAATAAATATTATTTTGTTAACAAAATTTTAAATTTTGGACAGGACTGGAACCCCTGCCCCCCCCATCCTGGGTATGGTCTTGAGAGATTGTAATTGTACCTTATATACTTAATTACATTCCCAAAATACTTATTTCCAAATATTGCTGCAAACAA
Source organism: Cheiracanthium punctorium (assembly GCA_038373885.1). NCBI lineage: Eukaryota > Metazoa > Arthropoda > Arachnida > Araneae > Cheiracanthiidae > Cheiracanthium > Cheiracanthium punctorium. The sequence goes on along the minus strand of JAWZYV010017460.1, from coordinate 532,098 downwards.
AGTTTCACTATTTTGTCACTTACCCAGTGATCATCAAAATTATAAGGTACTTCCAGTAGACCTACAAACTTGAAATTTGGAATATAATTAGTATTTAAATAGAAAAGATAGTGAAAAGTCTTAAACTGAGAATTTTTTATCTTGGCAAAGTTTAACTGTATAATATGAACTGTGCATTGAAGATTCATCCCCATGGTTTGTTAGTAAAATCTATATATCCTGCTCCAAGGGGATTATTCCCAGTTCTATATAATTAAAAGCTCGTTTAAAATAAAATGATGTGTATTTTGGGCAATCCCACATTAAGATATTCAGGAAGACCCCCTCTATGAATTTATAAATATCATGATTAAATATAATTTAACTGTTTTCATTATTAGTTGCATGTTGTGTTGTTTAAAAAAAAAAAAAAAAAATATTATCGATAGAGCTACATTAAAAAGTTCTGTAATGTGAACTGTGTTGATAGCAGTTCACTGTGTTTTATGCTTTTGGCAGGTATTAATGTTCCTTGTTTCAACTTGGGTATGTCTTATCCATTAGTGAGATGAAGTATTTGGGAGCATTATTTGCACTACTATAGCAGTTTCAAGCAAAGGAAATCTATTGAGCACTATTTTATTGGCAACTTTCATAGGAAATGATTATCGATTATGCACATGTGTCAGTCCCCAAAGAATGAAAAGTCACCATGAGTGGCAATACTCAAGCTGTTCCAAATTTCTTTGTTTTGAGTGACAATTCACTATGGATTATAAACTGTACTATTTGTTATTACCTACAAAAATATATGCCAGCAATTAAGTACTGTAATGATTAAACCTTACAGGTATGCAGGGTGTCCATAGTAAAAGTTCCCCTATTCAGAGCAATGTACAGTAAAAGCCAATGGTCAGAATGCTGCCAAGTTATCAAGAAATCTTAATGAGACTAGGGGAAAGAGATTTGCATAAAAAAGTAGTTTAAAAAATCACCACCAGATGGTGTTTTACAATTTTATAGTTGCTGATATGCAAATTCTCCCATTGCACAGAGGTATAAAACATGTGTTTCATCTTTTCATAATTTACTTCGCTTGAGAATGGTTGTTTTTCTGTTTTATTCCCACTAAAATGTTGTGAAATGCCACCTGGTGAGGATTTTTGAACTAATTTTTTTCTACTCAAATCTCTTTCTCCTGGTCACATTAAGCTTTCCTTCAAATGTGATAGCATTCTGACCATTGTGATTTTCACTGTACGTACACCTCTCTGAATAAGGAATTTTAATTATGGGCAACCTGTAGATAGCATAGACTGCTTCAAATATCTATCTGTTGGCGAAACCTTACAGTACATCATAATATGAATATGAGGATGCTGTTTCCATGACAGCTGCACTAGCAGACACATAATGATAAAATTAGCACAAAAATGATCTTAAAAAGAAATACTGATGTGAGTCTAGGTTTAGTAAATGGTTATTTTACAGGAGGGGATGTTTTTGATGGGGTTCAAAATTGTATTCTGTCAAAATAGATATTTTGACTATTTCTGAATTCATTTTGACAAACTTCTGCCCGATGTTTCATATGTATGTACCAATTTGACCTCCCTTGAATTAATTTTTACATGTTTTAACATAATGTATGTATGTTTCTTGCATAGCTCAAAAGTAACTAGCCACAAAGTGTTGTATCTAATCTAGTTGCACACTTTTCTTTTTTTATTGCAATTGACTAGATAGTTTGTGTACAGGGACACCAAAAATACTTTCTGTAAGTTCTATAAACAGCCATTGTTTGAACTATGCCTAAAACCAGGCCAACTGTTTCCAAGCTTGATGACATTTATGGAAATATCACCAAATTTGGTATCAAAAATAAGTTTGAAAAACTGAACCCAGTTTGGCAATATATTTCCTATATTCGGCTAAAAATTGCCAAACTTTAATGTTATTAAAGTATCATGTCTCACTTTCAAGCATAATAAGTTCACTTTCAAATGACTTAAATGTACCAGAAAGTAGACATGAATGTTATCCTCATCAAATTTTTATTAGATAGTAATCAGCTTGTACATGCTTTACATTTACCAGAATGGATCAACTACAAAGAATACTTTAAAATGTACATGTTATTCTGTTTAATTAAAATTATAAGGTTGTTGACTTTTGTACTTTTTCACTAACATGCAATTAACACATAAGTACCAATAATATTTTTCTTTTTCTATGGCTAGCTCAAATATTTTAGTTTGGCAATGAGTAGTGCCTTTTAAAACAACCTGAAATTTTAATGCAAATTCAAACTTTCTTAACTTGAAAATATGTGTAACTTACTTTTGCTTTTTGTTTGATTATTATTATTTATGCTTTTCTCCAAACTTTGTCAGTTTAATTTGTTTACTTGAAAAATTATATGAATAATGTTAAAGCTTTTATGTATAGATTCAACGAACACATACCAAAGTTGTACATGAATTTGACTGTTATGATCCTGTTTGTAAGCAACTTAAAGTGAGTATGATTTACAATGTAGATATATTACTTTTAATTGTTAATGTTTGTATACACCATAAACTTTTGATAATAATCACATTTAATCTTATTATACGTCATCTTTATATGACCTGTATTCAATCATTATGAGGTTTTAATAAGTTATGCAAAAATGCTTAACTGAATTTTTATTAAGTAAAAATTAGTTGTTAATTTGCATAAAATTACTATGGAGTCGATACCAGCTATAATACTTTTATACTATTTTGTCTCTTTCTTTAGGGTGAAATAAAAAAGTGCTTTGATGCCCGAGTGAAAGAATTAAAAAAGAAGAATGAATTGGAAAAAACTAGAAGCAAAGCCCCCCCAAACTGGCAAAAAATTGTATCTTTTTGATTTGTACTGTAAAAAAAATTTAAAACAGTGAACTTATAATGTTTTAATTATTTTAAAATGTTGTAAAAATTTAATTATTAATTATTGGTAACATCTTACAGTTCTCACCAATAATCATTAATTATTGGTAACAACCATAAAATCAGTGTAATTGTGAATTAATTGAATTTTGTTGTATTTATTTGTGTACTTTTCTTAAATTTTAATTTCTTGGTATATATATAAGATCAGCTCTAGAGACATTGATTTAAATTTTAACTGACTTTATTTTGAGTTACTTAAGATCTATAAAGTTCAGACAAGTTGTGAAAAGAAAGAAAATTGAATGTCTGGGACATTGAAATTAATTTTGCTGTAACTGTGTGTGTCAGTTACAGACCTTGCATACTAAAACACAACTGTCAATTTTATTATAGTTGCATATGAGATGAGGCTTCAGTGGGATGCAAAAATTTAATGATATCATTCTTAAAAAAGGCATGAAACACTTCTAATAAACAAACCATTGGGACTCAAAATATGAAAGTGGTATTGTATTATCCATTAAAACCCATTTATTTCAAAAGGAACACATAAAAATTATCCAGTTAAAGTACAGTATATACAGGGTGCATCAGATAATGTATACACACCTTGAACTGTCATAGAAATTTAATTTTCCTACCAATAAGGTAACATTTCCAGGGAAAAGTAATGTTAGATTTCCTCAACAAGTTGTAGCAAAGTCATCAGTTGAGCTGCCAGTTTTAGAGTATAATTTGCCCCACAAAAAATTGTCTGCTGATGTCTGCTATAGTACCACGGCTTATTTCCACAACCACTAAATATGAATTTTAAAAACACTTGTGTGCAGCTGTTGCAATGTATGTGATGCAGCTGCCAAAAAATTGTTTAATCCAACACTAAAAATTAAAAATAATACTAAATAATATAGCTAAAAAAGTAACATAAGACACCAAGTCCTACTGCTTAAAATTCAACAATTAAATAAATCATAACACTATTATCTGTCAGTACTACTTATGGAGCTATTATTGATAGTGAAAAAATAAATAAAAATTACTTAACCTAAAATACTGAACAGGATTCTAAAAAACCTCCTTTGTGCAAGGCACAAACATTTAAAATTTGCAAATTTTTGTAGCTCTTTGTTTTTTCATTAGCATAAAAAGAGACAAACTCCTGTTTTTTTAAATATTTTTATTGATTTATGATTTTAACACACATACACTAAAATTGCTGTCATGAGAGAGCAGTTGTAACTTAAAAAATACTTTTATTATTATTATTACTATTTATTTATTTTAGAAATGCTAATGTATATTTAGAAATATATGATAATTTATTTATTCCATTTTCATGTACTTCCTTGACTTTAATATAGACTCAGGTAAGTGACTTTGTTGTCCTGTTATACCTTTGTATGCTCTGTTTTATTGGAATTTTTTGTAGATAAGTATCCACATTTGCATACATATATACACCTAAAAAAAATCATATTTGCCTTTTCATAAGTGTTGTACATAAAGTGGAAGAGTTCAAAGAATCTATGATGCATATTTCAGTAAATAATTTTGAAACGTAGGTATCTTGCATTTTAAATCATTGGTACTACTTAAAAAGAATACTCACTTAGATTTATATATATATTATTAATAGTTAAGTAATGCTGGATTGTGATGACTTTAAATGTGAGAAAGACATCTATTTTTACATTTAGAGTAAGTTGGAGAATGGGAGATTATAATGGTTCATTTTGTCAGTATGTAAACTGCCCTGTATAAAACAGAATTCTGTGGAACCTAGAAAAATGAACCATGAATGAATGAGCAGACCTCTATATAACTCAAAATTAAATCTTGTATGTAACTTTTGAATGAATCAAGGTATTGCAGCTGGAATTTTTCTTTATAGATGAGAAACCTGCCTATGTGCAGTTTTTGTTTATGAACATTTTATAGATTTAAATTTCAAAATCTGTGAAAATATATGCATATTAAAGCTCAAAGCACAAAATTAAAGAAAAATATGCTCAACTCTTAGATTATGTTATCAAGAATGTTATCAGAGTCAAATAGCAAAAGTTACAGTCAATACTTGGGAGGTTGATTAACTGAATAAACCCTATATGTTGGCACTTTTTTCTGTTGAATCATGAAATTTTTTATCCCCAAATTTTAACAGTATTCTCAAGTTTAAAATAAATATTTCAAACATCACATCAAAAGTATGATAAAAAAAAAAAAAACTAAATTAGAAACTAACATGTGCAGTTGTTTTGATTAGGAAGTACAATAATCAAATAAGAGGGCACCTGTTTAGAAGTATGTGAGCAGTTTTAATAGCAATTTTTTAAATTTATATCAAATGGAACATGCAAATTTTGTTAGATATTTGAGTATTCCTTATTAACTATAATTATCTAGAAAAGTTATTTTTCTAATCATTTCATACTTTAGATAAATTGCAGATGCAGGATGTTTTCAGATTTGACCAACAAATTCATAGTATTAATATGAAGCATCAAGTGGATGAAAACTTAATGTAGAACATGAGGATGCAAACCACGTTGAGAGGGTGAAAATTCTGAAGAATGCGGCCTCTGAATCCAGAGGAGATGAAGTTGGATGTCATGCTACACAGACATCAAAAGCATTCCTGGGATCTTTGAGTGTGTATGGGAATTGTTTACACATTGTTGTGGAAAGTGCAATGATATCAACAGGCTCCACATCCAACAACTCTTGTAAATATTAATTAAATGAATATTTTTGTCTTAGCATTGTATTTTTGCTGTTTCAGCATGATGTTGAAACTTACATGCGTTGTCACAATTTTCATTCTCTCAGCTTGGTTTTCCATGGGTGATTTTCCTTGGTTTTCCACCCCATTTTCCATGGTAAGCTTTCATCCTCTTGATGTCTTCTATAACCCCTCTGAATTTGTCAGCCAAATTTCAGGACACAGGGTGCCCACCGGCAACTTTTGCTACTAATTATAAGAATAGGTGACTTGGGCAAATTTTCTAAATAAAAAATGCCATTTTCATACTATTTTCAAGTTAGGGCTACTTATACTTTACTCCAGGTGACTAATTTGAAAATATGTTTTCAATTTTTATGAACTCCCGTTTATTTTCAAAGCTGTGATTGGTTGTTCATCAAATATTCTAATCTGCATTTTTAATCATATTATAAAAATAAATTTACTATATTCTCTGTTACATAACACATGAAGTTTTTATCATTTTATTAATTCTTTCTTAAATGAAGCTAAATGATGTATATTTATTTCTTAACTACAAAATCTTGCAAAAATGTTACTATTTTGGCAACTAAAATTAATACAGTAGCTATACTAAACTGGCGCCTTTTTTATGTCTGTGTGGCACCAAGTCAGGGGTGGGAACTAGTGTGTTACAAGTCGTGAAACTACAGTAGTCGTTACTTTTTTCCATTGTTTGTAGTGTAGCATGCTACTTTTAAAAAAAGTAGTGTAATATGATGTGTGATGAAAAATCATTAGTTTGTAGCAACTTTTGGGGACTAATTTTAGTGTTACTCTTGCCGCATCATTGCTTTGGGCATTTGATCATGTGGTGTGATTGCTCTTTCTTCCAAGCATAGAACTAGAGCTGATACTTAAAGCCCCCCCCCCTCCCTGAGTAGTGTAACACAAGTCTTAGGGAGAGCAATTGCTCCCCCCCCCCACTTCCTATGCCACTGTCCCCACAGACGCACACATACATATGCAAATGAAGGTAAGAAGACAAGGAAGGGTATACTTGAAGCTTCTGTCATTTTAGACTTCATTGTTATTCCTGGTATTAAATATAGTACCACCACTCTGCAATACGCACAAAACACATAGCATTTAAAATTAGAACATTGCAAGGGACATACAAAGCACACATAGAAGAGGATAAAGAGAGAAAGAAACTGAAAAGGAAAAAAAAAAAGTGAAGGCTGAAAAGTAAGAAAAGAGCGAAAAGATAATAAGTGGATGGTGCAATACAGAGAGACCAGAATAGATTAACTTGCATTTGCATTGATACCTAGTCTGGGTAGTCTGATTCTCAAGCATATTTTCCCCTGATGCCCCGACAGGGTATCGTTGAAATATCCATGCATGGATAGTGTCCTCAAACTTTTGCAGGCACCTCTGAATATCACTGTAGTGTAAAAGAAAAAGTATCATGTTTATCTTCATACTAAGTCAGGACCCACTGATGGATCCAAAGGGGGCACATGTCCAGATGAATCAAGTTTAGATCATAAAAATTGACTTATTTTGATTTCATAGAGTTATTAAAACTTAATGAGTTCCAACAATACTTCTGGCAGTTAGTGGCTTTGTTATAATTGGCAGTTACTTATTCATTAGACCAATAGTTTTCTCTAATTAGGGTATCAATAGTTTTCCCTAATTAGTTTAACAGTATACTAAAATCTGTATATTTTGCAAAATTTGTCTCCAGTGAAATTCAGTGAAGTAGTGACTACATTTCAAAAGTAGTTGTAGCTAACTACATTCATCAAAAAAGTAGTAGTATTTGTAAACTACATTTTTTAAAAAGCGGTTGTAGTTGTAGTTCACTACAAAAAAAAGTTTTTCTAACCACTGCACCATGCATATTTACCTGCATTATGTATTCCTCAGTTTTAAGAAAGTTGTATGAAGCAGAATTCAGCATACACAGTAGAAATATACCTATTTCTGAACCATAAAATTCTGTTAGATAAGTTTAGCTGCATTTAATTTCATTTGCTATTATTTTCTGTCAATTATTATTTATCTGACCAGAAGTCTTTTTATCAGCCTTGAAAATTTTAGTTTACCTCAAACATGCTCATTTGTGTGTATTTATTAATCTTGTTTATTATTAAAATGTTGTTCACTGGTGTTATAATGCTGGAATGTTACTTCAATGTATTCTACCAAATTGAATAGTAGGTTTTTTTTTTTTTTTTAGTTATGCTTTAATTTCAATGATTAAATGTTAATGTACAAAACTTTTTGTTTATTCTGAAAATCAATAAATACAAACACATGTAATTTTTGCCTCAAATTACCATTTTGGTGTACATCTTATTTGGTCAAACCTTTGGAGTAATTGAAAAAAGATTCTTTTCCACTTTCTATTATAATTTTTCAGGTATTTTAATTTGAAATGGATTTGCATTCAAATTATCTTAATTTCTTAGAATTATTTATATCAAATTAAATTATTTATTAAATTTCCTACTTCATCTATTTTTGAATTTTAATGAAATGTATTTTTCAAAGGCTGAAAAAGAAGTAAATCAAGCACAAGAAGAGGCTACCCACATGACCCAAGAAATGGGAAAGCTGTTTGAGCAGTTTGAAAAAAAGAAATTAGAAGACTTAAAGGTTTGATTCATTCCATGTTGGAATTTCAAAAATCACCTACGATTTTTCCAAACATAGCTAAATACAGTTTTTAAAAAATATATGTATTTCAGTATTAGTCTTTCAAAATGAAAAAGTATTGCATACTTAGAAATCTGTTGTTGTTAATACTAATCCTTTGAAGTCCAGCTAAATCTGATCCGTCAGGGATAAAGCAAGGAAAAAATATTGGGGAGTACCGAAAGGTGAAAAAGTTAGAATTTCTCACAAAAATGCTTAGATTTATCAACATCTTTCTTCTTCTTAAGCACTACAATCTGTTACAGGTCAAGGCTAAAATCTGACATTTCGGAGAGTGCCCATGGCCCTTCATGACACCCCCCTCCTGCATAGCTACATCACTGTGATCCATAATTCCATTGCATTGAGCTGTGGCTGTCAGTAAGGATCTAGATTTCATTGAAACAGGTTTTGTGGAGGATGTCCTTTATTCCCGTCATTTGTAGCAATCGGGAGGGGGGGTGCAAGTATTTTTTAAAACAGTCCAAATTATATGCGGCCCATGTAGAATTTTCCACATCTTCAATATTGCCAATGCACTATTGCCTAGTAAGAAGAGAGAGAACTGAAGGATGAGCAGTGCTGCAGATAGAGTTTACAAAAACCAGGGAAAATCTTAATTTTGGTACCCCTCTGAGCACGGTGCTCAGGATTAACCTTAAATTTTGGCACACTTTTCTTTGTAACCATTACTGATTTTATTGCCCCTTCAAGACATGGCACCTGGAGCATGTGTCCCATTTGCCCCTCCTCTAGGTGCAGTCTTAAGGATGAGTTAGACAGCAAGCAACTTGTTGTTGCTTTTTCCACCTGCAGGTGGAGCTATAGGAAAAGAAATCTGCTCTGTGCCCTGAATGGTTGCCTAGTTTGCCTGGTCAGGTTGGCTCTGCATAAGTACACTTTACATAATGGGTAATGCAAACGTGCACCTATCACACCATAGGTGCATTTACGGAGGGAGCTATGGGGGCTAAAGCCCTCCCTAAAGCTGGAGAGTTAGAAGTGAAAAGCTTTAAAAATAAAAAATTGACACTACCATAAAATCCCTTTTATAAGCCCCCCTTCTGCAAATTCAAAATCAGTTTAATTAGGTGAGTACCTTATAATTGCCCCCCCCCCTCCTCCACCCCCTGTCGATGAAGCCATAGCTGTCTTTTGTGGTGACATCACAGTTCGTAGCTGTGGCTGTTGCTGGAAACGCATTTTGTCCTCTTTCCAAACAACTGGGGTGGTGGTAGGGGGTACATAATTCGGATTTTATGGTAATGAATTAAAATATTTTATTTTTAAAAATCATCTTTGAATGATTTCTAAAATGTCGTTTACGAAAAAAAAAAAGTTTTTTAAATAAATACTTTATAGTTTGTCTATGAAATACAGATTAACTCAGTTGCAATGTCACTGTCCTGTGGTGGCCTAGTCACTAAACTCCATTCCTGTAAGAACACGGAAAGTGAAGCAGCACCCAGTTTGGCCAGTGCTTGGGAGGGTGAACTCCTCTCATGGCTGAACTGCTGTGGGACCATGCACACTCATGGGAGCTGGTGCATGTAAAATCCATTGTGGCTCCAATGTCCTCCATGTTTAAAGGTACCTCTGGGGTGTGCCAATTTCAGATGGTTGGTCCCTCATCTGAAATTGGTTCAAATTAGGAGGCCCCAAGCTAAGTCGGACTTCCTCCCACTGGGACTCATTAAAATAGAAGTCGCCCCTTCTGTCCATCGCCTTCATATTTGGGGGACCTGGTACCTCTCCGTGGTCGCCAGAGGGCACTAGCAACAACAATAATAACAACACAATATCACTGAATAGATCAGATAATTATTTATGACTATATTTTTACCAATTTTGGGGGCAACCTGCTGTTCTGGGGTTTAAAATTCGTATTCTGTGTGTCAAACAGTTAAATTTTGCTTTTTGTTGCATCAAAATTGGTCAGCTATATGAGAGTTAATACTATCTACTATATGAAAGGGAGATATGGAGTTTTGGGTTTTCTTATTGGTTTGTATAACATTGTCTAGAAATCTTGAGAAATGTTGGTCCTGGGCCTTCTGTAACTTCCCGTTTGGGGACTTATTTTTGGCACCAAATTTGGTGATATTTCGCCAAAAATCACCAAGCTTAATAATATTTTGGTCATTTGGCGTGATTTTCCCAACGGGGCTTGTAAAGCTGGTTTTTCTGCATTAAAATCACTCAATAGCCTAATGATTCAGCTGCATTCCTATGACATAATCAAAAGTCGCACTTTAAGGGGAACCTTTGGGAAATTTCTAATAGCTTCTGCATCATCTATAAAAGGGGAGCTGGCTGCCTAGTTCAGTCAGTCTTGCTTCTGCTTCCATCAAGAGCAGATGTCTGTGGAAGCTTAAAGCTTTGTATTGACGCTATAGAAGCAGTGTTTCCGTTGGTTTATGAAGCTTTGTTTTTAAGTGCTGTGTGTAAATTCTTAATTTCTGAGCCTTGGGGGGCTATTAGTGTTATCTCTCGTATATTTCCACAGAATTTTTGCCTGTGGATGTGTTTTATTTTATGTGAGAAATACAGCATTTGTGAAAGCTTCTGTACTAAGCCGACTGTTATAAGCCTGCTACGTGCTGATTGTGCTTGTGAATTTTGTAACGCTGATTGTTCGACAAAGTTCTTGAAGCAATAAAGTTCCTGTTCCATCCTGACAAGTGGACCCTTTACTAGAACTTTCTGCACCTACTGGACTTTAGAACGATGAACCCAGGAAACAAGTGGAGTGTTCTGCAACAATATTGAGTTAAGTTGATAGAGTGGGCTTGTATTCTGCTGGCAAGTGATACAGAATATTTTGACATTATAACAGAGCTATCACTATAATGGAGTTCATCAGTATTTGTAGGCCTAGCCCCCCCCCCCCCTAAACTAAAATCCTGACTGTGCCACTATATCACACCCCACACTTGTTGCAATTGAAGAATGAAATTGTCAGTAATTTTTTGTAGTTTGTCACCAGAAATTGACAAATAAGCTTGACAAATAGCCTCTTCCAACACAGGTAAGGTGAATCCAAAGCCAGTCCATGGCTTTTCTCTCTGTTCAATCAGGGATTGATGCACATAAAATATGGGTCCATTTTGCATCCCCTTCACAAAGTTACAATTGATTAAAATGGCCCTTTCCTAAAAATGCAATAGAATGAAACAGATCTTCATTTTCATTTTATCCCACATTTTGTTTCATCCACACAAGTTTTTGTTTATCCCACAAGTTATTTTAACAACAGTGAGTTTTACAAAAATTGTTATGAAAAATCACAAAATAGATATTGAAATTCATAAAAATAAATAAAGTTTTTATAAAAATGGGACTCTGGAAAAAAAAATCCCAAATTGACCCCTTAACATCAAGTACTCTTCCAGAAAGTTAAAAATGTCTTGCATATAGTAACCGCAGGTCCTATCTTGTATGAACCATGCCATGTCTGTTCAATCGTATAATGCTTAATGTAAAAAAAATATTGTTTCAAAATTGCATTATACTGATCATTTGAAACCATTTCTCACACGAAAAAGGGCCAAAAAAATGTGCCAAACTGTAATTTTTAAACAATGAAGTGGTCAAATAAAATAATTGGGTTTTCAGCACCTCAAAATTGCCAATTGTGACTGTTGATAACACCTTCCAAATATTATTGAACCCTGCTTATATTACACCATATTTGGCCCATATTTAAGTTCAAACCATCAAACATATTGACCATCTCAGTGAAATCCTCTCATTGTCTTTCAGCCCAAACTAGTATAATGTTCGATTGAATCTTGAGCAGAAACAGATGTAATGTCTTGAGCAGGATTCTGTATATGTTGTATGACTTGATTCCAGAATCAGCAGCAAGCCTGCAGGCAAAATTATTCAAGTCATGCTCAGTAACTGGAGCAAGTCTAGCTGCATTTACAGGTGTCATGATAAAGGGGGACTCACTCAACTAATGCTTTGTCTGTCTGTTGAATTTTTTCTAATAATAAATTGAAATCACATTAAAACTTCTCATTGTGGCAGTAGGGCTGTGATTTAGTTGGTAGTACTCCAACACAATAAACACACACTTCTCTGTGGAGTACAATACTTCCAAAATTTCTTTCACTGTATGTTAATAGCGGTCATATTTTAGCAATGAAATCTCCTTGATTCACCATTTTTGGCATCTGAGCTCTCTTTATAGGGATCTGTAATGCTGCTTAGTGTTATCTATCAGTGTAGTTTGCAACTAAAATCCAAGGTTTTGGAAAGGAAATATTGCAGAATTATATTTATTTCTGTTATGCTGAGTGAAAATGAATTATTATTATTTTTTTTTTCTTTCTTTCAATGCTGTAATACACATTTATTTTAGTAAATGCACTTTTACCACTGGGAAATAGTAAGAAAACAATTTAAAAATATTCTTTTCGTGATATTTAAAAATATGAAGGTGTTGATTTCGATTTGTTAAAATGACGTTTTATCTTTTGAAATTTTCAGAAAGTATTTTTGGAGTTTGTAAAAATAGAAATGATATTCCATGCAAAGGCTATTGAATTATACACTAAAGCATACAGTATATTGCAAGAAATCAAAATAGAAGAGGATCTGCATGTAAGTTTTTTTTCAGTTGTGTTTGTAAAAATCATCTAGTTTAGAAACATGAATGGAAAATAAATTAATAATGTCAGGGATTTAAAAATTCTTAGGCTGTCACCTGTGTCAGTTAGGAAACACTCAGCAAAAATTCTTTAAAGTGGAAGATTTTGAAAAATGTGCCACACTTTAGAAAATTTTGCAGTGATATTCCACGTTTTGATTTCTTTTTCTGGAAGTTTTATGAAAGGAATAATTTTTTCGTTTATTACGGTGTACAGTGCAGATTGTGAAAAAACAGTCTACATTTTTTTCTTCAAGTTCATGATGTAATTAGTTTGTGTGTGTTGTGTGTTCAAGGGCTATGAAGTAGGTTTTCCGTTTTCAAACATTCGTAAGTTAAAAATAAAAAAGTATTTTGGTTTTAATAGTTCATTAATTCTTTTATCCATTATATGCTATGTTACTGCATTAATTAATACTATCAAACTAATTAATTTCATAACATTATTTTAATATCTATAGTTAGCAAAATATGCTTTATTATATGTTGAATTTTCTTTCATGGTTTTGAGAACATTAAGCATTCATGTATTATTTTTTCCGTATGGGCATCATTTAGAGAAGTTGTATCTCTTGCTTTGCCATGTTTATTGTAGCAGGATACTGCCAAAGTGTATATTTTAGCCTTTTTTGTTGTATTACTTACTGAAATCCTGCTAATTTTTCAAAAATATATATGTATTTCCAATCTGCTGTGTGTGACCCCTGATGAGAATCGCAGCGATTATTATTTTTTACTTCCAATACAGCAGGCTCCCTACCTCTCCTACTTTTACAGCCTATGCTATCAATAAATGCACACACATGCATCAACTATAGCAAGAAACTATTAACACAGTCTGACCCCCTTAACATGCAGTAGTCCCAGTCCATGGTTATTAAACAACTGAAAGCTACAGTACATCAAGTAAAAGTATAAGTCCCAAAATTTATATTAATTTCCTGTGTGATTTCAGTTTGTCATGCAAGAAAAATAAAATAATACCTTTACTTTGAAAATTTGTAATTAACAAGTTAACTGAACCACTAGCCATAATATTAATAAAAAGTGATTAAGTTTAAAGATTGGTATAAATTTTCTACTTGATTTCACTTGTCATTAAAGAAAAATAGCACCCTTAACCCGTAAGCACGCTCTACTTTTGTAACTTAAGCAGTCGCATGGGGTAAATCTTACCCCATTTTGTCTTCTTTATATTTTTGACTAAAAACGTTTTAAAAACAAATTTGTGGACTTATAACATAAAATACATCTTCTGTTACGTTTCATGGGAAGAAATCGTGCTTTTTATATTTATTTAGAGATTTTCTGGCAGTTTCTTTAAATATCATGCTTTCTGAGAAGAAAATCGCATATGATATGCTTTATACCTAAAAACACTAATTACTTTATTAATATGATATTAATTTCATTTAATAGCCTTTTGTCAATACATACCAGTAGTGTAACGTCAATTTATAGTTAATGTACATTTAGTTTATACTTAGTTTACGTTAACAACGTAATGAAACGTTGTTAGTCGCACGGGAGTATTTAATCCCAAAGTCGAACTTTCTTCCCTTCCGGATAACAAAGAAACGAAATTCCTTCACCCACCCCAACTAGACCTTGACTTTGAAAGGTAGAAGATGGGGCAAACTTGTTCTAAAAAAATTTCTCCCATTTTACGATGAAAAAAAGTCGCTGGGATGAAATTTACCCCAACGCGCCTGCTTACGGGTTAATTTGAAAATTCATTTATTAAAATACATTTAAAATATTATGTAAAAATGATGTAGAAACTTTATTTTATGATTCAATGATTTATTAACAAGTTACATGGTAAAACTGCATCTCAAGAGACTTGCATGTTAATGAGATTCAACTTTATTAACTTAAAAAGATTTTTTAACGTACTGAAATGTAGTATACATGGTGTAATTATAACGAAAATATGCAGATCTAAATTTCTAAGAACACAGGATGTAAAAGTAATACAGTTTTTAAAGAACAAAATAGAAAAATATAGTTTTGTTAACTAATGATGAACTATCATTAATCAAATTTATCAATCACAGAACCAAGCATGTCAAAAATACTGTGATACATAAATGCTGTGATATGATCACATACTATTTTCAAATTTCATGCTTCAAGCAATTATCATGCCTCAGGTAGTTAGCGACAGTGGTGGATCCAGAAATTTTTTTTGGGAGAGGCTAAATTTTTAAAAAAGCTTATTTAACCCAAGCAAATATGTACTATAAATCAACATTTTAGTCTAAACTAATGTGCAAGCTTTTGGGAGGGGCTAAGTTACAAAACATTATCATTTTAGCTATTTAAAATGAATAATAAAGCAGAATGTTACCCTTTAGCAATCTCTTTTGGGGGGGGCTGGAGCCCCCTAGCCCCTCCCCTGTATCTGCTACTGGTTAGCGATGTAGTATTTAAGAACCTTTTCTTTCTTCTGAATGTGTCATTAATATTATTATGTTTTTTTAATACTTTTTTTTTTTTTTTTTTTTTTTTTAAGAATGGGCACTCAGCTAGAGTAAACATATATTCATGATTGTGCTGATCACAGTATCTTCAGTGCTAGTTTAAAAAAAATGATAAGATTAATTTAATTAATCTCAAATGTCATGGGGAAGGACTCAGAACAGATTTCACGTTATAAAGGCTTTTAATGCAGTCAATTAAAAACTATTTTAATTACTTTTATTGTAGAAAAATACTGTGATATTATCACATACTAATTATTCATACAGCCATAGTTTTTCACAATCCTATGTACCTTTAACAATACAAATAGTATTTCGATGACTTTTGCATAACTGCCAACTCTTCCGAATTTCCTGGAAGTCTTCTGGAAAATAGTACTTTTTTCGGGTCTTCCGTCCAGAAAACAAATTTTCCAGATTTTATCAAAATATTTTTAACGGCGCCAATTCTGGCACTTTTATGCCGTTTTATGGAACGCCTTACCGACAAAGAGAGTTGCCATAAATAAATCTTGGACAGATTTCAGTTTTACCCAATCAACTACTACCTTTTTGATGACGTTTCAGCCTGCCAGACGTATCTCCCCCCCTCCAGTCCATCCCCTTAACGATCCCATCGGCAGAGAATTCGCAAGCTGCATTCCAATATTGCAACGCATTCTTCCGCATCGCATCATTCTGGTCTGGGCCAGTTTAGACGTGCCGACTTTTACTCCGAGACTGTGGCAGTTTGGAGAAACTATCGTCTTTGTTGTTATACCGCTGCCGAAAGTTGCACTTGTTTTTTTCAAGCAACGGTTATTTGGTGCTAGTAATTAAAATGGAAAAAAAAAACATTATCTACAAACTTTTTTGGATAGTTATTCTTCCCAATTTCCCGGTATTAGAAATCGCACAAGGGGGATAAGCATGCATTCTGTTCCGTTTGCGTATGTGATTTCATTATATGTTACGGAGGGAAAAATGACATTGTGGTGCACCTGAATTCACAGAAACATGCTGAAAATATGAAAAACTCAAACTAGGGACCGACGATCGATGCCTTGTTTCAAAAAAGCACAAATGCAGACCTGGATGTCATCAGAGCCGAATGTTTATTTACCAGTTTCTGGCTGAACATAATCTTCCGATAAGCGCAGCTGATCATCTTTCTGCTTTAGTAAAAAAAATGTTCCCGAAAGATGAAACTGCAAAAAAATATTCTTGTGGCTGAACCAAAGCAAGTGCTATAGTGAACGAATTAGCACGAAATAACCAAGAGAATTTAATTCGTTGCCTCCAAAAATCTGTGTTTTCTCTGGCAATTGACGGGAGCAACGATACGGATTCGAAGTTATATCCGATCGCTGTTACTTACAACGATGCTGAATTATCCAAAATAAACAGCTCCCTACTGTCTTTGAAAGAACTGAATCAGGAATCAACTGTAAAGAATATAGCAAATCTTATAATACAAGAACTGGCTGATTTGAATAATCCCTTGAAAAATTGCATTTCATTTTCATCGGACAACGCCGCTGTAATGTTAGGAAAAAGGAATGGAGTTATTTCATTTCTTCAACAGCAGCATGAACATATTTTGGAAATGGGCTGTTTGTGCCACTTAATTGATTTAGCAGTCGAAAAAGGAGCGTCAACGTTGCCGGTGGATATTGATCAAATATTAGTAGACATTTTCTACTATTTGGAAAAGAGCACAAAAAGGAAAGAAAAGCTTAAGGAATTTCAAAACCTCCATAATATTGAGGTAAGAAAAATTCTTAAACATGTTTGTACACGGTGGTTGTCAATGGGCAAAGCTCTTTCTAGAGTTTTTAAACAATGGGACCCATTACTAGCATTTTTTCATAATGAAGTCAAAGCCAAACCTTTAACTTCATCTTTGGCTTTGTACCAAATTCCTAAAACTTCCAATTCATTGAAAAGTTCATTTCCAGAAGAGAGCAATAAGCACAAGCTTGAAAACAACCAAAAAAATTCCATATCATCGAAAAGTTCAATTTCAAAAGAGAGCCATAAACGGAAGCTTCAAAATGATGACAAAAATGACAGTGGTAAGAGGAAATTTAAAACAAACAGCATGCAAGATATTTCTGGAAGTACATCTATTAAAAGGGAAGAGAAAATTTTCTATTTTTTATCGTCTGATATTAACAAAATTTATTGTGTGTTTTTATTGGATGCCATATTGGAGTTTGGAAAGATAAACACATTGTTACAATCATCTTCTCACAAAATACACATTTTGCAAGGAATATTAAGTGATTTGTTAAAGAATTTTTTTATGAAATTTTTGAAGCCTGCAGTAATAAAAAATCAACCACTTCTTGATATCCATTATAATAATCCAAGTAATCACCTAGAAAATTCTGAATTACTTATTGGCTATCAAGCTTCATTGCTTATGGAACCACAGTTTGTGATTATATTACAAAGAAATTTCCCATTAAAAGTGATATTTTAACAAATGCTAAAGTTGCTGATTTAAAAAATCTAGAAAATGCTTCATTTGAGAACATTAGGTTTTTTGTCAATAAATTTCCTTGCCTTTTGACAATTAAAGATGAAGAAAGTGAAGCTGCTGCATGGGATTCCCTGCAAAAACAATTTTTAAATGTACAAGTTGAAGATATTACAAATTTTAAAGGCAATACAATGGATAACAAAATAAATTTTATGAGTACTGTTTGCGATGTGAGTGGAGAACTGAAGTTTGACAGAATTGCAAAGATGTTGCTAGGAATTATGACAGTTCCTCATAGCCATGCTGAGTGCGAGAGAATATTCAGCATGGTAAAAAAAAAAAAAAAAAAATGCAATTCCGATCATCCATCACAACTAAAACATTAGAAAACATATTAATCATGAAATGCCATGAAAGGAAGAACTGCTACCAAAATGAATTCAGTAGGGAATTTTTAATTAAAGCTAAAAAGGCTACTACAGCTTTTGTTAAAGATTGACATAGTTTGCAGAGATGAAGTTCTTCAGTTTTTTTAAGCTGATTTCAGCTTTTTATGAATTAGGAGCACTTTTTTTGTATTTTAAAATTTTACTTTTCTTTGAGGATTTCTGATAGTAGTTATTAATTAACTGTGTAATATCTTTACACAGTTTGTATTTCGTTCTGATGTTTAATTTCTTTAACATATATTATATACAAGTATTACATATACATATTTTTATCTCTTGTATGATTTCAGTTTCTTGCTTTTTTGCCCATCTCATCCCTGAGTTTGGTTTGTCAATAAAATTTTCATTTACATATTTTTCTAATACTAAAATAAATTAATTTTCTTAATACTGTATATATATTTTTATTTTTTTCACTGTTTCATCAATATCTTAAAACTTAAGCCATTTTTTTTACATGTATAATAAATGTCAAATAATTGTAGTTGTCGAAAGAGTGGAATTATATAGTAATTTTATCGCGTTAAAAAATCTTCAGGATTCTTCAGGATTTTGCGGTGAAATCTTCAGAATTTTTTTTATTGGAGGTTGGCACGTATGCTTTTGGTGTCATTATTCTTACATTCTTTGTTCTTATTAGCTTTGTAACATTAACAAGAGCTGCAAATCCCTCATGGGCAACATTTTCTGTTATTTAAGAAAAGTTGTTGAAAGATCTACGGCTTTCTCTGCTTCTTTAGTTGTCTTTTTAGGTGCATGGTTATGCAACTATTATTGTGCAAGAAAAGTGGTCTTTGGGGTTCAATTTTTGTAATTTTCACTAACCAAAATTCAAGAGATGTTTTGAAGGAAATATTTTTTTTTAGTATAAACAATGGAAAATACATTGGATTTAGACTTTAAAAATATAGAATATTGAGGTTTTTGAAAAAAAAAAAAAAAAAACAGGTTCAATATAGACAGATTCAACTGTATACATTACCCAATTTGAGCTTTTATGAATGCACCATATAAACACAAATGCACTTTAGATGATTTATGTCCAGACGATGATATAATATTATAAGAATTCTTTTTTGCAACCCTGTGAACAAACTATCAGCCCTACACACACCAAAATCTATGCAGGTCATGAGATGAGACCTATAATATACATGCCCAATTTGAACTTATTTGAATGCATGGACATTAGCACAATTTAAGTGATTTGTGTTCAAAGGCCATAACTTATAAGATTTTGTTTTTCCTGCAGCCCATAAAAAAACTGTATTTTATACACACCAAAATCCATACTGGCCATACAAGGGTGGTCTGTAATATATAGACCAACTTAGAGCTCAGTCTAATGTACTATTTAGGAGCTATTGTATACACTCACAAACAATCATACATAATTATGTAAAAAAGCATAAATGAATGAGGTAGCAGAATACCTCAAAATGTATAAATACATCAAAATCTCATAATCTAATGTTTTTCATGATTACAATACTTTCTTTATAGGCATATAAGCAATTTAATGTTGTCACTTTTGTGTACTTAAATTTTGAAAATCATCTTGTTCATATTGTTGATTGTTTTAATTCAGTAATTTTAATTGTATCGGGCTACACTTGCACCAAAACTATCTCGTAAATAATGTTTGTAAATCTCATTTCTTATCTAGGAGTTTAATTCCCACTTCAAAGCCCTTACATATTCTTTGGATGCTGAAGCAATCTCTCCATCAAAATGTGCTATATCTAATACAGTGAATGAGACTCCCACACATTCACCCAACAAACCTGAAGTTTTCAAAGGTACATCAAGAAGGCAGCTGTCAGTGTTTACCCTTAAAAATTCCATGCCCGATAGTGATGACTCAGTTTCGGTTTCTGGAGCTTCTGGTGATGCAAAATTTCAGTCTGTTGATTTGAACTGACCTGATGAAACTTTAGCATATCAGGACATAGTCATGTTTGTTGGATTTTACTAAAAGCAAATGTTCAGCTTTTTATACAATATAACTTGTTGTGACTATTTTATACTAGATGTGTGTCTTGGGAGCAATTACTTAATTTTTATTGATTGTGCTTATTTTGTACAATATGTGACTTAGGAGTAAGTTTTTATGATTTTAGTTGTCTAAATTCTATATTGATTTAACATTAAATTATTTTCTAGTCATTTTATGAATGAATTGAGCATATTTATATATTTTTATAATGAACTGAATCAAAATATTTGCAATTATATTGTATATTATAATGTAACAACTAGAAAACTAAAATTATCTGGAAGTGCAATTATTATTATTATTGAAAATTAGTGTTCTAGTCATTTTCATATACCTTGTTGCATGTAATTTTTTCTTGTTTTTAGATTATATCATTAAATAATTAAGTTTACTTTCATTGATTTCTTGTGTAATATTTGCATTTCATTTAGTTTTGATCCATGAACATTTTTTTCCTGTATCTACCATTTCAAACTCTACAAAACTCTTGCCAGTACATATTAAAATTTTTTTATATGGACTTGTTTTTAAAAAAGCTTAAAAAAATAAAAATTAAACAAATTTTAAGTATAAAATTTTTATTTACATATCATACACATAAAAACAAGAAAAAAGTTTATGAATTTAGGTAAATACCAATATATGCATTTTCTGTATATGGCTGATTCATATTTACAATTTCAATTTTGACATACATTAACAGTTCACAAAAATAATATTATTTTGACATGAAACTTTTTTTCCCCCTTCAGACAAAAAGAGAAAAGGAATTTCACAATTATATTCAATAATGAAGCTGTGTGCGAATATCTTATCAAAACATACAAAAAATGAAAGTGTTCATCGCAAAGATACTTGATAGCTATTTCATTTGAAACAAATACTAGGGGGGGGGGGGGGGAATTATAATCACATATTGTTGTGCAGCCAGTAAATTGCCTTTTGGTTGTACAGAACTATTTTTCATACTACAAAATCAAGTTGTAAATTTTTAAATTATTGGTATAATTTAAATTGGTATATTCTAATTTCCTAAAGCACTGATTCATCGATCATGATTCACTGATTAGACAGATATATTAATCTTTTTAAAGATAATCTTGCTTTCTTTCTATTTTTTACTTTAAAAAAAACTTTTAATTACATATCTTGAAATTTTTAGAGAAATAACTATCAATATCAAAAAGTATTTATAAAGATGTACATTTTTAAGAATAAATTTAAACAAATAGCTAATATTATTAAAAGCATGCCATTTAAGAGGGAAGAGGATCAATCAAAAATCACAATTAAAACAACGATTCTCTGGTAAAATAATATCTAAAGTTAATAATCTTAATATTGTCCACTTATTACAGTTACTCTTTAATACAGTTTTAAAATTATAAAGTCTTTGCTTCAAAACTTTACTTTTATAAAATATTGTTGGGCACTAGCAGTTTATAGCCATTGACCATTACTAGGCTGGAAGGACTGGTCACTTCATTATGGAGGCACCGGACACTTGGACCAGTATTGCCTCCTATGAAGGGGCGGACGAAAAAACACCCAAGCCCATGCTGGGAATCAAACCCAGATCTGTGGTTTGGTAGAATAGTTCTCTAGCTACTGCACAATCTAGGCAGTAACAGCCCAAAACCTTACATCAAACATTCTAAATTTCATATCATCATACAATTAATCATTAGTTGATAATGTCATAACATATATTAGTTTTAATGCTTTGGGTAATCAAAAAGAAATTTTATCATGCAACTAAAATTTGTAACTTTTTAAATATACACTACTGAATAATACTGGAAAAGCAATAGCATTTTCATCACACATGTAAGATTTTTTTTCAATTGGACGGATAGTACTTAACCTAAATAAAGGTATCATTACAAAGAAAGGTATCATTACAAAGAGCTGTTCAGTAAAAAAAAATAATAATTCTTTGTCTTTTCTTATTAAACAAGGTTATAATTAGCAAATACATACATTAAAAAGTACGGCTCTAGATTAACCACTTTGTGAGTATTCAATATCTAGTACAAGATAATGACAAAATAGTTAAGAAATTATTTTACTAGCTATTGATATAAGGCTGAAATTTTTTTAAGTTATAGCTGCTTAAAATTTCAGGCAAAATTATTAGTCTAATGTTTAAATAATTGCATAAATTGCTTATAATACAATTTCTGCCAAGTGTTTTTTGATGATTAGGAATGATCCTCTAAATATATTGTGCAT
The DNA here is from genome assembly GCA_038373885.1 of Cheiracanthium punctorium. NCBI lineage: Eukaryota > Metazoa > Arthropoda > Arachnida > Araneae > Cheiracanthiidae > Cheiracanthium > Cheiracanthium punctorium. The sequence continues at coordinate 509,516 of JAWZYV010017460.1, read as the reverse complement.
ATATAGACACTCTATGCATACTGTAAATAAAGTTACAGTCTGCTGTAACTAATGGTTAGGTAAGTTACAAGTGTACTGTAAGGGTTAAGTAAGTAAAGTTGTTCAAAAGAATTTCTTTACTTTCTGCCATTTTGGAAATCGTTTGTGAAATCTGACTATCTGCAATTGCCATGTCACATAATTGCATGGATAATCAAAGAATTTACTGTAGTTTCATTCTAAAGCTGTTGTTTTTCTCTTTCTTCCAAATTCCACAGACTGATTTCATCGTATCATGCAACTTGTAAGACAGAATTTTAAATTTTAAAGTAATATTAAATGAAAGTATGACAAGAGTATTTTTTAAACCATTCAGTTTTTAGCCAATTATCCATACATTTAAAAATAGAAGCATTTTTCTGCCATATTTTAACAGTCTTAAAACTACAAGCATCCAGAAAATAACACCGGGTGTTTTCCTTTGGTGTTTCATTATATATTTCAGTTTTCATCTGTCAGTTGTTTCAATAGGAATCCTGAAAAAGGAAAACATTGAATTTAAATTATAATTTTATTTAACACAAGAATGTGTAATTATTATTTATAACAATTTGAATTATTTCATAATGCAAAATAGTTCGTTAAAACTTTTGTATTCAGTTACTAAACTAAACAGTTTATTATCTTTCATAAATTTTTCATTAAAATTAGTTCAGTTAATTTTTTAGTCAGTTTAATATGCTTTTTTATTATTTTTATAAATTATATACTTTTGTCTTCTGCATCTGCTAAATCTGCTTTTGGAACAAATTCAATTGCTTCCTTTAGAGCAAGGTTTCCAAAACTTTTCTCTCTAATGGAGTACCTAGTGTAAATCAGACTTAAGTAAAATTTATGGCTAAGGAAATGAGATGAATTATTACTAAATAAGTACTTACAAGTTGTTTATCTGGAGCAGGTGTTCGAATGATATTGATGAACCTACTATAATTTATTCTTTGGAATATGAGAGTGGTATTTAAGATAAGAGTGATACTACATTAGTTTGCACTCGCATGTGCCAAGCTTCCAAAACATTCATTGCATTGCATAGAAAAGAATGATTCCAGTTAAACTATTAAAATTTACATTGTGCCAACCTTTAAAAATCCCTGTTTTCCTCCATCATAAAAATTTGATGTAATGAGCTAAAATCATTAGAAAGACATTGTGTAAATTTTTTTCAAAAAGAAATTTTTTTTTTTTTTTTTTAAACTTGCATTACTAATGGAACAGAACTGTCATATAGGTTACTGTCACAGAGTGTCATAGGTTAGGTTGCAAAAAGTCTGCCATGGTACCATCATGAATTTTATGAATTATTCATGCCTAAAAATTATTATAGTCAACATGAGAAAAATGCTTTGATATTAATGTATATATATTGCAGAGCTTAGTTTGAGAAACCTTGTTTTAGAAAATTTCTACTAACATTTTATTAACAAGTTGATTTGGGCTACTTAGCCCTCACTTACATTCTCACATACTCAATTACCACATAAAAGGAGGCACTGTCAAATTATTGAATTACCTGTATCATAATTTTTTTAAAAATCACAACACTTCTAATCAAAATTAATATACATTTTATAGATTTGATTTAATTTTAAATTGCTTCTCATTAAGAAATTACTTTGCTGGATAATTGATTTTTCCACAGAAGAGAGAGAGCCTTAGAGAAGTTTCACTTTATTAGTACTGAATTCAGCGTTTTGAAAATAATGCTTATCATTAACCTTAAAGTACTTACTATATTACTGATGTCCATCATTTGAGCTGATTGCGGCCATTCCATAGTAGGGCTGAATGCATATGTGAACCATTCATTTTCTGAAAAGGGGTTATTTTGACTAATTGAAGTAAGATATGGATCACCTTGTGGTCTGCCTAAATGTAAAAAATAGAAAGTTTAATGCAATATCTACTTTGAAAATGGCAAACTTGTGATAGAATAAAAAGCATCTTATTGTTAAGCTGCTGTAAGACTGCTATTATTTATTTTATAGCTGATATAGTTAATTGTTTACTCTCATAAACAAAATAGAGAGGGTTAAAACTAGAGAACAGAAATACTCAAGAGTTGACAATCACATAGAAAGAGAAGGGTGGGGGCTGCATTTGTTTATATCTTAATTCACTGCTAGAGAATATATTTTTAACACACATACACACACAAAAAAGAGTGTTCATTTAAAATTATCATTTTGGATGTACATAAAATAAATGTGTTTCCTGATTCAATGCACATACACTAATATTGTTATAGTATATACTAAAAGAGATGTTTTCTGTGATCTGCTGATAACCTTAAATTTTATTACATTAAATGCAGGTAATTTGCTCAGTTAACATATATTTATTGAAATTAGCTAAGAATGTGCATGTTTTCAAAGCAACACAGTAATAATAATGTTTGTTTTTTTCTCATTTGATGGCAATAAATAACTGCATTCATTGTATGAAAAATACAGGTAACAAACAGAATCAGTACCTGAAAATCTGGTAATAGTTGTGTTTTCAGCATCATACCTTACTGTTTCTGGTGAGCAAAATGTCTTTAAAAAAGAAAGAAAAAAGCTGTATCAAAGGTTTATCCAAGTACCTTAATAGTAATATCATACTTTTTTAAATGCATTGAACAATATGAATAAAATAAAGCTAATAACAGTATCTCACTCCACCAGTGGTCGAGCACATAGCACTGTAAACTGGGAGACAGAAGGTGCCTGGATCATACCCAGGCCGCATCCGTCAACCTAGCAGTTTGGAGTCTTACGTGGTTTTCTCCGAAACTTAGTGTAAATACAAATTAGGAACCCATAGAAAGATCCTGAAGATGTCATCTCCCCCCTCTTTGGCCTAAATCCCTAGTGTAGATAATTGGCCATAATCCCACAAACAAATTAACAATATCTCAAAATATTATTATTAATATTGCATTTAAGAGGAAATATTAGGTAATTTTGTAAAATTAAGCTAACAGTATAAACTGTAATTGAATAATTATAATTTCTTCAGAAAATAGATATAATAAGTTTCAGCATGATCTATTATTTAAAAGAAATTTACAGAAAATGCTCTACATATTATATTTTTATAGAAAATTATTTGTCATAGTTCATGCAAAAATATTAAAATTCTCCTTTGTTATTCGAGTATTTTAATGAAGACAACGTAATTAATACATTTTATTTATTTCAAAAAAGCAAAAGAGCTTCAGAAGGTAACAAAAAAGAATTTGTGCTATGTAGGTATTTAGACATAAATAAAAGAAGCTTGCTATAATTAATTTGTAGTACTTAATTCTAGACATTTCTTTATTTCAAGCTTCGTAGTCTCATATGAGACTTGTGAAATCAAATGCATTAGAAAATAAATAAATAAACTGTTCATAACCACTTGAATGCCAGGAGTGAATAAGTGCATATGTGAAATGTATGTGAACTGAAATTAAGTAAAACAGTATTTGTGATACTCTTAAAATTCAATTTAAGAAATATCTCTTGGGGGGCGGGGGGAAACAGCAATAAGAAATACACTATATCAGGGTTCGTCCTGAAGGAAAATCTCAGGGAAAATCGGGAAAACTCAGGGAATTGAAAATTAGCTCTTAAAACTCACGGAAATCTCATAGGAAAAATGTAATTTTGCTTTAAAAACCTGGAAAATTCAGCTTCAACCCTGGAATTTTAAGAAAATTTAAACCCCTCTCTTTATTTTTATGGCTTTTACCCTATTCAATGGTCAACTACTTTGCTAATGAAGCACTCATGCAATTGGAAATGGATTATACAAGATTAATCATCTATCATTTAAGACTGCTTAGGACGAATAGCACACTTGCTTCTCATTCTGTCCCTGCAGTTCTGAGCATTTGTGATTACTCCCTTTTCTCATTTGAGTTGGAGGGGCTATTCTTTGTGTTGTGTACTGTGCACAAAGTTAGATTGTGTAATATTATTATCACGCATATACAAACTCTGCTGATATTTGCTAGAATACAGTGCAGAATGTGTGTTCCTATAATGTAAAATATTTCATTGTTTATGCATAGGATTGGTGGATTTTACTTAGTTCTAAAAAATATGGCAATTTTTACCAATAGCCTTGTGTACTGGCAATAATAAAATCACACATCTTGAAACTATCCATCAGTCAGGGCCGGCTCGGCCATATAGGCAAGCTAGGCGACTGCCTAGGGCGCTGACTCAAGAGGGCGGCAATAGCCAGGCAGAGGACTTTTTTTTTCCCTCCTGCTATTCGGCTGATCCCTCAGTGTCAGTCTCTTTTTGTTCTAAGGAGTAGCGGACTGGTCAGATGAAAAATGCAGCATAGGCAGCATATAATTGGGATCGTTCTCCCCCTCCCGTTCCACGTGTGTCGAGACCACATGTACCAAACTCCGAAAATCACAGACTTATCACATTTTGTTTATAGAGGTCATAAACGCGATACTGTGAAAATGTTTTGTTGCAGTGGGTGGTCTCATGAAAAGGTCCGTCAATTTCCTGAAACCCGTGTCTCTTCTAAAGCTTCGATCAGTGTTCTTTAGTCAGTGCCCCCCCCCCCCCCCCCCCCAATTAACTATCCCAGTAGCAGCAGAAGTCAAGAGCACAGTGAGTAGAAGAAAGAGGAAAGACTTTCGGGCTTTTCAAAAAGTGATGCAAACTTTGTTCTCTAGTTAGAGGGCAATTCTCTCCTAGAGTGCAAAGCGAATCCTTTTTACTGTTATGTACAACTGGCCATAAACATTATTTCCTTATCCCATCTCGATAGTTTCCTCCGACGAGGGGACTTGCGAAAGCTGTCAGTTTGATTTATTATTACTGTTCCTGAGCAAACGGAGAAACCTTTTGCATTCTCAAATCCCTTCTTCCTCAAAAAAATCCCGAAAGGATTTTCCTTGACCAGACCAAACTGGCAAAGTATTTTTTTCGATACAAATACTTTGGTTTTGAACATTAAAAAAAAAAGTGCATTGTTACACTTGTGAAAATGAGCTGATACATAGTGTGCTGAATTTAGTAACAGCTATAAAGCTGTTGCTAACGCTTCCTGTGTCTGTGGCTAGCGGCGAACGCAGATTTTCAAAACTGAAATTAATGAAAACTTATCTGCACTCTACAATGATTCAAGAAAGACTCTTAGGGTGGTCAACCATATCAATAGAACAAGATTTATCACAAACAATTGATTTCAAGGATATTGGTGCAACTTTTGCTAAAACAAAGGCCAGGAAATGTGATAATGTAAAATGTCTAATTGAAGCAAATAGTTTTGATTATCTCTATTTGACTTCGTTAATTTTTTTAATTTAATTAAAAAATTTTAATTCATTTTTTTTAATTTAAAAAATTAAAAAACATCATTTATTTATGAAAAGTTTTTTCCTAGGGGGGCACCAATAAAATCTTTCGCCTAGGGCGCGAAATTTGCTCGGGCCGGTGCTGCCATCAGTGAAGTGGTCCCAAAAATTCTGTTTTACTTCTGTAAAGCTGTTGCTTAATTTCTGATATTTTATAGGTGAAATTGAATTTAAAACCATGTTTGATATAAATGTAATCGATTGATTATGCGATAATTGAGGGGGTGTATAATTTTGATTACCATAGTGCTATGATAATTTCATCACCTTAGAATGGGGCATATAAATAAAAAGTATTTAGTCTTTATCTTATGTTTATTTTTTTGTGATAACCTGGAAATTCCTGAAAAATCACCTGGAAAACTCGGGGAATTTCATTTTGAAAAATGAGTATGAACCCTGTATATGTAGTGCTGTTCATGGCCATGTCCCTTCAGAAAGGGGGGGGGGGTGTATTAAGCTTAGTGATCGACTTTTAAATAACATGAAAAATATTCATGAAGAGATAGTGAAAAAAATACCAAATTATGCATCAGGAAGTATTTTATTTGCATTTTAAATTCTTTTATGAATTTTAACAGATAAGAATATTTACCTGTAAAATTTCAGTTATGTTTATTGGAAGTGTGGTTGTGGGAATAATGTATTCACAACCATCATTCCTTTCAACCAGCACTCTTTTTTCAAACTCTGGTGTTGTGTAGTACATACTAGGATCCATTATGTAGTGACTTCCACCAATATTTGTATTACTATCTGTTGGAGGGGGGAAAAAAGAACAAGTGTTTATTTCTATAAATACAAATGATAGGATTGTCATTCTATTCTGTATTTTTGTATAGTTCATTTTGTTACTAAATCAAAAATCAGCAATTTAAATGTTAAATAAAAGTTATATTTTTCAAGTTTAAAACATTATACAATGGAATATACCTATACTTGTCTGCTGTGTGTTATAATTTAAAAACTAAACAGAGAGACTTATTATTTTTAATTTTTCACCAGCTCTGGTAAATGATGATCTTCGTGTCTAATAAGATATAAATATGACCTATGTGGTTATAAATCCATTAGAAAACTGTTTTGCTTATACACAGGTAACCATTTTTGCTGTCTAAAAATAATTAATGTGCCAGTAGCACTTCCCTTAATTGCTGCATATTGCAGACCTCAGAAATCATACATCCCAAAATAATATATACAGGGTAAAAGTGGTAACATGTTCTAATTATTTATCTATTAGAGAGAAGTGGATAGTGTAAATTGAAAAAATCTTCCAAATAAGGTAAGAAAGAAAGACTTCATCACATACAAGAAAAAATTCCTCTTGTTAGTTTTCAAAAAGTTAATATTTAAAAAAAAATCTCAATCAGTAAAATAGTCCCCAACCACTACTGAGGTGATGTATAAAATTTCAAACTTTCATCATAAAAATGTCTCAAAGATATCTTCAAACAAAGATGGTCAGGGACTATATATGAATTGGAATGTAAAAGTTTAGTGCTGGAGTTAAAAAAAATTATGATTATATTTAAAAAAAATATTTTTTTTCACAATTTCTGTACAGTCCATAAAACATGATCATCCAGTGTCAATTTTTTCCCAATCAAGAGCCACTGAAAAATGGTTTATCTCATATCTGACACTTTTTAAGATATAATTCTCAAATTTTGTACATTGCCTCATTAGTGTATGGGGCACATTTTACTAATTGGAACTTTTTTTTTTTATGGGGATTGGATACAAATCAAAACACTGTGACTTTTTTTAAGATTAACGAGAAGAATTTTTGGTTGATGTAGTCTTTTTTCCAACCTTATTTTGAATATTTTTACAATTTACATTGCCCACTTATCTCTAATACATAAAAAATTAAAGTGTTGAACCCTGTATACTAATGTGAATTTAGAATTTAAAGATTCGTAGATATATTTTTTCCTCTCTTGAAAGAGTAAAATTTAGTCACCGAATAGCACATTTTTGGTAGCCACTTTAAAGATCGACTAACCTTTTTTCACACTGGGTGTATATACACTTGTTTAAACTTTTCTCACTATCATTGCATGTGGCAGAAAGATTTTTATGAGACACAAAAAGTAAAAAATAATTTCCCAGAGGACTGACATTGAAATGGTTATCCTAGACATACAACGGTTCACATGCTTTATTAAGGACAAAGATTTAATAAATTCTAAAGGATGGATGGCTGGTATTAATCAAACAATAGAGTAAAGACATTAGTTAAAAATTCTTAAAGGCTTATAAACTATTTTTGCACAGACGAGTTTGCAAATTTGCTTCCTATAGGTTGTATCAAAGTGCCACCTATTCAACTGGCTTTGAAAATTTTTCCTGGCATAAGCTGTAGCCTAGATAGTTTATTTAGAAATACATCACTGCATACACAGATTTCTAAACACGAATTTCTGAGAGTAGATTTCAAATCTGAAATAATTTTTAATAATACAAAAATAATTTTTACAAGGAAAATACAAGATTTAATTTTAATTGGAATATTTTGCCTATCAATTTTAAAAACTGCTGAAATTTTGCTATTATAATACAGTTTTACTGTACTTTACAGTTACATGCAATATAAACTGTTCATATTTTTAAACACCAGTATGAAGGATTAAGGATTTTTAGTAAAGATTCTGAAATATAATAATATTTCAAAATATAATAATTTACATTTGTTAATCTTAAATAGCCATCATGTTAATATTCCTTATAAAAGTAAGAACAGCATTACCTTCATTCTGAGAGTTATCTGTGCTGCTATAATTATGGTCTTCTATCACATTTATAACATTATCCTAGAGACAGAAATTTGAAAAAATACATTAAAATAGTTTGTGCATCAAATTAAAGTGTATTTTGAAAAAAATCATGTTATTTCAGTACATAAATACAAATTATGTTAAGCCCTTCAGAATTCTTAGATTACCTCTTTACAAGCATAGTAATAAATGATAAACCTGTATCAGGTATGAAATTTTCAGAAAAAATTAAAATTTAGCAGGATGTGTAACTTTTTGAAAATTTTTGCTGTGCAACTTCATGCTGAAGACTTTTTTCAGAAAGTTTCATTAACAGCACTGTTGCTTCATTTATTACGGTATGTAGTGCACCGTATGAAGAATCATCCTGAATTTTTTCAAGTTCCTGGTGCAATTAGTTTATTTCCCTTTCTATCTCTGAGGGAGATTTCGTTTCTCTGAACAACAATCTTATGTTTCAGTGAGTAAGGATGTATGAAATTGGGCATAATAAATATCCTGTTTTACCCTTTAAAATATGATTCTTCACCTTGAATCAATATTTCTAATTTTTTTTTTTTCCCCTTGGAAAAATCATGAAACACGTACTACAAATAAACTATGATGGAAACTTGGAACTATCAGAATTATTTTTTACAAAATATTGTAAATTATAAGTTATGAAACCAATATGCTTTTATGAAGCAACAGAACATAAGAAAAAAACATGGCATGCTGGAGGGGAAAATGCTTAACATGTATATTCCTAAATATGTTGCACTTCAACCACTTCATTCGTTGTGTGATTCTATTTGCAAAGTTTCAAACTTCAAATAGGTTTATAATTTATACAAGTGTATAGGGCAGTATGGGAAATAAATACATAGATGTTTCTGGAGTAATTTATTTTTTAAATCTGGTTATGTTTCATGAAATACATATTGTTGTTTTTAAAAAAACAATGTTAATATTTCTAAATAAAAATAAAATACTTTGTTTAGGGACAGATATAAAAAATAGTACAGAATGTATGTTTTGGGTAGTACAAAAGGTTCACCTTCTTCAACTGCTGCAAAAGAAGGAAAGTAAATGTAAAAATGTATTTCCTGCACTATTTTTTATACATGCATGTTCTAGCAAACAATTTTATTTTGATCTTAGCAGCCTTTTTTTCCCCCTATTTTTTAAGAATTTTTAATATTTGTATTTATCCAATATAACATTTTAAGATAACAGTTTTTATGCTGTTAATTGAGAAATGTAGTTTCAAAATCCGCTCAATCCATATTTTTTCAAAATACACTTTTTCTATTTTTTGCAAGTTTATTATCCACTGCAAAGCCTGGTGAATTAAATACGATTCAATCTGGTAGAAAAATGTTTCCTTAAATGCTGATTTCAAATCAAAACTGGTTTAACATGTTGAGCTACCAAAAGTTTGAAGAAATTAAATGTGAACTCTAACTGTACCCAGAATTACAAGAAACTTAAAAAAAAAAAAAATGTATACACAAATGCCAAAATTTAAAAGTGGGAAAATCTAAGAATAAAAATATTTTGTTTACACTTTCAGAACTCTGTTAAATTTCATACTAGTAAAAGCAGTTTAAGCTTCTGTTTTCAATTAACTATATGAACATATTTTAACTTATATGATGTTATAATTGTTTATTTTAACGACATATTCATAAATAGTGCAACTAAATTCAAAAACGTTGTAAGAAAATAGTGATCAAGCAGTGCTTAGTATACATGATACATATTTTAGAGTAGAAACTTTTTAAAGCCACGTATATCATTAACTCACTTCAGAGACTGTCCTTCTTAATATGCCATCATAACTTTCATCTTTTTCCTCAGATGATGTTTCTTCTGAAATAAAATTAAATCAATACAATGAACAGTATTTCAAAAAGTTATTCATGAGAAACTAGAACAAGTTTTGAAATGAAACATGATACCACTTATTAGCCCTAGGGTGCTATTTCACTCAGTCCCAGAATTTTGTCTACGCGATCTTGTAGACAGATTTTGTAGATATGAATTGTCACGGTGAAGACATTTTCAAATGTGTTTGCCAGATGACATGGAGGGGGGGGGGGGAGAGGCATTAATAAAATGTTGAAAGTCACACAAGCTTTGCAATTTTTGCTAATTGATCCCTAAATTTGGTGCCAAAACACAAAAATTTATTATAAATATATTATGAGTATAAACGTTAGAAAACGCCTGGCAATTATTGTAAAATAGCTTTAGTAGGTGGTTTTAATATACATTTCAATTCCGAAGAAGTGTTTTATGGAACAGAGAAGACAAACACAGTACACTCATAGATTATGATAACTTTCCAAATGGTATTTATAAAGGTGAAGTACAGTTTGACTATGCCTGGGGAAAATTGTTAAGCAGTTTTGGTAGGCAATTTTAGTATAGATTTCAATTCTGAAGAGGTATTTTATGGAACAAGAAAGAAAAACACGGCACACTCATGGAATATGATGCTCATTTTAAACAGGATTTAAAATGGTAGAGGATAGTTGGAATACGCTTGGTGAAGGTTGTAAAACAGTTTTAGTAGGCGATTTTAAGCGAGATTTTGATTCCAAACATGTGTTTATGGTACAAGAAAAAGTTGATTCCTATTTTAGCATCTCCATTCTCACCAACCTAAAAAATCACTGCACTTTCGTGAGCTTTGCAGTCATAGGTCTCTAGGAGTTATGCATAAGTTTCAATGCTCCCAAAAGAACTAAATGAAAATTAAAGTTAACAAATTAGCGATAAATGTACCAGTTAAGGAATTTGAAGACACTTAATTATTTAAACAACATTAATTGCCAACCCAAAATAAATAAGTAATGGAATGTTTTACTTACATGTTGTTCCCAAATCACCATTTTAATTCTTAATTATGGTTGCCACATAAATACAAAAAATCATCATGGCAACTGCATATGTTTAGTTATCGCCAACTTGGCGAGAGTCGGGGCATTAAAGTAGGTATCAATCCAAGAAAGACACATGATATACTCATTGATTATGATGCACATTCGAAACCAATGAAGTGTAGTTGGAGTATACTTGGCGAAGATTGTAAAATAGTTTTAGTAGGGGATTTTAAGATAGATTTCGATTCCAAAGATGGGCTTTATGGAACAAGAAAGAAAAATACGGCTCACTCATGAATAATGGCACACTTTCCAACTTAATGGAATAAGGAAGAAAAATATTGACAATGCATAAATTATGATGCACTTTTAATATATAGCACTTAAGTGGTTATTTAAAATCTGAATGTGTTTCAGATTTTCTTACATTTTTTTTCCAACTTCCCTATATTTAATTAACTGAAACATTCCACAGCATCACTATTTGGTAAGTGTATTTATTAAATTAAATTCCAATTTTTTTAAACATATTTCACAACATAAAATTAACTTTATATGGTCATGAATATGTTTTGGGCATACTGATACCTACAAAATACTTTAGAAAGGTAAATAAATTGCTCGCAAATTTCAGAATGTAAAGATAATAGCTTTTAATAGTATTATAGCAATGCATTAAAGTTCTTCTGTTAGAAAATATTATTAAATAGTTTTTTTTTTTAAGAAAAGCTTGAAATAACATTAATCTTTCAACTATGGAAATTAGACTTTCAAATTCATGCAGCTCACTGAATTGGGCAATAAATGAACTTGTTAAGTTATTTATCAGTCTGACTGATCAGTTACTATGACTTAACTGGCTTTCAAAATAAGAAAAATTAACACAATTTAGAAGCTCACTTTTAAAAGTTGCTTAAACGCATGCATTCATAAGCAGAATGATGGTGGAAGGTCACATGTTGTTTATTTACAAGTAAAGGCCAATTTGTTTAGAAAACTATCCATTAAAAATTTTTTTGAAAATTTTGCATTTTTTACACTCAAGTATGTTATTAGCCCCCCCCCCCCCCACACACACACAAAAACTGTTTTGGTCATGCTTATGCATGCATATTAAGCTAATGTAATAGAATTCAATAATTTAACAACCTTCATTATAAAGTTCATACTCAACATCAGATGAAATATCATTTGACTTTCCTCTTTTTTTCTTCTTTCCCTCTCCTAAAAATATAAATCAAGATTATTATCATACATTAATAACATTTGTTTAAAACAGAAGGTGAAACAGCAGTCTAACATTTCACAGCGTCCATTTTAAGCAAATGAAAGGGAAAGGGAGCATTTGAGCTAAGTGGAGCTTTATTCTAAATGATTTTAACTACACCCTTGATGTTTCAATTTACTTTGACTAGTTTTCAAGTTTTTACTGGAAAGAAAATGTGGCATAGTATTATTATTAAGTATAAACAAGTACAGAGGTAGTTTCAGGTCACAAAGATGACTTCGGGAAATAGTAATTCAGCCAGAATTCTTGAAATGTATGCTTGGCAATTTCTAATGAAAGTAGCGGCAGTGGTTCTTTTCACAATCAAACAAATTGAAATGTGTGTGAATGTCAAACGATGCACTGATTTTAGCTCTAAAGTGCTATTAAGTACTAATTAGTTTTTGCCGCCGAATTTGGCAATATTTCACTAAAAATCTCCAAGCTTCACTACTATTTGGCATATTTTGGACATGCCTCAAGCAATGACTATCCATATTTGTGTTAAAACTGACTGCAGATTTTAATGTATTGCCGTTTTGGTGAACTTGTAAATACACTGCAAAATGTATTTAGTTGTAAATGTAGGCAAATATGTTGGTCAATTGCACTCAAAAAGTTTCATACAGTAGCATTGATCAGTTCAAATAAACTAAATCTGTTCATTTCATGAATTTGAATGCATTCAATTGTTATTTTAGAACAAAGGGTTTGTTATAGTTAACTTTTATCAACTCATAGTTCATCCCCCAAAGTAAAGATTTTATCGCCTGAAATCGGACACCAACAAAGCAGGTAAAGTGGTGTAAATCGTTATTTTTTACATTAAAAATCTCATTAACTTTTTTTGACTTAACTCATCATCATGTTAATGTAATGAGTTAATGACATTAACGCATCATCATTTTTTTTGATTAATTTTCTTAGACACAGAGCAACATTTTCCCAAATATAAGTGATAGAAAAGGAGGGACCAATGTCATTAGTATATTTCTGAACTATTTTGGCTACTACAATTAACCAATAGGGACAACAAAGAGTTTAAAATATCATGTGATCTCATTGCTAAGTATTTTTGAAATTAAAGTGCATACATATGCTACTACAATGACATCTCTATGGTGACATATATGTATAAGGAATGCTTCTTATTTTTAGGAGCAAAATTGCAACCTTCTGTTTATTATGTCAAATATATTTACCTAAAATAAATCCTAAAACTACAAAATACCTAAAATATCAATTGGAGCAAAATTGGCTCCACTATGGCAGAGTTAATAAGACAATGAACATTATAGACGGCTGAAGTGTAAAGGTTCAGGGTTCTAGCCTACCATGCGGCTGCTCATCTAACAGTCCATAGTTTTAGGCAGTTTTTTCCATATGTAACGTAAATGCATGTTAGAAACCCTTAAAAATTCCTCCATTGAAGGTGGAGGACTGGAGGAGGTATTCCCCTAAGAAGAGACCTCTCAGTTAGGTTTGCCATAACACAATACAAACTGGAAAAAAATTTGAAATAATTAAATAGATTTAAAAGCAATTAAGATTATGGATTAAAAACCACAGTTAAAACATTTAGAAATACCAATTAAAACCATAAAAAATATATTTCAGCACATAATCCATGGCCATCTTCACCTATCCTGGTGGCATCCACCTTCATTTCTTTGAAACGAAGAGGGCATTTCGGATGACATCTTGAAATGTGTGCATCATGTCATTTATTGTGCCATCTGTTGAGAATATCACCAAAAGCTCACGAAAAAGGGCGTACATTTCATTTTTATAATTTGGGATGTTTCTAATGTTGTTAAAAGTTAACGACTATTTTGGATTTTTGGGTTAAACAGGACAGGACTGTGCTTTGCTTATTAAATTTAATATCATTAATGTGTGCTCATTTTTTCCATAATTTTATACTCCTTCATATCTATGTAGCTGCCTTTTTTTGCAAAATGAACTTAAATTTTGTAAATATGTGTGGTTTTTTTCAAAATCTATTAAATCTTTGTTAGAACATGCACATTTAAAAATGTTTTTATTTGGTTCTAATGGGATTCTGAAACCTTTATTCAAAGCAGCATTTGTAATTTTTTCAGCTATAGTTCAGCTGTAAAGTATTGCGAGAGTAAAATTACGTTTTTCTTTTGGCCATCTTCAATATTGTTAAATTTCTTTAATTACTCCTTAAATATTTGCTAAACAGTATGCAATAATTAATAAATATTGTTTTAAATGATAATATAAAATGCATTATTGAAAAATAAAATATCAATATTTTAAATTCCCTTGAAGTTAACATTATGAGAAATCGTGCAGATGATTTCCAGACCACTATTTAAAGAAAACCTCTAAGTAATAAAGAAATTGTCAATTATAATTGTATGATTGAATGTTGTCACACTGCAATGACAGGCAGCATGTTTGGACGTCAATTACCTTTAATTATAAAATCACCACAATCAAGTATATATAGGGGCAGATATAAAGGTGCACATACAGCTACCCCTTTATATTTCAACAATTGAAGTTTTAAAAATTGTTCACTGTATACATTATAAGCATGCTGAAATTTCATTCTTTTTCCAGTTTTGTAATTCATGTAAAAGTTTATTGACTAAAATGTTTTGTTGTAGAGTTCAATGAAGTCGTCATTTTTAGTTTTGTATCACTCAAAAATATATCAGTACCCATTGGCGTAACAGAGGGTGAGGCTAGGGTGGACTTAGCCCACCCTAGAAAATTTATAACCTTTTTCCGACAAGTGGTCGGAGTTACACCAAAATATTCATTAATGTGAAAAGTTGGGGGGGGGGGGGAAATTGCAAGAGATCATATTGTAAAGTTCTGATTAGCTGTTCCACTTTTAGCATAACTTAATGGGAATTGAGGAAACAAGTTAGTGTGATTCTCCATACTGAGACTGTGGGCCGGAGGTCAAGAAAAATCCCTTATCGGGCCCATCTTTTTACTTTTTTTTCTCTTGCTGACTGGGCAGTGGGTGAGAGAAGATAAGTAAACGGACTTTCATTGGAATGATGGAAGAGAGCAGTGAGGTATGGCTTCATCAATGAGAATTGAGCAATGCAGCCATTTACATCTACCCCACTTTGCTAGAAGACTATTGCTGAGTGTGCATGCTACCGTGAATATGCATTGAGAAGACTGGCTAAAGGTACGGGACTAATAATAGGAGGGTTGTAAATGGAGCCTGACTATAAAATTTTTGTGCCCAGGGCAATTTTCAAATTCTAGTCTCCTGTACATAGCTGGCTGAATTTTTGTGCCCCTGTACATAGCTTTAAACTCTTTTCTTTTTTTTTTTTTTGGCCTATTTATATGTGTGTGCTCAGGATACTTGACCCAAGTGCTCATGTGATAATCAGGGCCTGGTTGTAAGTTTTAAAAGGATATTGTTTGTTGAAAATCATCTCTGAAGCATTAACAGTTAGCGAGAAATCATACTTTCTTATACTATCTGTGTAGAAATATCTTCTTTCTGCTGGTGAAGATCTTTAGATTTCGGCACTCGGTAGTTAGAAAATGGCAGTGGCAGATACAGAATTTTTTTTTAAAAGTTTTTGAGAACAGTTTAAGCTGAGAACTTTTATTAACAACTATTAATATTCTTGTACGGTTGACCTAAAAGAAAAACACTATTAGTGCTGCAATAACTGATAGTGGAATGCTGAAGGACAAAATACAGTTTCGTATTTAAATATTAATTCATATCACAAACTTTTGAGAATTTTATAAAAATTATCTTATGCTCACACTACTCTAAGGAAAAAAGTCATTCAAATAATTTTTTAGCACACTATGATGAATTTGTATAGCTGTATTTAGTGTGTGTCAACACATTGACATAAAGGGTTAGGAAAATATTTAACGAGCGATTAAAAAATTAAATAATTTTTAAGATGATAAAAAGAAAAAAAATAAGTTTATTTCAGAAATACCTTACAGCCAAAATATAGCAAAGAAAAAGAAAAAAATATATATATCATGAAAGCTGCTTTGAATAAAGGTCTCAGAATCCCTGTTAAACCAAATAAAAACTTTTTAAATGTCCTGACAAAGATTTAATATGTTTTCAGTTTCATTTTAACTCCAGGTATTTACAAAATTAAAGTTCATTTTGAAGAAACAAAAGAAATAGGCAGTTATATAGGTTTGACAAAGCATAAAATTAAGGAAAGAAAAAACAAACACATTAATTATCTAAAATTTAATAAACTAAGCTCATCCCGTCCCATTTAGCCCAAAAATCCAAAATAGACATTAACAATATTAGAAAAACTGTAAGTTACAAAAATAAAACATATGCCTTTTTCGAGAATCCTTGGAGATCTAATCAACAACTTGGGCACAAGCACATGATGCATACATCTCTTGATGACAAATGGAATGCTCTTCTCGTTTTAAAGAAATGAAGATGATTCCAACAGTACATCTGAAGATGGCCATGGATTGTATCCTGAAATATGGCTTTTAATGGTTTTACCTGATGAATCTTTTAAATGTTTTAACTATAATTAAATAGATATTTAACTTTTTAAAAAGTAATGTGCTCATGAAAAGCAGTGCATAATAAAATAAAAAGAGAAAATTTTTACTATGTCACTTTGATGGATTAAGACACATTGACTTACCTATACAATACATCTTTATGAACTTATGCTCAGATTTCAGATTTATTAAATGACCATCCAGGGTCAACTTATACAGAAGAGCACGAAACCTCTGCTTGCTTTTAGTGAAGTATCCTTTATTATTTGGTTGGAAATGTCCTTTATGCTTGTCCCATTCCTGCAAAATGATCAAGTTAATGAAAATTTAAAAACATTATATAAACAAGGATTCATTTGCAAACTACTCGATTATTTTAAAAGAAGCATATAAAACAATACTAAATGCACATTACAGAGCCAATATATTTGAAGGCTTACTTGCACAGAAATGAGAATTGTTTGATAAATGTGCACTGTTTGGAAATCCAGAAGTTTTCTTGCAGTAAAGAATTTAAAATGATATACAGAAATGCATAAAATATGTTAAAGACAGATGATCAAGGGTTTAAACAATTTTTTAACTCTTCAAGCATTTTCATATCAATATAGAAGACCAACTGAATAGTTTGAATAACGCTGGCACAGCCAACATGTCACGTGTGTCAGAAAACTTCAGCTTTTTTGTGCCAGATGGGCTATTTGATCAATCGCCATGTTGTTGGTAGTAAATGGCAACGGCTGCACTTTTTCAGCATTGGGAACATTAACCATATATATATATATATATATTACACTAGCAGTGAAAGCACTGAAATAAAGTGGCTATCATGGCACAACCACCACATGTCAAAGGGTTAATTATGGCCAACAAACTTAAAAGGTAGTATAAAAATCATGATTTTTTAGATAATTATTTTCATATGTGACTTCTGACCAGTAGCAGATCCAGGGGAGGGGCTAGGGGGATTCAGCACCCCCAAAAGAGATTGCCAAAGGGTAACATTCTACTTTATTATACACTTTAAATAGCTAAAATGATCATATTTTATTACTTAGCCCCTCCCAAAAGCATATACATTGGTTTAGACTAAAATTTTGATTTATAGTACATTTTAATTGAGTGAAATACGCTTTTTAAAAAATTTAGCCTCCCAAAAAAACTTTCTGGATCCGCCACTGCTTCTGACTACAGAAAAATAATTAAAGCACCCTGTAACAACTGCTGCCTTTTACCACGCTGAGTGTGTTCTTGTTCTCACAGTATTCATGACAATTATTAACATAAGGAACTTCGAATGATGGGTCCTAAACCAATGATTTATACATCACATGCATAAATAAATACCAATATTAATGACTAGCTGCAGAGCTTGGAATTGCCCATGGGCACTAGGTATAAGTAGTGGCGGCTCCTCTACTTGAGCACATGAGCATGTGAACTGCCAAAGGAAAAACTAAAAAATAAATGCATTAACAAATTAAATTTAAAAGAAATATTAAGTACACCTCAAAATTTTTGTGTATTTAAAACATAAATTTTTCTCTCCTGTTGCTCCCACTATTATTAAATTCACTCATCATAGCTAAGACACTGTATTGCTACAGTATAAAATATCAGGTCTTCCCTCGATCCAAGAAATGCCCTTCTAAACTACTTTCTGAAAACAAATGCAGATAGAACAGCAGGAGAGGAGTAAGGGACTGTAGATATAATTCTGTTTGCACACTTTTACTGTGCAAACAGACCACTGTTGAGGTCCTCTTCCGAATTCTCCATTGGTTTGTTATGTTCGGTTAATTAATACATTTTTTTTTTTCATTTTCTTATTATTTTCTTTATTTTAATCATTTTCCAGTTCAATATTTTTTACGAACTAGTGTAAATAATTAAGATGGCACTTTGTAAAGTGTTTCGGAGTTAAAGCAATTACATTTTTCAACATTATCTTTAGAAAGAAAAACTGAAATAAAATTACCACAGAAGGTGAGAGAAGTCAACACCTTCTCTAAAACTTATCCAGGTGACGAAATGTAAGATTAGAGATTATTGTTTTCTTTTAGTTGCATGTACTGTTTTCCTTTAACTGCTGAAAGCTCAAGTATATTTCAACTCTGAAGTTGCTTTGTATCTGCATATTTAATTTTCGGTTTTTGTGAACCTCCATTTAAATAGCCCACTAGCCGCCACTGGGTATAAGGCATAACTTGCCGGTCTGAAAATTGTCCTCTGATGTTTGCTTATCTGGTTCTGTAGTGTGTTTTCAGAACCGTTAATGAATAAAGTGAGTATGAATTTAAAAAAAAATAGTCTGCATATTAGGGTGGTCCAAAAATAAATTTTTTTTAAATCATGCTCTCCACAAGCCTGCCCTTATTCCATTTGTTATTATAGAATCGAGAGGAGAAAATCAGGTTAATTGGTCACTATTTAGGGATTCCTATATGATTTGCATACAATTGTCTATTATAGAATTATTTGCACACTTACAACAAACACTGCTGCCTCTTCTACAGTCCATTTGGGGCCACCTTTATGAAACCAATACATCTGGAATTTTTTTTTACTTTTGTCGACCCACTTGAGACGTTCTCCAAATGTTTTCTTGTCCAGACTGGGAATCAAAAATCCACTGATGAATTTGATACACTTCTTTGGCATCTAGAAATATAAATAGTTTTTCGTTTTCATAATAAAATCAAAATATTCAAGAGCAGGGTCGATCTTAAAACTTTTCCATAAATTAGGCACTGTCTAAAAATTATATCACACTATTTCTCAATATTTTTCACAACCCGTCTCCCAATCCTTTGTCACAAACTTCAATATACCCCTGACCCTGCCTTTCACGTGTCGTGATGTATTTTATAAACATACTAGCTGACCCGGCAAACGTTGTTTTGCCATATAAATTATTCCTAGGATTATTTTAGTAGAAAGAAATGACTAACTTATTGTAAGTTTGTGAGGATGTGGTATATGAGTGGAAGAGGCATGGGGCGCTGTGAACGATGCTGGAATATAAAAATAACACAATACCAAACATTTATATTTTTAATTCATTGTAATTTATTCTTTAAATTTATATATATATCGCTAATTACAATAATTATACTAAAAAATCATATCAATCCCTTAACGCAATAGAGTATACAATATTTTTTGTTTTCCCATCTTTAGATAACACAAACAAACTGGATGCCCACTGTATGGTTTGCCCACTCGAGAGCATGCCACGTATAACTGTCCGTGTGAAAAACATGGTGTGCTCAAATCTAATCCACAAACAGACATAGTTTGGCCTTGAGACTTATTGATAGTCATTCCATAAAAAATTTTGCCCCCCCCAAAAAAAAGGATCAAAATCTGAAACACTTTCAGATTTTAAATACGCACTATAGTGCTATATATTAAAATCGTATCATAATTTATGCGCCGTCCCTATTTTTCGTCCTTATTCCATTAAGTTTGAAAGTGTTATCATTATTCATGACTGTGCTGTATTTTTCTTTCTTATTTCATAAAACCCATCTTTGGAATCGAAATCTATCTTAAAATCGCCTACTAAAACTATTTTACAATCATCGCCAAGTATATCACAACTATACTTCACCGTTTTATATATTGTTTCCTACTTTAACGCCTCGACTCTCGCCAAGGAGGCGATGATTAAACATATGCAGTTACCATGACGATTTTTTTCATTTATGTAGAAATCGTAATTTAGAATTAAAATGGCGATTTGGAACAACATGTAAGTACAGCATGCCGTTACATTTTTATTTATTTTGGATTACCAATTAATGTAGTTTTAATAATTAAATGTCTTCAAATTCCTTAACTGGCGCGTTTATCGCTAGTTTGTTTACTTTAGTTATCACCTAGTTCTTTTGGGTGCGTTGAAACGGTACTTACGTATTATCCCGGCGGTCACTTCCGCCAAACTACTTTTTCGTAGATTTTAAAAACGTTGCCAATCGTATTCCAAACCATCAACAATTTCATGTGCCAGGCATTTATCTTGGCACATGGCGTGAAAAATTGCTTGTCTTGGCGGACCGCCAGGATAATACGTAAGTACCGTTGAAACTTGTGCATAACTCCCAGAGACCAATGACTGCAAAGCTCGCCAAAGTACGGGGATTTTATAGGTTGGCGAGAGTGGGGGCGCTAAAATAGGAATCAACTCTTTCTTGTACCATAAAACACATCTTTGGAATCGAAATCTATCTTAAAATCGCCACCTGAAACTGTTTAGAATTTCCTCCAGGCATGTTCTTCCTGTAGGCATATTCCAACTATACCGCAAAGACATTTTAAATACTGTTTGGAATGGACATCATAATCCATGAGTGTACCGTGTTTTCCTTTCTTGTTCCACAGAGCACTTCTTCGGAATAGAAATCTATATTAAAATCGCCTAATAAAACTCTTTTACAATATACGCCAGGCGTTTTCTAACTATACGCGAAATATATTTATAATAAATTGTCGCGTTTTGGCACCACATTTAGCGATCCATTATCAAAAATTGCAAACCTTGTGCGACTTTCAACATTTTATTAACTCCCCCCCACCCTCTCCACATTATCTGGCAAACACATTTGAAAAGTGATTCGACACGCTAATGTCTACCCAGAAATCCTGATTGAAATTAATAACACTCGGGGGCTAAACATTTTGGGGTAGATTGCCCTTATGACTTAGGGGTATGAGACATAGTTAAAAACCTATTCTATGACCTAACAAATATACATAGAAAATTTCATTAAAATTGGTCGAGTGGTTTCGGAGGAGTTAGGTGACTAACACTGGGACAGGAGAATTTTATATATTAGATATACTTGCTGTTTCGAAACAAAGCATTCTGCTATATAGACTATAATTCCAATTTTATTTTTAAATTTACCCTGTTTTATAACGCCCCACCATGGCCGAGTGGATAAGGCAATGAACATGGATGACAGCTGAAGAGTGACGGTCTCGCGCGGCTAATGATTCAACATTCTGGCGTTTTGGTCGGTTTTCTCCAGATATAACGTGAATACGCGTTAGAACCCCTTAAAAGGTCCTCTGACAACGGCATACCCCGTAGGTAGATCCCCCTGTGTAGGCTTGCCATAACGCAAAAACAAACAATACTACATATATACTACAATTCTAATTTTTTTCCTAAATTTTAACTATGACCATGTGCTTTAACCTTTTCCCGCCGGGGAAATTTTGGCCGTGCTGTTTCAGGAGGACGGGAGCATCTGAAAAATGCTTTTCCCCATTTCAGTGACTCTTAGCTGAAGCTGCTATTTGTGCAACAATCATTGATGGATTACTCTTTCCCGCCCCCGAAGTAAAACGAACTTCTTGAACAAGGGGATTACCTTTACGCGTACATTCTCCTTTTCAGGAACTTGGGTGCAACTGAATTGATGGATGGATGTTGACATCTCTCCCCGCCGGTCCAGTACAGGTGAACAATTACAGAGGGGGAAAGCATTAGTTGGTCGAAATATGAACCAAGCCCGTCCTTAAAGGTGTTCTACTGCTTGGTTGAAAAATCGACCACCCGTCTTCAAAGCGTTAATAATATTTGAAAAAATAACAATAATAACGATTTGTGTAATTTGTATGAAATAAGACTAAGGTTTACAAGAATAAAACATGATATACAGTGGGTGAAAGTTTCCTTCTGTTGCTACCCTATTCTCATAACCAACCCTTAATGCAGGGATGGGCAAACTACGACACGCGGGCCAAATCCGGCCCGCGGATAGAATTTTAATTTGCCGGTCAGCCGGAAATTAAAAGAAAATATATATTTATATATTATGTATCCATATTACGAATTATGAAGATGGCTTGAAAAAACTGCATTTTGAGTTCGAACGCAACTTCAAGATTTCAATGCCATTCAAACAGAACTGGATATTTTTACCATGCCTTTCAATGAAAATTGTAAAGCAGTGAGGTCAGATTTGCAGCTTGAATTAATTGAGTTGCAATCTAACAATCATCTCAAGCAGTTGTTTCTAAATATGCCAAAGTTAAAGTATGACAAATCATTATCGAAAGTAAGTTTCCCGAATTTAATAACTCACGCCTAGAAAATCAGTGCTATGTTTGCTTCATCTTATATATGTGAACAAGTATTTTCAACTCAACTACGAACCTTAGAACGAATTCTTTCAGAAGTAGACTGACAGATGAGCATTTAGCCTCGTTCCTTAGAATCAGTACATCTCGGTTCGAACCTCAATATAAGGAACTTTTAAAAATGAAATCGCAATTTCATTCATCTCGTTAACATATTTAAATTGTAATACTTGTATATTGTTTTTAAAATTTTAGAAAAATTTATCTTGGCCCTCCAAACTTTTTTTTTCAATTTATGGCCCGCAACCGAAAAAGTTTGCCCACTCCTGCCTTAATGTCTTTTTTTAAAAGAAATATATATAAGGGGAAAAATCCCATATTGCATGAAAGCAGGGCCGCTTCTAGTGGGGGTCAAATGAAATGGGAACATGCCCAGGTCAGCCCGCCGCGTCGGGGGGGGGCAAGGACGTATTTGGGGGGGGGGGGGTCCGGACTCCCCCCTCCCCCCGAAATTTTCATTTTTGTTACGATAATGATATAGTCTTTTTGTGAAAAATTCAGCCTTTTTTACCGTTTGCGCTCCTCCTGAAATTTCTGGAGGCCCCCCCCCCCCACCAAATTGTTTTCCTGGATACGTGCCTGGGTTGGGAAAGCAATAATAGGCATGGTTCAAAAGAAGAGGGCGTCAAAACTAAAGTTTGTTTTGAGTGACATAACCTCTAGTTGTGGCACTGCATGAAAGTTGTACCAGCGATTAAAAGATGTCCTAAAATTTTGATAATTTCATAATAATTTTAAAATTCAGACTGCCGATTTTGTTTGTTTTTATTTTAATCAAAATGTGTGTAACTTCTTGTTGTGCCTTCCCTCCCTTTGTCACTATTTTATACACACAAACCTCCTCCAATCGCTCCTGACATTTACTTTCGGGTCATGTTTCACATTCTCATAATTAAAAAAAAAAAAAAAAAAAAAAACTCTCGAAATGTTCTATTTGCTTCCCTTCATCTCAAAGATGTGGCCGTACCATTGACACTACTTAACCCCCCCCTCCCCCCTATTTGTTTGATCAACACACGGGCATGCAAAGATCTTCAACTTTCTATTAAAATAAATTTCATCGATATAAAACCTCTCACATAAAAATATGTACTCTCTAAAATTCAGCTTTATTAGTAAAAATGACAAGCCTTTGTTAAATATGCAATATATTTATTTATTTAAAATTTTGAACAGTTCCTGATATTTAAAGTGACCATAAGCAGTAATAAGCCCACGTCATCCAAATCGATATGTTGGTTTGCATATCCAATAATAAAATTATGCTAAGATTAAATTAGTTTTGATAATGGCTTTCAACAATCATCGATAACAACATAAACTTTGAAAAAAATGTCTGCATTCCAGAGTTCCAGAAGGCAGGGAAAATGAATGAATGTTTTTAAATTTTTGTTTTGCAAGCTGATTCAGTTTTCATGTAGAAGGGATCTTTACAACATAAATAATCAACATGATGATTGTAGCTCCTTTTTTCGATGCCTGAAACACTTTCGGAGAAAGCCATTTGAAAACACTGATAATGCTTTCTTTTACTGCACACAGTGGCAGAAGAGAATTGCTCTCTCCACATGTCCAAGTAATTCATTTTGGCAAGTTTCCATATATGATCTGTTGATGGTGAATCATTAATTCTTTCACGGAATCGCCAGTCAGCAATAATTTATGCATCAACATTTCATCTGTTTATGAATGGTTCTTGTGTTTTTGCTGACTTAAGTTTAATCAGCAAAAGGGAACTAAAAGACCTTCAGTTGAGGAAGTCCAGGGATGATTACAAAGAACTTATCCAACTTTGTTAAATTTTTTTATCAAGTGCGTTCCTTCAAAAAATATTTTTTGACAGTACCTGGTGCTATTTCACCATGATAGGTGGATGGCTTTATTCTATCAAAATGTACATTTTCAGGGATCAATTCTCATTTAACAGATTTGGAAAAAGAAGGTATTATAGAAAGAAAAAGCATCGTTCAACACCTCACCTTTCTCACCAAATCTAGAACTAAAAAAAATTTTTTAATCCCTTGTTTACTACAGAATAATTGACTTAAGTTTAGCTAAGCAAAAGGGAACTCACTCTGGCCTGGCCTATCGGGTAGATGTCGATTTAACGGTCTAGATTTTTGGTCGGTTTACTATGGATGTAACGTGAATACGCGTTAGAACCCCTTAAAAAGTTCTCCGACTAAGGCACTTCCCCCCTCCTAGGCAAATAGCCCATAAGTAGTTTTGTCGTAGCAACACAAATAAAAGGGAACCAAAGACCTTTGGTTAAGGAAGTTATATTTTCTGAGCTCAGCTGCAGTAATAGGCATTATTTTAAAACATCTAAAGCAGGTATGGACAAGACTTTAGCCAGAAAAAAAATTCGGGAGGGGATATGTAACGCTAAAATTACATTTCGGGGAGACGGGGGTTATGCACACGCAGCGCTACAACTTTTTTCAAATTTAAATGATCTAAAAAAAAAAAAAAACTGCTAATACATTGACTAAAATTTCGGGAGGGGATCAAACCTCCATGATCCCCCCCCCCATTGGGTATGGACAACCATTGGAAAGTTTCGGGCCGTATAATTGGGATTATATGGGATTTTCAATGGTTTATACGAAGTTTAGATATGTTCTGCGGGCCGGATCAAAAGCTGGGAGGGCTACATACGGCCCGTGGACCGAACTTCGCCCATATGTGATCTGAAGCTCTAACGTAGATATATACTTTATCAAATCTAAATATGTGATAGGAGAAAAAAAAAATAAGCGTTTCCTTGCTTTTTCATTTCCTGTTTACTTATTCTCGGTAGCCTAATTCAAGAGGTAATCGGTCCACGGAATAAAAAATTATTGCTGTACATATATTATATAGAGAGGTACGGAATTTTCGTAAATAAATAAAAAAAAAAAGAAATTGCGCAGAAAAAATCTGTGAAATCTTGAAATTTCGCAAAAATTCGCATAAACCATTCTTTAAAATTTATATTCAATGTTAATTAAAAGCTACATTGTTGTAGTTTAAACATCTGACTGTTTTAGAGTCGTTCTTATGGCAGTAAAGACGATATTATAGTTAACAGAAAAACGTTCTACGTCAATGCTGTTAGTTGGGATCCGAATGCTCTGGTAAAGCTGCTTCAGCAAATGTTCAAAAAAAGCATTTATTAGCTCGCAATGTGCCCTTGACTTTGGGATCTTCGTTCCTGTTTATTGATTGTAACATAAGGTAATGAAAGTGAATGGACCCATTAATGAACTCAGTTTGAGGAAGTGCTGATAGCTTGAATCTTCTAATTTGCTCATTAATTTCGGGAACAGCTCAGGATGAAGCTTATGTATTTATGAGTTTACTTTTGAAAGATTCTTTAACGTTGTAGTTCGAAAAAATCATGTGATTTTGGTACATAAGTACAAATAAACTAATTATGTCAGGCACTGTCTGAAACTGTTAGGGATGGACGCGAGACGACTTTTTGCGAGACGAGACAGAGATTTACAGCTTTTTTGCGAGACGAGACACAAATTTTTAACATTACGATATAGGGATTTTTGCGAGACGAGACAAGCTTTTAGGCTGTTTTGCTTATTTTTCGTCTCGCGTCCATCCCTAGAAACTGTCTTTGAACTGTCTTTGGAACTTTGAAACTGTCTCTTTACAAGCTGAACTACATACTGAAATAAACGATAAACATGTTTCAGTTTCAAAACTTTTAGAAAAAATTCTTAAAAATCGGAAATTTTCTCAAAACATGTCACTCTTCGAAAAATCGTGCAGCTCCAATCCATATTTAAGAATATTTTCTGAAAATTTCACAAAAGGCACAGCTTTTTTGCTTATTGCAGTGTGTAAAGCAGCTTATGAAGAACCATCTGGAATTTTTTGGAGACCATGGTGCTATTAGTTTATTTCAATTTGTGTACCAAGACTAAAAACAAAGTATTTTTTCTTCGAAGAACAGCCTTAAAGGAATTTTCTTTCTTCCTTTATGTTTTGTTTTTTTCAGCCCTTATTTACAACAAGTAGAAAATTTTGTCATAAATTCGGGTCTATTCATAAGTTACTTATATTACGCAACTATTCGCAATAAAAAAAAAAAAAATTTCGTAAGAACGAAAATTCCGTACCTGTATAATTACATACATTTATATATTTATACAAACATGTGCTGAACATAATACCTCCTCCTTTTTTGATTTGTGGGATTACGGCCGATTATCTACCCGAGGCATCCAGGCCGAGGGGTGAGGGTGCCCTTCATGGGAAGGGGGGGGTCTTTCTAAGAGGTCCTAACCAGTATTTACGTGAAGTTTCGGTGAAAATCACGGAAAACTCCGAAAGGCTCAGTCGATGGACGCGACCTGGGTTTTAACTAGACACTATCCGTCTCCCAGTTGAGAGAGCGCTATGCGGATGCGGGCCCTCTTTTTTTTTTCTTTTTTTTTTTTCCTAAGCGGATAAAAATCAAATAACAGCGACTATTCTACCAACGAAATAAACCACAGTTGGCTGGTTGTGAGCAGACCCACAGCTAGCTGTGTCAGAAAACTTCTGTAATTCTGTGGCGCCAGATGGGCAATTCAATCGACCGCCATATTGTTGGTATTTAACCCTTTAACGCGCAGTGTGTCCGCTCCGGGAACGCCAAACTCTGACGTTTTGACTGTTGCCAGTCACGAAGAATAGATTTGATTTCTATCGAAATAGTTGCGGGTGACATAGCTCCACGAGAATCCTTTGCTTTTTAGCACGTCATTTCTCGTAAAAAAATGGTCACGATTATTTTTTACAGATCTGTGGCACGCGATGAACGTTTCGATCGTCCGCCATCTTGCTGGTAGTTAAGTCGAGCGATGGCAACGGCTGCCCTTTTTTCAGCATTAGGAAAGGGTTGCGCCTCAAAGGGTTAATCATACCCCAATAATGTCACGAGATATTGCAACTTTCGTTCATATGCTCAGCGCAATTTCATTGACAAACAAACTCTTAAGATGTTTTTTTTCTCCATGTTCACATTTTCTTCAATTTCATGTTCTAACAATGCTAAGGCCTTTCTTTGTGTTGGAGATAAAGATTTAAAAATTTTGTACATGTTCTTCATTATTATCTGATAAATCTGTGCATGGAATTAGCCTTTTTTTTATTTTACAGAAATCATTTGAAGATATGTTATTTTTTTCTGTTTTACACTATGTATACAAGGGCGGATTAAAGGGGGGGTGAAGGGGGCGACACCCCCCCCCGAGAAAAAGAAATTAATGTCATCAGATCCTATTTTACATCCATAAAATCGACGTATGTGTCAATCTTCTAACTAACCCCCCCCCCCCCGACAAACTTGCATTAATCCGCCACTGTATGTATATCAGTAGAAAAACTATATTGGACTTATCCAAAAATCCATGCACAGTCTTGTGCAGGGGCGTAGCTAGAAATTTTGCATGGGGAGTTACGACTACTACAACTCATCTATATCTATACGTGTGTGTGATTATGTAGTGAAGAATATACATTTTGTATGGTAAAAAATTCCTCATGGGTGGGGTTATGATCCCCCCAAACCCCCCCTTGGCTACGCCCCTGGTCTTGTGTAATGTATATTTGAAAATATATTTTAAAAATGGACTAAAATCTTTATTTTTAAAAAAACGTAGTAGCGTTTTAAAAACAGTTTTTTAAACTTTTATTTCAAATTTTACTTAAATATGTAGTTTAAAGTGATTTATTTTTTTTAAATGTAATTTTAGTTGAACATTGAAATGCATTCAGTTCATCATTTGTGCTATATTTTTTAAATAAAAACAAAATACCGGAAAGATAAACTGTCCCCTTAAAACTTTTTCCCAGAAGTCTTTGCGTGGCACTGCAAAAACTCCACGGAGCCACACTGCGTCATACGTTCCAGGGTTGGCCATATCTACGCTTGCCAGACGCCCCTGTTTGACCGGGACAGTCCCGGTTTACAGACAAAATCCCGGTGTCCCGGCCGGTTTACTTTATGTCCCGGTAAAAAATTAAATTTGACTATAGATGACCGAAAAAGTCTAAAAATAATTAACTGTGAAGGTAATTTAGAATAATTACTTTGACATTTATTTCACTGTACTGCATAAAAAGTGAAAACTGTGATGGTCTGCTAATAACTATTGTTCAAATTTTTATTCCTCATTCAAAGTGTTTTTTCTTACTTAAGTAAATTATAAATATTAGCATGTAAGAAATAAAATGTTTAAATTTATATGCTTGTGTTATTTATTAATACCCCTTGTTTAGCTTCCTAATCAGTAACCATTTATCCATAGCATTGAGAATAAATTACCCTATGAAGAACTCCAAAAACCCTTCAAGGGTGTGTACTGTGTACCCTTGGGAAAAAAAATGGATGTGGTGTTACGGCCAATTATCTGCGCGATAGATCTAGGCCGAGGGGCGGATTGCCCTCCGTGGGGGACTTTCTAAGGAACCCGTATTTACGCGACGTTTAGGAGGAAACCACGGAAAACTCCGAACGGTTAGATCGGCAGAAGCGACCTGGTTTTGAACCAGGCACTTTCCGTTTCCCAGTTGAGAGCGCGAACACGTTCTGTCACTGGCCGAGCAAATGTACCCTTGAATACCCGGGACGCTGGCAGGGCCCGATTATGACCAACAAGGGCCCCGGGCATTGATGATTTGGCGTCCATCAATGAAATTTGGTTTACTTTTCATAAAATTTTGACGTATAAAAGATTATTTCAGAACAGCATTTGAAATTGGGCGCCTTTTCGAACCGGGGCCTGGGCAAAGTCCCGATTTGCCCATGTGATAATAAGGCTCTGGATGCTGGGGGCATTCCGGTGTCCCGGTTGAAGATTTCAGAAATCTGGTATCCTAGCCATATCGAACTACATTGTTGATAATTGCTGTAGAGTGAGCTGATGCAAGTACTTTCAAGTTCGCGATATTCAATCCGAATAATTGAATCTCCGTAAACAT
The DNA here is from genome assembly GCA_038373885.1 of Cheiracanthium punctorium. NCBI lineage: Eukaryota > Metazoa > Arthropoda > Arachnida > Araneae > Cheiracanthiidae > Cheiracanthium > Cheiracanthium punctorium. The sequence continues at coordinate 479,594 of JAWZYV010017460.1, read as the reverse complement.
AACTGTGCGATGAAGTGGCCAACAAGAGTGGAAAATGCCCATTTTTGAAGAAAAAAAAAATCTGAAACACTTTCATAGATTAAATACGCACTAAAGTGCTATATATTAAAAACTTATCATAATCCATGCACCGTCCACATTTTCCTTCCTTATTCCATTAAGTTGGAAAGTGTATCACTGAGTGTGAGTATTTTTCTTCGTTGTTCTATTGGCGTAAACTGAAATGTAACATTAGGGGGAAGGGTGAGGGGGACAAAATGTTTCCTGTTGTAGAAAATATCATTTTCAAATAGGTTATATCTAAATTTTCTTGGATTTTTAAGGGAGGGGGGGGGGTTCGCTCCCTCTTGTCCTTAGTAAGTTACGCCTATGCATAAAACACTTCTTTGGAATCGAAATCTACTTTAAAAGCGCCTACTAAAACTGTTTTACAGTCTTCGCCATGCATATTATAACTAACTACACTTCACCTTTAAAAATACTGTTTGCAATGGGCATCATAATCAATCAGAATACCTTATTTGGCTTTCTTATTCCATAGAAAACTTTTTCAGAATCGAAATCTTATTAAAATTGCCTACTAGAACTGCTTAAGAATCTTCGTAAGGCATATTCTAACTATACTTCTATCTCCTTTGTAACAAACTCTAAGGTTTGCCTGTTTCTCGCCAAATAGGGAAGATATCGTTAAACTAGGTTCAATTTTGGGAACTTATTTTGGGGGACTAAACTGTGAGATAAATCGTCAAAAATTGCAAAACATGGCGACTTTTAACATTTTATCCAAAACCCGGCTATCTGACAACCCTATTGAAAAATGCAACGAAAACATGTCAACGCAAATTGGTCCACAAAAATATGGCGACAGAAAACTCCGTCGGGAACGAAATAGCACTTAGTGCTAAAAAAAAAATAAAAAAATAAAAATAAAAAAAGATTTTGTGACTTAAGTGGTTTTCGAAATTGTCGATTCAATTTCACTTTTTCTTAAATCTTGAAGTTAAAGAAAATCGATAACAGATAATTTAAAGTGCAAAAAAAAATTAAGAATTATGGTACTTTGGAAAATATATAATTAATATAATGAAATCATAAATTTAAAATAAACTTAAATAAAAACTTACAGCCAACACAGCATGGTTCAAAACCAAGTCGCGCCCGCAGACCTAACTGTTGGAAGTTATCCGTGGTTTCCTCCGAAACTTAAGGCCAACGTAGACTCAAGTGCGTTTCAGTACGCTAGAATGGGAACTCAATGTATATTTCAGTACCTGGAAGACGGATTGGGGAGAAAAGTGCCCCCATTGTGTGCTTGGCGTGCTTTTGTGGTTTCACGGGTTATCCTTTGTCGGCGAATCCCGACTGGTCATTAAAAGCCAATAAATTCTTTGCCCCTGCACTGCTTCCCCCCTTTTACAAAGCCTTGACCATTAAAAAAACTCCCCTCATACTCTGCAACGTCCGGCAATCGCACGGTTTATGACCCCTTAGAAAGCCCCCCTCCCCGCCACGGAGAGCACCCCACCCCCTCGGCTTAGATCCCACGTGTAGTTAATTGGCCGGAATCCCACAACAACAAACATAAATAAAAATTATTTATGGCGTAATTCTTGATCTTCTTTGAATAATACTTTCATAGCTATCATTAATTTTACACAAAAAAAAAATCGGTCAAAAATTATTTTAATATTCATTAAATTAAAAAAAAATATGTCAAAACTGAATTTTGAAGTGGGCTTTTGAAACACAATCTTGTTCTCTCTAGGAAAAATTACGTATATGCAAAATATATCTGAATCGGTTGGATAGTTTTCAGCAAAACAATATTAAAGAGCTCATACATTTATGTGCATATTTGTCAATATGAAATTAAAAGCAAATATTGAAATGAAATAGCAAGATAAAATGCAGTAATACCCCATGAATGTACAATTTTAAGCACCCATGATGCATTTTATATTGCGCAGAATATGTAAATAAAATATTAAGCGTAGATTGTGAATAATGACCACACCCCCCCCCCCAAAAAAAAAAGAAAGAAAAAAGTCTTCCAGTTTAGCGTAAATAGTACCCTTTTCAGATTACAGGAAATATTTGATTTTGTTCATTGGCCAGGCAATAATACGACAGACAAGCAACAGACGAACTTCCGCACTGTTGTAAATACATAGTAACAGTTGGAAATTTTTTACTCACTGGTTCAAGGTTAACTACAGTTGGATGCAAGACGAGGCGTGCACTGGTCTGCTTTTAAGAGGGAAAAAAAGGGGGGGGGGGCTCTTAAATCATTAATTTTAATTTTTTATCAGTTGATTATCACTATTTGCTGGTTATCAACTACATTGGTGCAATTAGTTAAGATTTGATTGTAAAAACAATGATACTTTACCTTTAATCAAGAGTGCGTTACGAAAAAACATAATTTTTTCATCTAACATCCGTCTACCAAAAAAAAAAAAAAAAAAAAAAAACTTTTTCCCCTTTTAATTTATACGTCTATGGTCCTAATCTCAAAATGACTGCCCCCCCCCCCCTTTTAATTTGTAACCTCCTAACTAACCGAGATTCTTTCCCCTTCTTCAACGCTTTGAGAAAACTAATGAAATAACGCGTTGAATCATGTACTATAATACTTTAATAGCAGGAGGGGGTGGGGGGTGGAGAAGCTAATATAGACATAATTTTTTATGTTAAAAGGCGCAATCGTTATGTTAAAAATTGAATTGTATTATCAGGCCCGGACTGGCTCCGTTGCGGGCCCTCGGCTGGAGATTGGAAAGGGGCCCCTTTTTGGGGAATTTAGAAGGAATAGAATAGTAGGATATGTAATAATTGAAAAATACGCTTACGTGCCTAATAGTTAAAAAATATATTTAAATATTTTAAAGCTGTCGGGGCCCCCGATTCTTCGGGGGACCTGCGGGTCCTCCGCTACGCCGCTGTGCAAAGGCGTAAGATTACAAAGAAAATAAATAAACTGCTTTGGTATATTACTCTGATATATATCAAATTACTTTAATTATAAAGCAATATACCTCCATTTTGGGGAGGTCTTGCGCTGGGACAATCGCCGAACAGCCGACCTGACTAGACCGGGCCTGAAAAATGACCTTTTTTCCCTAAATGAGTGCCGATATTTCTCTAAATGGATCAATATATTTTTTTCACACAAGTAATTTCACTTTTTTACAGACAGCTTTAAATTTTTTGCCCGAGCTAAACGAAACTTTCCTTTTTCAAGTATATTTCGATATTAAATTCTTTGAAGGTAGATTTCTGCTGCAGTGTTTTTCGGATTATGTCTATAGCGTATAAAATAACTCGGCTGTTCGAGTCTCGTCAGGGGGAGACCCCCCTGAACCCCCCTAATTTTTTAGTTTCATTATTGCCATATTAAAACGATATTATTTGACTGTGTCATTTTATCTTTCCTCTTTCCTGTATTTCGCCTGGTAACCCTATGTTGAAATTTTTAGGATTGTAACCTATTTATAGAAAAATACATGGGATGCCTATTCTACAGCTTACGAAATATTGTAACAACAGATTAAAGCTGTTGTGAACTAATAGTATTTAAATATATGTAAAAAATACATGTGATGCATATTCTACAGATTACGAAATATTGTAACAATTGATTAAAGCTGTTGTGAACTAATAGTATTTAAAAATATGTAAAATTATGTCGCATTTTTGGAACACATTTTTCCGACAAATTTCAATAAAGGGGAGGAGAGATAAAATGACATAGTCATTAAAAGCAGCAAACAAATTGGAACTTTAATTGAACTCAATTAATGCTTATTCAAAATACAGGGATGTGCCAGCTGAAATTAAATTTTGGAGCAATTTGTGGAGCAAGAAAAAAGACATTTTTGGAGCAAGAAAAACAGATTAGTGGAGCAATTTGGAGCATAAGAATGTCAATTTTGAAATACAAAATTTATTTTTGGAGGGAAAGAGAAAAGTCAAAGAATGGCAATAAAAAAAAATGAAAATTAAGGATGTTCTTAAAAACTCTTAGCTTATAAAAAAACCAGTTTTTTTTTGGGAGGGGGGTGGGAGTCAAAAGCTTAAGAAATAAATAAAAAATTCAGTTATTTTATACATTGCTATACAAAAAATATATATTTTAAATCAAAAATACAGTATTTAACTATATTAACCCATTTATGCCTAGCGTCCCTTTTTTGGGACGGCATTTTCGCTATCAGTCGAAAGCGTTATTTATTTTTCCTAGCTTTTATTCACGAGTATAGAACCTCAACTCCACATAATATTTTAACATGACCCAGTAGGATGTTGACATTTCAATTTTTATACAAAATGATTTTAAAAGATATCATCCCTTGCTCAAGAAGTTGACATCAGAAATTTATCTATTATTGCTGGTATTAGCAAAAATCAAAGAAGGTCTTAAACATATCTGGGCACAAATGGGTTAACTACCATCAGCAGCTAATAAAAAATTTGGTAACGAAAATTTACAAATTTATATAAAATTAAATTTAAAACAGAGGTCAATTTTTACTCTTAAGGCATTGGAGGTTTAAACAAAAGGATGCCAAAGAAAAAATAGTCATCTTTAAGATTAATAGAGAAAGATTGAAATTAGAATACTTAGAATGTGTGATGACTTTTGTAAAAATTCGGGAGATTTACAAACGTTTAAACATATATGGGAAAATTAAAAATGTAGCAGTTTTGCTGAATTTGGAGCAAAAATGTCCAAAAACGATCTTTTTGTAGCAGATTGGCACAACAGGATTGATTTGGCACAATTTGGAGCAATTGGAGCAGCTGGCACATCCCTGAAAATATTCATTATTTTTCACAGGTTTTAAAGTGATTTTTTTAAATGACTATTTGAGCTATAGTGTAGAGGCACGTTTAATACCTTTTTGTGTAACATTCTTTTTTTCTTCAATAATTTAACTTTGTCCTTCGGCAAATGCTCTGTTGCAACCCTTTACTAGTTCCAACAGTATCTCATTTAGTTTTTTCTATGCAATCAAAATCAGATTAGCTGTACATCATTCATTACTCAAGCTCGCCGACTGGCTTGCCCACCTTCCAGTCCAGTTATTTTCTGCGACTACACCAGCCCCTCCCGGACACGGAAAAGCGCGCGAAATCTATAAAAGTTAAGGGCCAATTATTTTTCTGAGAATACTCGTAATGTTTTGTTTCTTTGCTAGTTGCAAATTATACACTTCCAGCTTGGATTTCAGGCGCAGCAAGTTTTTGCCTTTTGTAACGTATATTCCACGAGGGGATTTTGTTTGAGAAGTCTGTAATAAGCGAACAATGTACGGTATTTTGAGACATGAAGATTACCCTCCCCCCCAAAAAAAGTCTACTGCTCTGAAATGAAGGCCAACTAATTGGTTTTCTATCCTTGAGTTGTTCTGTCACTGAAAGGTGAGTTAGTATAGTACTGCAAATTACAGGATTTTTAGTAAATCTAACAATTTTTTAAATGCAACTTCGAAGCTAATACAATACATTACAAAGCTTAAAAAATGGCTAGTTTTTCAACTGAATTTAGTGAGTTTTACTACTGAACATCTGGAAATGCTTAGTAAGTCGTAAAAACTCCATTGTAATTAATCTATTTATATATACTATAAAATGGCTTGCTATAAACAATTTGTAATTAATGACTATGTCATTTTATCTCTCACCCCCTTTATTGAAAATTGCATGAAAAATGTGTCCAAAAATGCTACATAAAAAAGCGACATAAAAGTATGCGACATAATTTTACATATATTTAAATACTACTAATTCACAAGAGCTTTAATCTATTGTTACAATATTTCGTAAGCTGTAGAAGATGCATCCCATGTATTTTTCAATCATAAAGGTTTCAACGTAGGGTTACCAGAGGAAATGATGAGAGATAAAATGACATAGTCAATTAATATCGTTTTAATATGGCAAAAATGAAATAAAAAATTGGGGGGGGGTTCAGGGGGATCTCCCCCTGACGAGGTTCGAACAGACGAGTTATCTATGTATATATATAAATACGCTAAGCAAAACCTTTGTGTCCCTTTTGCAGCGCACTGCGCGAACGGATGAAACGTGAAATTCGGCACGGTTAAATTTCGTAATGAGGTGATTGTCGAATGTTAAAATTTTTGTGTAGTATGCGGATGCACCTTAAAAAATTAAGAGAAGTAATTTGGCACACGTATTTCGCGGCAAGTGGGGCGATGGTTTCATTGTTGTGTCAATTTTGAAGTAACATCATTTAGTTTCAGTAGTACTATAGGGTTATAGTATTACAACAAAATTTGCAAAAAATGGAATTATATCCCAGTTTGGTGATAGGTCAATGACTAAAATGTGCTTTAGCAGTGTGCTTAGCGACTTTTTTTAGACGACGATAAGTGCGCGAAATGTTCTAAATTCCTTGTTTTAAAGCTGTGGAAAAACTTTGGAGGAGCGAATAATATTTACTATTCGTTCCTCCAAAGGAAAAACGAACCGAGCAGGGCAGGTCGCAATCCAAGAGATGCTACACAGAAAAGCGCCAATTCGATAATAACTTCATAATCTCCGCCAGGCAGTATGCTAAAGCAAATTTTCTCCAAAAATATCTCTCTATTCTAAAAAAAAGTAAAGGCCGCTGTCGCCGCCGCTGTCAAAAGCTTGTCAGCGCGTATCTCCTCCTAAACCCTGGGGATTTGAGTTTCGACTAAGGTGCCCACAGATTCGAAAAATTCCGAGGAACCTGCTAAGCTGATTTAAATTTCGAAAATCGAATTACTTTAGAAGATATTAATAAAAACTGAAAAAATAAACCGAATGGTTGCCAGATTTGGCATAAAATCATTCATTCCTTTGCAAAAAAGCGTTTCCAAGTATCTAGAATCGCGTGAAATTTACAAACATGAGTTAGAATTACGCCAAAATAAAAACTATATGAAATAAGTAACTCAAAATGTGTTACACAAAGTTGACAATTTTCAAATAGTAAGTTCGGTTAGACAACAGGAGTTAAGAATTAGAGATTATTCGTTTTTCCAAAACAGGATAACTAATATCTTGAAAATGAAAAATAATTAAAATGCAGATTATTTTAAAGCCGGTTCTCGTACAGCTGGATTATTTGCTACAAGTAGAAATATTTGGCGGCGTTAACTATGACATTATAGCAGTTACAGTACACTCTGGATATTTGCTAGCGCGACGAGATGGTATAATTCGTGGTGCTAAGTACGCCAATCTGCAAACGATTGTGTAAATGAAAATATGGATAACGTTTTTCCGGTAACCTTACATGAACAGTAATTATAGGTTGAGAGGATGTGTAAATCGCCAAATAATGAAAAGTCGCCATGGGTGGCAAGCTATCCTATCTGTTCCGTAGCTTTTATTAACTTAACATGTACGCAAGTCGCCAAATAATGAAAAATCGCAATGGGTGGCAAATTCGAAGGGTGTCCAATAGGTTTTACATTATTAAAAATACAGCTGAAACAGATGTTCTGATTTTGTTATGCTTTAGCTCCTAATTAATATAACTTTTGAATGGCAAGATTGAAAATCATTGTGTTTCTGAAGAGTGCAAATAATTTTTCCAGCGATTATAAGTGGAGTCCGTACTCCAGGTGTAGTATAGCTCAGGACCCGTACAACACGGATTCCCATAACAAAATATCTTCCGTGTTATGAGGGGGGGTCTACTGTAGTGTGAAGTTTAAATTTTTATGTACCAATGAACATGCAAGAGCCAAGCAATGCGTAGCTCAGTAACATTCTGATCCAATCTTCGGGTTTTGTCTGTTGAAATTATGTCTTTTTTACGAATAAGCCTGATTAGGGGCCGAATGCCTCATACGAAAAGCGAGCGTAGCGAGTCTGGGGGCCTTGGCCCCTAGTTATTGAAAAAATACCTCAGCAATTAAGAGGGAATGAAAGTAATATTATTAATGAAGTGTATGGAAATATTTCCGAAAACATACTCTCAGATAACATATTGAAGTCTGTTATAATAGAACCTAAAAATGATGATTTATTAATGCTGGCTTAATCGAATATCTGATGAATAGAGAACATATCACCGTTGCTACGACAAAATAATTTGCTTTGATGACAATGAAATCAATAACTATCCAGTAGAGCTTTTAAATTCTTTGATTGTGAGTGGGTTTTTTTTTTCCGGTTAGCCGGGAGCTTAGTGAAAAATTGCCAAATAATTATAATCTGCGTCAAATTCTCACAAACCTAAAACGATTTCCAGTACATAGTTGTTTATCCCTTTCATTATTTTAAAAGTTTAATTTAATTTCGTATTTTTATTCAATTCCACACGTTTTCAGAAATTCCCTATTATGTAACCAATTAGCATACGAATTTCTTTTTAGTATATTGATATTTTTGTATATATTGAATTCTGTATCTAAATACTGTTTTGTATACGGATTAAAATTTCCATCTTTTTGGGGGGGAAATGACAGTGTTTCAGAAAAAATCTTTAAACGTTTCCCAGAAAAAACAGTTGGCGGGATGGGATTTGCACCTGGCTAACAGAAAAATACCATAGTTTGCGATCACATAAGTTAGTAAATTTCATCGTTATACTAATAAGAAACTTAAAAACAGAGGAAGCATTAGTCAATGGAACAGAAATGCGCATGAAGTTTATACATCGTAATGCTATTGATTGCGAAGTTTGAACTGGAACTGCAGGCAATAAAAGAATTTTAATTCCACTTAGAAAATATTCTGGTACTATTTTACCCTCTCTTTTAAATAAATTCAGTTTCCAAATATATTTGCATCAGTGGTACGCATCAGCAAGTAGAATTGAATCATTCGACTTTTTAAGTGCAAACATAATGGGCCTTTAGCAGAGGACAGGTCCAGGCTCAATTTTCGGAGGAGCCACTAGACTTTTAGATTAGATTAAATTGTTCAAAATGCAAACAGAATGTTGAAATCCAAGGTCGGTAGAGGGAGATGACCCTATGACCCACTCGCTGGAGCTGCCTTTGCATTTAGCAAAATATGATACTCTTTTTACAAAAACACCGTCACCACAGAAAAGTATGGCGATTGTAAAGTGAAATTGTACAAAAGTGGCCATTAAAGACGGTCTCTTAGCCAAGGTGGTCACATTAGTAGGTTTCAGTGTATATGGAATGGTGAAACATATTCTCTGACAGAACTTTATTCACACTCAAAATATTAACGCTTTATGGTCGAATTTCGACCACTGGCAGACAACTAGTATATATAAAATTAAACATCCTCTCAAAATTCAAAATTTCTATTTGCTTGCTTCAGAACTTTTTAGGACGTAAGTAACTTTCGTTTTAAACAAAGGATTTGTATCAGGATCTAAATTTAATTTAAACGCAATTAATATATCTCTCCTCTTTCTCACGATCTGTTGACGCCACACCTCGAAAGAATTTCTTAAGGTTAGCAGACCCGGGCATATTAATAAACAATAAATGCACCTCTCTTGCAACATGTGATACTGTATAGAACACGTGATCCGAGGTTATATATTTTGAAACGCAGCTCGGAAAGGAACTTTTTCGTGACTTCACTTGCCATGTAAAATTGTGGGAAAACCAAATAAAAATATGTCTTCCAAATCCCTGAGTTTTCATTCGATACAACAGCCGCAGCCCGAGGATACCGTCCTACCTCTGCGCCCTGCGGACTCCAGCGGCGGTCCTCCGAACGCGAGACCCCGATGCTACGGTCAACCGGACGTTACATTATAAGAGCCGCTCCTTCCTAGTACCACGTTCGGCGAAGTCTCGTTCCACCCTGGACAAGCCACGAGAACAACCTTCCCGTGCCCCGGATTGTCTTACATACTATATAGAGATATAAACTCGGCTGTTCGAGCCTCGTCAGGGGGAGACCCCCCTGAACCCATCCTAATTTTTTAGTTTCATTATTGCCATACTAAAGCGATATTAATTGACTATGTTATGTTATCTCTCATCTTTCTTGTATTTCGCCTGTTAACCCTACGTTAAAATTTTTAGGATTGTAATCTGTTTATAGAAAAATACATGTGATGCATACTCTACAGCTTACGAAATTGTGTAACAACAGATTAAAGCTGTTGTGGACTAATAGTATTTTAAAATATGTAAAATTATGTCGTATTTTTATGTCGCTTTTTGGGGACACATTTTTCGGGCAACTTTTAATAAAGGGGGTGAGAGATAAAATGACATAGTCATTAATATATATTTTGTGTGCATGCGTCATTTATTTACTAGGGACAAAACACGAGATAAACTAGTCTTATAATATTTAACGGAAAAGGTAACAAGTCAAAAGCAATTATAAAATTATGTGATATCCGGCCTTAAATTTGGGGAACTAATGCCTACAACGCTAAAACTGCAGCTTGTTTTGATACAGGAATACTTTAGCACTATAGTGAAATCTCGCAACTGGGATACCTCCTAAGTTGGACACTTTTTGAGAGAATTGGAAGTGTCCAACTTTCGGAGGTTTAGCTGTATGAACTGGTAACTCTAAAGTGGGATGATTCCGGGATAGATGGACTACCGGGTGAGATGGCCCAGCCAAATATTTAGTTAATGCGCCTCTCCATATATGGCGCAACTATCTCAGTGAGACACTTAACCCTTTAAGGCGCAGTGTGCCCGCTCTGGGCACTCCAAACTCTGACGTTTTGACTGTTGCCAGTCACGAAGAATAGATTTGATCTCTATATATATTTGATCTCTAAATATAGTTGCGGGTGACATAGCTCTGTGAGAATCCTTTACTTTTTAGCACGTCATTTCTCGTAAAATAATGGTCACGATTATTTTTAACAGCACTGAGATCTGCTGAAAAATGGAAGAATGCGAGAACAGCTGGATAGATTGCCCAATGCTGAAAAAACGTTTCGATCGTCCGCCATCTTGCTGGTAGTTAAGTCGAGCGATGGCAACGGCTGCCCTTTTTTCAGCATTGGGAAAGGGTTGCTTCTCAAAGGATTAAAGAGATTTTGTAAGGCGTACTACTATTTGCTACTCAAAAAACATAATAATTTTTCAGCTAATTATCATTGTTGCTGTGGGTAAGTCGAATAAGTTTTTCATATGGTTATAATTTTACAATTAAAAGTTTTATTTTATAGAAGCTGTGTCCGTTCTTCACACGGTAGGAAAGGAATACTTTCCTAAAATAACTACCTGTAACGTAATACCTCAAAAAAAAAAAAAAAAAAAAAAAAAAGAAAGAAATCTGATAAACCTTCAGATTTTAAATACGCACTAAAGTGCTATAGATTAAAAGCGTATCATAATCCATGTCTCGCCGTATTTTACTCCCTTGTTCCATAAAACACATATTTGGAATTGAAATCTATCTTAAAATCGCCTACTAAAATTGTTTTAAAATTTCCACCAAGCATATCCAACTGTACTTCACCGTTTTAAATACCATTCGGAATTTGCATCGTAATCCATGAGTGTGCCGTGTTTGACTTTCTCAGGTTGATTTCTACTTTAACTTCCCGACTCCCACCAAGGTGGCGATAACTAAGCATATGCAGTTACCATGACGATTTTTCGTATTTATGAGGCAACCTTAATTTAGAATTAAAATGACAATTTGGAGCAACATTAAGTACAGCATTCCATTACTTATTTATTTTGGGTTGCATATTAAAGTAGTTTTAATAATTCAGTGTCTTCAAATTCCTTAACTTATGATTTTATCGCTAATTTGTTCACTTTAGTCTTCTTCTAGTTCTTTTGGGAGCGTTGAAACTTGTGCATAACTCCTAGAGACCCATGACTGCAAAGCTCGCCAAAGTGCAGCAATTTTTTAGGTTGGTGGGGTCGTTAAAATGGGAATCAACTCTTTCTTGTTCCATAAAGCGCATCTTTGGAATCGAAATCATATTAAAATCGCGAACTAAAACTATTTTACAATGTTCGTTAGGTATATTCTAAGCATACTTTTCAAGCTTGGTTCTGTTTTGAAGTTATTTTTTGGCAGCAAACTTGGCGATCAGTTATCAGAAATTACAAACCTTGTGCGACTTGCAAGATTTTAATCTTCACTTCACCCCACCTCCACGTTATCTGGCAAACACATTTGAAAAGATCTTCACCGTGACAATTCATATTTACTAAACTGGTCGACAAGATCGCATAGACAAAAATGCGTTGACAAAATTCTGGTATTGAGCGACATAGCACCCTAGTGCAATAACTTCTGTGGCCGTGGTACTTCTGGAAATGTACAACAATTATTAAAAACCTGCTATTTTAAAATATTACCTGTAATGCGATTCAAAATAAACCAACTTTAGAATGGTTTAAGCCATATTATTATCTAGTTAGGATGCTTCATCCGATTTTGAATGCCTCAGGTAAAACTAATTTATTTTCTATGATGATTTAAAAATAATCGAAAGGTCTTATAGTTTTTAAAAAAATTTCATTTAGATAATGTCCCCTCTCTCAACTGAAAAAAAGGCCAAATATTACATGAGCCCCAGTCCCAGACTGGCTTCTTTGGGAGCCCTCGTCTAGATTTTGGAAAAGGCCCCTTACTGAGGAATTTAGAGGGAATAAAATATTAGACTATGTAATATTTGGAAATTAGTCTTACGTGTCTAAAAACCACATTTAACTATTTCAGAGCTTTTGGGGTCTCCTCTAGCCGCTGAGTTCCTGGGCTGTTCCGCTGCGTATTGACGTAAGATGTAAGATCGCTGGTAAATAATTAATCTAATTTTTCTGATACATATATATATATATATATAATCACTCTAATTAGAAAGTACTATATCCTTTTTGGGGACCGTTCCGGGGCTCCCTTGGGCCGGGGGCCCTCGGCGATAGCCGACCAGCCGACCTGGCCAGCCCGGGCCTGTGTATTATATTCTTTAACAATGTAATTGTAAGTGAACATGGGCGCCCATAAGGGGGGGGGCAAGGTAGGGCACTTGCGGTCTCTGTTTCGATAATTGTTTAAAGATTCCATTAAACATGTATCTATATCATAGGTTCCCAACGTGGGCGATAACGCCCCCTTGTGGACGTTTGAGGATTTCAGGGGGGCGGTAAAAGACCCAGAGAAAATTAGGAGGCGTTGATATGGCACGGAGGGGCGTGGGAAGATTAACCAAATATAGTCTAAAAATGACTTAAAAATCACTCTGATAATTCATTTCTATCACGTGTGCGAAAATTCACATATTTCGATATGAGACTTCGCTGTTGAGAGAAAGAGATATCTCTCTAATATACCTATCTAACACTTTTATTCCTCTTTTTTAAATGAAAAAGAAATTCGAATAGAGTTTCAATTCCAACAATTTTCTATCTATTAGTAATTTTTTTAAATGTAATTCTTGTTTTTACCATGCATTATGTACGCTCTTATATCTCTGAAGAGGGAGGGGGGGCGGTATTGAAATATTCATTAGAAAAGGGGGCACCAGTTCAAAAAAGGTTGGGAACCTATGATCTATACAAATAATATTAAACTTTTATCTGTACATTTCTTGAAAGTCAAACATTTTGCAATTTTTATCTGTTTCAAGCACCTGGGAACTAATTGGGTACGACCGTCAAAGTTTGTCTGTCATTCTGTCCGTGATGCTTTTTTCCCCCTCGCGCATCACGTAAAAATGACTGAAGCAAATGAAATGAAATTCAGTGACATAACAGGTGGTCACTCAAGTTGAAACTATAGGCGTCAAATTAAAAAAAAAAAAAAAATCTGATGGAATTTTGCGAAAATCACTTAGAGATGCATAATTTTTTGTTCCTACGTCACGCATTGACGGGCAAAGCGAATGAAATGAAATTCGGTGGCATAAAATGTGGTCATGCACTTTTACAAGATTCGAATTTTTTGAAAATTTTGATAAGATTCTTGATTTTGAGATATTGTAAAAATTTATTAAAAATGCGCAAATATTTGTTTACTCATCACATAATAACGACTTAAGTGAATAAAACAAAATTTAGTGACATGATAGGTGCTCATACAACTTAAACTATAGCCATCAAATTTTTTGAAAATTTGGATTAGATTTTGAGATATTGTGAAAATTTATTCAAAATATGTTTGTTTGTCTAGCATGTGTAAACGCTGAAGGAAATTAAATAAAATATAACTTTTTCATAAATCGTCACTTAAACTATAGGCGTCAAAGTACTTCAAAATTTGGATTTGATATTTGGATTCTTGAAAATTGAGTAAATGTTTGTCCCATTCCTGAAAAATGGCAACGGAATAGTGTGGTATTTGGAATTATGTTAGATGGCAAATTAATTTAACCTAAGATGCCAAAATTGTTTTAATTATTTCATAGCTATTGAGATTTTGTGAAAATCGTGTGAATGTTTGCTCTCGCATTCCTTAAAATTGGCTTACAAGAATAGAATGAAACTGGATTCCATGATCGGCAACGATTCAAACAATAAAGGTCGAAGTTTTCCAAAAATTTGAATAAATAGAAAACTATGCATTAAATGCATTTTTCAGGAGGAAAGGGGGTGAGGGGCGTCACCTTAGGCGCAAGGGCGGCTCCAGACTGAATTCTCGGAGGGGGCCATCGAACTTTTTACTTAGGTCTATAAATTGTTCAAAATGCAAACTGAACGTGTGAAATCGCAAAGTATGCTAATCTAAAGTTGTAAAACAAAATTTCGGAGGGGGACATGGCCCCTATGGCCCCCTCACTGGAGCCGCCCTTGCTTAGGCGTCTGGAGTTAATATAATACAGGGGTCGATGCAGACGAATATTGGGCCCGTTTTGCGGCCCCTTCACAAAATTATAATCTATTTTCAAACGGTCCCTTCGCAAAATTACAATCTATTCAAACGGCCCTTCATTGGCATTTTACACTACATTTTAATCTGCTTTTAACAATTATTTTAACAAAAAAAGTGAATTTTATTAAAAGTTGGTATGAAAATTCACAAAAATAAGTGTTGAAATTCACAAAAATTAAGTACTGAAATTCACAAAAATAAGCAATTTTCACAAAAATGACCCTAAAAAAGTTCCTGGATCGACTCTTGTACTAGTTGACTATTCAACTAACAAATTTTGCCGATCTTTTAATGTTTATTTGCATTTTTATATTTTGTGGAAATTGTGCAAAATCTCCTTGAGGCATACTATTAAAATATCTACAGTTAATCAAGCACAATTTAGTTACAGGCGAGTAATGACTTCTTAATTTAAGCTCATATCGCTAAAATAAAACGTTAGTTTTGAGAATAATTTTTTTATTATTATTATTCACTCAACACTTCGTTACTGTCTAATCTGTCGTCTTTAATACACAGACGACATAACTTTGCTTTCTATCTTTTTACCAATATGCTAATTACATTCTATGTACTCCTAGAATGTAATTGGCATATTGGCTGACGAAAATTCAGGCTGTTTGGAAATCTGCATTACAAACACGGCAAC
Organism: Cheiracanthium punctorium; assembly: GCA_038373885.1. Classification (NCBI taxonomy): domain Eukaryota; kingdom Metazoa; phylum Arthropoda; class Arachnida; order Araneae; family Cheiracanthiidae; genus Cheiracanthium; species Cheiracanthium punctorium. Next base: position 464,152 of record JAWZYV010017460.1, on the reverse strand, counting down.
GGGTACTTAAGCTATTTTAGTTATACATATAAGCCAAAAAATTAAATAAATAAATAAATAAAAGTTAATTTTTTAATTTCCTAAATATTTGCGTTGTTTTTACGAAAAATTCAACCAAAAATTCACGCAATACAACGAGAAAGGAAACATGCCGCTAGATTGCTTAACATGGAAGACGCGTATAGATTTTGGTATCCGTATCCGCTGAGATCCACAAGAAAATAGTGGTCCGTATTCGTATCCATTTCAACGAATGAAATGAGATTAAACCTAGCTGTCGCCCCAACCGAAAAAAAAAATGTTGCCAATTAGCTAGAGAATGAAATTGGTAAAGTTTCAGCTCATTTGCATACTATTAACACGCGCCATTGTCACAGTTTGGTCATTGAGGTCAAAGTTTGGAAAAACCGCGATTTTTCGTAAAAAATTCAGTTTTTTTCGTCATAAAATACATATATAGTTGAATCTAGGAATATAATGATGTTGTCTTTTCATTGTTCTTCTCTAGAAGAACCACACATCACTTTTTTAAAAATACAGTTTTAAAGATATATTCATTTTTCAGGACTAGATATATTCTGAATCCCTAAAAATTTGACTTTTATGAAAATGCGAAAAATTCTATTTTATCTGCTTTCCTCAATTTCTTTGATTCTTTCTTTTATTTTTTTTAGGATTTAATTTAAAAAATTCTAAAGTAAACTTTTAAAAATTAAATCTCAACTGAAAGAATTAACAGAAAATAAAGTATAAAAATAAAAATAAACAATGCTCAGATACATTTTATTAATAAAGTTGTGTTACAAAAAGGAAGAATTATAAAAAAAAGAAATTATTACCACTTAGAAATTTCACGCTAAAATGCTAATGACTTAGATAATAAATTAAGTAATTCACGTTAAAATTTCTAAAGGCCAAAAAAGAAGTAATAGACACCATCACCAACCCTACCTTTTTACTTCAATAAGTGGGTGTGATTTAGTGGCATTTAGAGAGAAAATCTGGAAAAAAAAATTTTTTACATTCAGATACAACTTACAGTAGAAACTACTTCTGTTGTTCATCTTTAGTAACACAGGAGTTGAAATCTTGGATTACTTTTATTCCCTTTTCAGCTGCGCCGTTGCCAGCCTTGAAACCTTTTACCATTTATTTTTGATTTAAAATGATGTATTTTTTTATGAATCATAAATCGGAATTAGTATCAAAAAATTGCATATTAACATTATAACATTAAATCTTAAAAAAAAAAAAAAAATAGTTTGAGAGGAAATTTCAAAATCATCTTCTTTTTCTAATAAATAATCAACTTCTTTGAACCACTGATGCTCTTACATTATTATCTTCTTCAAATGACGTTAATTTTACAGCCAAGCTTAATTTGACTCTCCCGCTTCTCCAAAGTATCATTGAAAAATGAAAATGCAATTTGCTCGGAGTTAAAAATCCAAAGATGTTTTTTTTTATTTTAGAGTACTTAGTATGCAACCTCTTTTTTAAGTTTGTTTTAGTGAACAAGTGATTTTAAAAACTGCAGCTCTTGATTTGAGGCTAAAGGTTGAGCAGGAGCGTTGAACCATACTTGTAAAGTATAAGTATTGATTATCAATACATAAATGTCCCTTAATATCTGTTTCTTGTAATCTGAACTGCTGTTGAAAATGAAACTGTTAGATTCAGAATACTTAGTCGGGCGAAATTTCAAGTTTTCTTACAGAATATTTTAAGAATATAGCCCAGAGATGTGATTGTAAACAATTTATCCAATTTTGTTTCATTTTTATAGGATGTGTTTCTTCAAAAGTTTTTTTTTTTTTTTTTTTTTGGAGAGAGAGTACCCTGCTGCAATTCATCGTGCCAGGTGGATTGCAAAGACTACATTAATTTTCTCAAAATGTATCTTTCAGGAATGAATTCTCATTAGCAGATTTGAAAAAAGAAGGTATTAGAAAAAAAGCATGGTTCAACAATCTCACTCCGCCTTTAGCATCAAATCTAGACTTTTTTTTTTTAAATCCCTTGTTCACTACAGAAAATTCATAAAGTAATTGGAGATAAAGCGCCCTATAAAATGATAAACCGTTTTTGGAATTTTAACACGGCGTAAATGACATTTTCATTTTTCGATGACACTTAAAAAAAAAAAATCAAATTAAGCATGGCTTTAAAACTAATGTCATATGAAGAAGAAGATGATGATGATGATGATGACGAAGATAAAGATGTAAGAGCAACAATAAGTTTCAAGGAAGTGAATTACTTATTGCACATAGAAGTCGACTTCCCCCTGCCCACACCTCAAACTGCAGATTTTTGTAGAGATTTGATGTCAATATGCAATTTTGTAATACTAATTTCAATATATGTTATGAAAATAAACATTATTTCAAACAAAAATAATAATGAGAGATTTTAAGGCTGTCAAATATACAGATCAGCGCAAAAGGGAATGAAATTAATCCAAGATTTTAAATGAAATCGGCTTTTGTGTAACAAAAGCCGAGTAACAGATGCCGTTTCTACTACAAGTTGCACCTGAATTTAGGAACACTTCTCCAGATTTTGCTTTTCTTCAAAGGCCACATTATCTAAGTTATTAGCAACATGAAAATTTTAAGTGATGATATTTTTTTTTCTTTGATTCTTAATTTTTGTAACACAACTTTATTAATAAAATGTATCTGAGCATTGTTTGTTTTCATTCTTATGAAATTAGACCAATATTATGTATTTAGATTTAATTGTATGCATTTTATGGGGCAAAAAATCGAGGTTTTTCCAAACTTTGACCTCCATGTCCCGGGTTAATGTTTTGTAAATGAGCTAAAACTTCGCCAATCTCATTGTATACCAAATTGACGGCTTTTTTTGTTTTCTTTGGAGAGAGGAGGGGGCTGAAAAAAAATCGAAAATTGATCTTTTGTGGCCATTGTAGTGAACACGCGTTCGAACGTGTGACCAAGGTATCCTTCTTCAGGCAGGTAGCTCTGGTGTAGCTTTGCCTTCACCACTAAATTAAAATCTCTCCAAATTTAAGAACATCACATCACCAAATTTGGCAAAAATACTGTGCTGGAAAGTATTTTTATAATCGATGCGTTTGGCATGATTTTTCTTTCTCATTATTAATATAGGAGCTACTCGAATAGTGAATAACATTAACATTTTTTTAAAAACCTAATTCTAATCGAATTCACCGAGGAAATACTAACTAGGAAAAAGGATTATGATTATGCGAAGTAATCGATTGATTTTCAAAGACTAAATTATTACGATATATTTATGTAAATTTTTAAAACTACAAACAAAAATATAAATTGAATATATTAATATTTCAACAACATTTTCAGTTCGAGATCGGTATATCTGATTATTGTTAAAAACATAATTTTAAAACATATTAATTTATTGCTATCCTTCAATATTTTCATGCAGAAAAAAAAACGATGAATGAATAGAAATTTTATATTTTATATTTAAAATTAATTTTTATAAATAAAAAATGAGTCAATTTTTCTATACAATTTGCTTTTAACTAAGCTTCTCATGGTACTTGATCTGAAAAATTTCATTATTGTTGAACAGTTTACAGTCGAACTCGCTTATAACGAGAGCGAAGGGAATGCGATATTTGCTCGTTATAACCGAGTCCTCAAAAGAAACGGGGGAAATCATAAAAAATCATATATGCTTACTGCATTAATTACTTTATTATTATTTTTGTCTGTACCGTACAAAAGAAGTCGGTTAATTTGCTTCGAACAGTTATGTCTTTTGCTTGTGTTCTTTGGAGAAGACTTATGGCCCCAATTCACAGTCATTTTCACTCAAATGCCATTGAAAATATTTCAAGCGGTTGAGGTTGAAATATTCATATTCTCCGCTTTCATTGACTTCGGAAGGTTAAAGGAATTTTTCCAAGAAAGGATTAGCTGAACTTGCGGTCAACAGATATATTATGAATCGCACAAATATTGCTCGCTATAACCGAGGTTTACTCGTTAAATGCGAGTTATGCTCCCATAGACTTAACATTGTACTAAGCAAGTATTTCCGATTTTCTCGTTAAATCCGGGTTCTTGTTAAAACAAGGCTCGCTATGAACGAGTTCGGCTGTATTTTATACAGAATGCATTTACACAAATCTATATGTCGAGATAATATATGCTTTGAAAGCGTTACTGAAAGATTGGTATCCACATCCGTATCCGCGGATCTAGATTTTTAAGGATCCCGCGCACCTACAGTTTAAACGGAGCGAAAACAAAGCCGAGACTCCATCAGAAGAAAGAAAAGAAAACGACAGTAGAAGCCAACTGGTAACGGTGCACGAGACAGCTGGAAGTCCACAATCGGGGACACCACAGAACACAGAGAATTTTCAAAAATGAGAGAAAAATATGCTCAGCCATAATTTTATATGGTTTTACAAAAAGGTACCAAAGGTATTTATGATTTTACCTTTTTTTCCCCTGGAAAAAGCATACCGGAAGGAAATACAAGTAATATGTGGAATTCAGTGACGAAATAGGGTGGGGGGAGGAGGGGGGGGCAGAATTGTTTAAAAAGCAGGATTGTTATAAGTTTGCCCAACCCGAAAAAACCCAAGTTTTTTTTTAAGAGCCCCTTTGAAAACAAAAAAACACTGCTTTTTCAAATTTGAACTTGAAAATCTCAACTTTAATTACACAACTAAATACATCGCTTAATATCAGTACACTACTTGTAAAGTTTGTTCAGTAAACTACTTGTAAACTATTTTTTCATCGATAATTGATTTGTGTAATTAGTTGCTTTCAGTTGTATTTTGTAATTAGCAATTTTTTTCAAGCATTCTGAAATCCCAACCCTTCCCTTGAAAAAAGCCTGATAAAACCCCAAAAGCCTGAAAAAACCCAGTGGGTTGGATTTTTTCTGGAAAAAAAAAAAAAAAAAGAAAAACGAGTTTTTAACAAACCTGTTCCAAATTATACGAAACTTTTCCATAATTCTTTAGAGAACACTATAACATATCAGCAAAATTTTAAATGGTACAAGAGCATTCAATATATGCATGCTAGTATTCAATTCTTATTGTGAAATTATGCAATTGTATTTAAATATATAAACAATTTTATTATTATTTCTTTACTTTTTATGTTATAGCCTTTTTTTTTAATTTTTGTGTTAACTTTTTTTTTTTTACATAATAATTTTTTAAACACTCAATCTTTTATTATTAATATTTTGCTCAATTTTTTTATTATTATTATTTACATTTACATTAAGTATTATAATACAAAAGATTGAGCATGTAATTGATGCAAACCAATGTTCAAAACAACAAATTACAAGATTGTAAAACAGGTTATAAATATTTGGTTTCTTTATCTTTCACAGCGGTTTTATAATAATACAGACAATTATTATTTTTTAAGTATAAACCGATATCAAGTGTCATGAAAACATAATAGCTGAAAAACGAGAATGGGGAATTTACTGCGAATTGAAGATTTGAAAAAAAAAAAAAAAAACTTATTACAACCTAAATGATTTCGCAATATAAAGTATGCTGAGCCTCATTGGCGTAACTTACTATGGGCAAGAGGGAGCAGTTGACACCCCCTCCCCCTCCTAAAATTCAAGAAAATTCATATATAACCTATTTGAAAATTATACTCTTTCTACAATAGGAAACATTTTGTCCCCTGACTGTTATATGACAGTTTACACCAATGCTGAACTGAACTTTCGCTTTTGAAATGGTTTATAATTTTGTAAATGAAGCCAAGTAATATTATTTCATTCAACGATTTCAACTAAACAGTTAAATTTCTACAACTAATAAATAAATAAATTAATTTATCAGTTTAAAAGTGCCTGATGATAAATAAACTGATAACGTCATTTCAAATTCTTAATTCCATGCTTTTTGTCATTTCACATTTTCATTTTTATATTCTACCTAACATTTTAAATGCTATTTCAGAAGTTTTTAACCGGATATTTCTTTCTATTTGAATTTTTATTTCATAAACAGTAAAATTATTTTTCTAAGGGTTTTCTCTTTGCAATGAATTCATGTCATAATATGCGCAAAATTTCCTCAGAGTCAATCCTTAACTAAAAAATTTAAATACAATTATCAGTTTAGACATTGCGATATGCAATTGTCGGGGGGGGGGGCGGTAGTTAGAAGATAACATATACATCATTTTATGAAGCCTGGTTTAGAATCAATCTGAATATACGTGAATTATTAGTTATTACTTCTGTTTAGTCATTAGAGCTCTATAAAATATTAGCTATTCATAATATTTCTGGTCATTGTAAATAATACTTTGTGCGATTGTTTATTTATTTTATAGTTTCAATTCAAAATAATATTTACATGCAGTAACTAAAAACTTATAACTGTTATTAGTATTTTGCCCTTAGCAAAAGACTAATTTAATAATTAGAACATAATATTTTCATTTTTCTTTGAAATTACTTCGTTGAGAAACTTTTAGAACATATTTCAGTAATTTTATGAATAATACATAGTTTTGTTTGGAAAACTTTCCCAAATTTTACGCTTTTTCATCGAAATTTGGTCTAATTATATACTGGGACTTTTCTGCTACTACAGAAAAAAGGGGGAACGTTTATACTAACATTTTAATAATATTTAAGAACCATATTTCATTATTGGTAAACTCAAACGTTAAAATTTAATGCAAATGCAAAAATTATTCCCATGTATGAACTCCTAGAATAGCATAAACAAATTTAATTGTATATGTTTCTTGAATGAAAGTACTATAAAAAATTAGCATCTTGGATACATCCCGCCAACAATCAACACGTGCTGATAATTTGTACACAAGAAATTTAAAAGGACACTTTTGACATTTAAGGAGATAAGTTAGTAAGCTTTTTTGTAAGTTATTGAAGAATATACTACTTATATATCAGTATATTTAAGAATTCATTATTCACTCGATCAGTTTCTTTAAGTAAAGAGTTAACTTACGTTAGCAGCAGTTTATCTCTTCACGAATTACCGAGCGCCGCACACTGCTGACGGGAAAACTCAGGGAGTAAAACAGAAAAGGCCGCGAAGGGAAAGTCCCTTCAGCGCGCGGATGAATACAATTGAATGACGTAATGGTGTTCTGCGCTTTTAATCGATGTAAAAATGTATTCTTCTTTGAGAAAAATTAATTAAAACAATATTATTATATTTTATACTTGTTTTTATAAGCCAGGTAATAGACAGAAGATATTTTGAACAATACTTTCAGTCGAACTATATTTTTAATCGCAATAAATAAAATATGGAGTTTGTGATCAGCTGGGCGAAGAGGTTACGCGACTGAAAGGTTTGACTCTAAAATTGATTTATTTTAAAATAAATTATTAGTTAAGATGTTTGCACTATTCGGTTTGTGCTTTTCAAAAAATATGTGCATCCAAAAATTTTTATTTTAAATTTGCTTTAGAAAAGAAACCCATAAAAAACTGATTTCCGGTTTTTTTTTCCCCTTATTATCTTGTTTTTATTATGGTCTACATTTTTAAAAATTTAATTAAAATTTTATGTATTCGTAAAATTAATTTAATTAGCATTGTACCGTTTTAAAATAATTTTTTATTTTCAATTTTTTAATAGAAATTTCTTGTCTATAAAAGTGTTGCGTAATATAATCGAAATCTATTTAAATAAAATAAAAATAACTTATGTTCGCAAAGGTGGGGAAGAGAAATTTAAATATGTAAAAATTTACCCAGTATAGCAAGCTTTTACAGCTCGATAACTTTATAATGTTTAAATGGTGTATTTTTTATTTAATTACTTGATGTTGCTGCTTTATAATTAAATATTTTAACTTGCGATATTTGATTCAATTGGCCATTAAAATCGTATTTAAATTTCAGGTACAATTCATAGCTAAGAAAAAATTACAATTTTAATCAAATAATCCCGGTTGTTTGGTTTAGAGTGTAAATATAATTTAATAATTATATCCGTTCGACTGGAACATACTTAAAAAAATCACTGAAAAAAATGCATGTATTTTTAAGATATATACTATGCCCTAAAAATGTTTCAAATTAATCAATATTTATTTTTCTAAAAATATTTCAAAAACTATTTTTGAATTGTTTAAAAGATGAATCTTGGTGAATCTGATTTTATTATTAGCACTAATTAGATGAGAAACATTTAACTGTGTCCATATAAGTATCTGAAATAAAAGTAATACATAATTGCAACAGTTGTTTGTTAGTCGTGATATCCTATCAACACTTTCATTTATTTTCGTCGGTATATGAACTTAAACTAAGTAACTTCAATTTCGAACAGCTGATGACGTAACTAGAACCTTACACGTGCGGAGAAAGTTATAGTTTAGGTTTCCCGTTCCCCCCCGCCCTGTTTGCTTCCTCCAAGCGGATAAAAAGGACACTTATTAAAGGTCGATCGTGGATGTTTAAAAAAAAAAAAACTTTTCAAAAAACTAGATAAATGGTAGGTGCATTTAAAAGTACACGATTATTCGAATTTTTATCGGTGGGCTGCCATATGCAACAGATTCTTGTATTTTTCAATGTTTCGAGAGATATCTATGTTCAGTTTTTTTTTTTTTTTTTTTTAAATTTGTTCTTCGTGAAAATCGTAAGCCCCAAAATTGTTTAATTGCTGGAAATTACTGTATTGTATACTTTAAAAGTGATAATTCTTGCCCTCGGTGTGTTAGAAAAATTAGCTTTTTCAAGCATGGGAGCTGGATTTTTCAGATAGATATTTTCCACAGTCTGCCAACTGTTGGTGTAATTTTCTTTTTAATGTCATCATTATGATTGTAAGTCAAACTTTTATGTTTCTATCGTAAGTGATAAGCAGATTATTTAAAATACTACTTATGTTTCTACATTTCATGCGTATTATTAAAGTGATTAATTTATATTGCTATGAAATTTATTAAGCTGATTATTAAAATGTTTTAAAAAATGCCAAAGTCATTGTTAACTTTAAAGCATGATACACTGTAATATTTATTAACTTATTGCTATCTTTACTAGAAAAATAAGGATTAATTTTGCAATTAAGAATAAACAAATAGCATTTTTGTTAATGTGGGCATACCCTTTCTGAAGTATTAATTTACGCACAAATGTTTTTATATTGCATTAATTATACTATTATTGATTCTAGACTGTCAGTAGGCTGATTCCACATGACTGTATATGAAATGTAAAACATTTTAAACATATTATTTTAAACTGCAATAGTGTGTTTATATATTAAATTTGTTGTTGCTCAAACAATTATATCCAGAAAAATAGTAATTTTCATCACGCATTTCTCTTTTCGAAAACGTGTTGTAGCGGTTATTTATGTTATACATTTTTTGAGCTGATTATTAAATGTTTAAAAAATGCCAAACTTTGTTAGCTGTGAAATGTCATACACTGATATTTATTATTTTAAATGACTGTTAATTTTACGATTACTAATAAAAAGTTATTAGCACTTGCTTTAGGCTGGACTTAGCATTTCTCTAAATGTTAATTTACTCGCAAATGTTTTTAACACTGCATTGATTAGGTTATTAATGGTTCTAGGCTGTTAGTAGTCTGATTCCACATGACTGTATGTGAAATATAAAGTATTTTAAACTACATTCCAATTTTAATAAATACTACAGTAATCAGTGCATGTTTATTTAATATGTTGTTCAAACAACTATATTCAGAAAAAAGAAATTCAGTTTGAATTTCCTTTGAAATTTTCTAAGCTGATTACTTAATGCGAAAAATTATCAACTTTATTCACACCGTAAAATAGTTATTAACATAAATGACTTTTAATTCTCGAGTTGTGAACAAAAAATAACAAGCATTTGCTTTAAGCTGGACACAATGTTTCTTTGAAATGTTAATTTACTCACAAACATTTTTACATTGTATAAATTACATTAATATTTTTTTCTAAACTGTCGGCGTACTGATTTCACACTACTGGAATTGATACATAAAATATTCGAAACAATATTCTAATTTTTATAAATACTATAGTAGTAAATGTATGACCTGTTATTTCTCAAACAACTATATTCAGAAAAAAAAAAAACACTTATCTTTCTTGAAAATGTGATGCAGCATTAATTTTGTTATGAAATTTTTAAGCTGATTATTCGATGTTTAAAAAATGCTTAAATTATTACCTTGAAAGTATGATACACTACGGTATTTATTAACTTATATGAATATTAATTTTATGATTACAAATAAAGAAATTGTTAATATTTATCAGTAAATGAACATTTAAATGTTAATTCTGTCATCATGTATTAAATTGTGTTATTAGCATCATGTATTAAATGTGTTGTTTGCTAAAACAACAACTTATTAAGAAAAAAAAAGTTACCATTTCAAATTTCTATAAATGTAATGTAATGCAATGTTAACGTGATGAAATTACATTTTTGGATTAGTTTAATTCTTGTTCAATAAATTAAGAATTTCAGAAGTGTTCTGATACTTAAACCATTCATTCTTTCTTTTAATACCGTATTACGTGTATGAGATATTTTTTATTTCACAAAGCGGAAAAATAATACAATATAAATAATTCCTTTCTTAAAAGTTACATTGTAACAGTAGCATAAAAATAAGTAAAGCAGAAGAGATAGCCAGACAATAAAAACTGCTAAAGAATAACATTTCTAGCATGAAATTTATACAGTTTTTTCCCTTTCTTTTTTTGTGTTATGCCATACACTTCTAAAATAAGTATGCAGTGTTTGTAAAAATATAAAAATTACTGTCAGTCACGCGAGAATTCAGGCAATAGCATTTAAAAATACCTATTTTTTGCATACTTATCAATTGATCGTATTCTCGGAAACAGTGCATTTAGTTTACTGTATTTGTTGGTATGTTTTCAAGGTTGTTTTCCATTTGAAAATCATAATTAAAATTTTAAAGTCGTTCATCGGGAAAAAAAGTTGTTGGTAACAACTGTATATGTTTAATAAAAATTTTATGTAAAGACACTGTTCTTGGAGATGCTTTAACTTTTCTGCCACTGAGGAAGGCAAGACCTTTTTATTTTTATTTTATTTATTTATTTTGCATTTTGTTGATAAGTACCATTTTATGTTTGTTATTATACAAAGTTTTTATTGATATTAGTTTTTCTAACACCAGTTTTTGTTGAGTGTTTGTTAACTGTATTGGATTTTTACTTACGAACATTATTTCAGTACTTTGTTTCCTACTAAAGTGTGTACTCCTAGTGGAATGATCCACTTGGGTCATTCCACTGTGACTAAACATTTACACTACTGGCCAAAAGTACTGCAAGTTTGAGAAATCTACCACCGTTTCAAGAATAAGCCCAGAAAAAAATGGACAGGAAATTTGCCAGATTTAAATATTTTTGAGAATTTATGTAGTATAATTGAAAAGAATACATCTGAAAATCACCAAAAAACAAAATAGGAGCTTCAGGAACCAATAATTTAAGTTGGCACCATGAAACACCGAAGGAAGTGTTGCAAAACATTGTGGATTCCATATCTAAAAGACTGGCTGTTGTGATCAAAGTCAAGGCTGCTCTGCTCAGCAACATAATAAATGATCTTTAGTTCAATTACATTTATTTATTATCCTCTTTTTGCAGAATAACTTGAAATTAATTCTTTATTTAATTTTATTCCGACGAGCCAAAATTGATTATGATTTCTATAATAACCTATATATTTTTTATGCTACTTTTTCAATAAACTAAATAATTATTTTTGTTCTTTAACTTAATGCTATCTTGTCTTTGAAGCTATTAATTTAATATGTTGACATTAAAAATATTAATTATATTGGTTTTTAATTTTGACGGGGGAAAGGGGGCTTAATCTTGAAAAGTGTTAGATTTCTGAAACTTGCAATACTTTCGGCCAGTAGTGTATATTAGAGATGAGACGGGCTCAGCCAGAGTACGGGCTCGGGCCTTGTAATTCACGATTGCGTTCGGGCTCGTGAAAAATGTCTCCTTTATTGAGCATACTCCTTGAAACGGATTTTAAAAAGCTATTCATCGAATAAATAAACGTACTGATGGGATGCTAGGATTTGCAACAAAATAATTGATGGGTAAAAAGCTAGCTTTTTCACATAATTTACTAAATGGTGTGTTGTGCTATTTCATTTGCGTATGTGTATTAAAATGCTGTTAATTCAAAATTTTGGCCTCATTATTTACTTGTCTATTTTAGTTAAATATATATATTCACATCGTATCATAAAATATTTTTTAAAAGTAATTTTGTTCCTATCAACTAAATTAGTATGCAATAATATATTCTTATGCAATTCTATGCAAATATGCAGATTTCTTAAAGTTATTACGCAAAATCTCTTTTCTGGACGTGTTTTAAATATAACATTTTTAATGTCACTATACGAGATTTATAACTTGTATTTTTCTGTATCTAATATTTCTTAGTACATACGAATGTTTAACACTGATGTGAGTACTCAACGGAATTTTTAATAAAAATATAAACGTTATTGTTATTATTTGATAAACATGGATGTAAAGAATTAGAAAGTGCATTAAGAGTTTGCAACTATATTTGTCTTTAATTTGCACAAACGGCAAAATTTATCGTAATGTACCAATGAAGTAACTGAATTTTATTTATCTTTAGCTGAAATTTCAGGCTCGGGCGAGGTAGAGCTCGGACTTAAATAAGATTGCTCGGGCTCGAGCTTCAAAAAATAAGCCCGAACTCATCTCTAGTGTATATAGCTGAAAGTGGAAATGTTTTAAACGACTAAGTACTTTTTCAGCTTTACAGCATGTATAGGTCACACACACATAAAGGACGAAATATTATCATTTTGAATATTAGTAAAGTTCTGATGGTTCTCGGTTTATTTAATAGATGTGAAAGTTATAAGAGACACCGAGCTAAGTCGGTCTTCCTCCCTCTAGGACGGGGCTCATTAAAATGAAGTTGCTCCCTTTTGCCCAACGCCGTCCTACATGGAGGATCTGGCACCGTCCACGGATGACGGGTGGGCATTTGGAACACAGCAACGTAACTTTTTACTGCCACAATATTAGATAGTCACATCTTTATTTTATTAAATTGACCGGCATTTAATTAAGTATTCAAAATTAAATGCTGTTTCCATATTCGTGATCATTGATTTATATGATGTAACGAAAAAAAAATCTGTTAATTTTATTTTAAAGTAATGAGACATTAAAAACATTTTCATTTTCAGCTTTAAAAATACTATGGAATGATCCACTCGCAATTTTGCAGCAAGTTATATAAATTGTTTTTTATAATAGATATTTTATATATGTTCAGTTTTTAATAAATTAGTCTTATTCTTTGTTCTCGTGTATTTTTGACAAGTGTATACTTTAAGTTAGTTTCATATTGTTTTAAAAACCTTTTAAAATTCAGTTATTCCTTATGTCTTATAATATTAACACATTTCACCATTTTTAAGACGATTTTTGTTATTTAAAAAATTTGAAAGACATTTGTATGTAACTAATTAAACAATTTAACAAAAATTCCTTAATCAATAAAATTTTGAATCAGCAGACTTTCTTTCTTTAAAATCAAGAATTAAACCTTCTAATTATACTCGTATATCAGTTGCTATAAAAAGAGCAGGCTCCTAATAAGAAAAATTAGGGGTGCGTAAGATGAAAAAGATTTAATTGAACTGACTGCAGTCTGCCTTTCTTACTTTATCACAAAAAGTAAATGTTTTTGTGTTACCTATTCTTAAGCAATACAGTAAATAGATCCTTCAAACTAAATCAAAGTTATTTACAAATTCTAACATTTCTAATAAAATATCAATTTTAATCGTGGTTATTTTTATTCATGATCAAATGTTCACATTTTAAAGAAATACTTTTCAAGTTATTTCACACAATTTTGCTTTATAAAAGAAAAGTTCTTTTTTTCAGTTCAGAAATTAAAATTTGATTTTAATTGAAAAAATGGAAAAATATTAAATTTAATTAAAAATAGGTTGATAAATATCGTACTTTAAATCTAATTAAAAATCATCGAATCCTTAAAATATGAGTTAAATTTAATATTTTCTAAAGTAAGTACTATATCTAAACATTTACAAATAAAACAATTAATTTACAAGAGTTTGTATAACTTGATTGGTTTTGTATAATCTAGTAAGAAAAAATCCTTACTTTTCGTAATTTAATATTTATTTTAAATAGTTATTTAATAGCTTTCTTCTATAATATTGTCCGTGTAAATCAAACACACCCGGTTAAAAAAAAAGTGGTTTAAACAAAAAACAAAAATTACTAGCTTGTAACCCTTTAAAATCTACTTTGGAAGTTTATTACAAATACGAAAAATTATACGGTTTTCGTAAACTCCAAAGATTTTTCCTGATTTCAGATTTGATTATCTGTAATGAATTGTATTTCCGAAATCCTAGATTTGGAATAAGTCTCGAATATCCACATACTCTTTCAGAGCATAAATACAACTACTTAATAGAATATATATATATATAGTTAATATGCAAAACATTTGGAAAATTATGGCAAAAATAGCATATCACAACAGGAAAACTGAAAAGCAAACCATGGCTGCATATACAGAGAACCAAACATGTGAAAATCGAAGTAAAATGAACCATGAAATAAACAGAAGTGAATGGAAGGAAATTATAATCTCTGGGACACTCATCAGGGTACACACTCAGAAGATTATAATTAAAATCAACAAAATAGTAGGATTTCTTGTTATGTGGCATATCAAAAGAGATATTCTCTCCACATATTTGGGCCCGATCCCACTATAGAAAAAAATGGGAATGAAAGTATGAGATAGCAAGAATAGATTTATATATAATTAAAAAGCAAATTAAGAGGAGAATACTGCAGAAATGTTTTATCCCAACAGGAAAATCAGGTTGAGAATCGGTGTACCGTGAGCCACTAATGAAACAAAAATGAATGGAAGTGTCCTATAGTGGAAAAACGGGGTAGTGAGAGCACGAGTTAGCAAGATTCGATGTACGAATGTTGCCAAAATCTAGAAATGAAATACAGGTGTTGCCAGAATATGAAAGGGCAATAGTAAAATTGAGATTATAAAAGCGTTATATATAAATATAAAGAACAAAAACCTCCAGGATTACTATGCTTATATAAATATGCACATAAGCAATTCTATTATATTGGGTTGGAGGGAAAGTTCTGTCGTATTTTAAATAGGCAGGTGATTTTTCTTGTAAATAAAAAAAAACATCTGGCTAGAGAGTCGATCGTTTTTTTATTTGTTTTTTTTAGCTTCTGTATAACATAAAAGGTGCCCTTTTTTACCGTTCATCATTTACTTGTGATATTTAAAGTGAAAAACAACACAGTAGATAAAGTGCATTACGGATTTGTCTGATCCTGTAAGAATGTGTTCATCACATCTGATTAGACATAATGTGGAGCCGTTTTTGGACAGGCTGGTAACTGGAGATGAAAAGTGGATTCTTTACGAGAATATTAAGAGAAAATCTTACTGCAAACCAGGATTTAGCATCAGCAACAGTTAAAAAACCAAGTATCCATCAACGAAAAGTACTGCTTTGTTTGTGGTGGGACAGGAAAGGTCCAATGTACTACGAGTAGCTAAAACAGGGAAAAACTATCAACGCGGATCTGTACTGCAATCAGCTGGATAAATTGAATGCAGCTATCAAAGAAAAAAGGCTAGCATTAGCGTCCAGAAAAGGAATAGTGTTCCAACACGATAATGCTCGCCCGCATACTGCAATGGTGACACAACAAAAACTGAATGCGTTAGGATGGGAAGTCCTTAGTCACCCACCGTATTCACCTGACATTGCACCATATGATTATTACCTGTTCAGATCTCTGCAAAATTATTTAACGGGAAAAAAATTAAGTCTTTTGAAAGTGTTTCTAAGGCAGTTGCTGACTATTTTAACTCCAAGGATGAGAACTTCTACAAAACAGGAATTCACAGGTTACCTGAAAGATTGCAACAGGTTGTAACAAATAACGGAGCATATATAATTGATTAATGATTTTTTATAAATGAATTCAAATATTTTCTTTAAAATACGAAAGAACTTTCCTTACAACCCAATATTTATTAAAAATATGTTAATGATTCCACAAAGCTTCAAAGGTTATTATATAAAAATAATGGAAGATGACTTTAAAAATTGAGTCAGAATTCAACAGTATCCCAGACCTTTCTCAAAATTGGTAACTTGTAGAGAGACTTTTTTATTTTTTTATAGTAGATTTTTTTTCACTTTGTACTTAATTTATATTTTTGCAATTTAAGAACAGTCCCATAATCACTGGAGAAAAAAGCTAAAAACTTTTAAGTCCAGTATTTCAGTGAATGTGTAATCTTTTTTAATGAAAATGACTTTTTAAAGATCGGACTTCATTTTTCCAATTGGATTTTTGTGTGTGTGTGTGTGTGTGTGTGTGTACTGAACAGCTTTTAAGAATTTATTTATACTATTTTAAACGTTCGACCTCTCATAAAAATGTATTACTTAACAAGTAGCTTCATCCTCATTAGAAAACTTTTTGTAAATTGGAAGTGTCTAAAAGATGCCCCTTTGAGTTTGAAAACGCCCGCTATGCATTTATAAAAACAGGACAGTGCAAAATAAAACGAACACTACACATTTTTTTTTTTTTTCATTTAACCTATGCGTACCCTGTAAGTATGCAGAGTTTACTTTTCTCGTATGTACATTTTGCAGAACAGTTATTTTACTAACTGCACAAAATATTAAACCAAAGAATTTCGTATAAAACATGCGCACATGAGATATCGGTCATTCCCATAAAACTGTTGGACTTTCCATTCTAAACAAGTGTTAAGGAAATTTGTTTTTCTGAAACTTTTATTGATTGGCTAGAAAAATATTTTATTTAGCAAATTTGAACCAAACTTGTACAGTTTTCACTCTGTTAACGACAGAGTTGATTTTTTAGCCCCCCCCCCCAAAAAAAAAGAAAAAATGTTAATTCTGTTACCAGACATTACATTTACAGAATTACAGAAATAGTGAAATCAATATTACAGAAATATTGAAATCAAAGTAAACATTTCAGTTTTGACACATATAATATTTAGCATGTAATACATATCATTAAACGCATTCTATAATATTCAAATGAATATAACCGTTCAGTTCAGTGAATCAATTAGTAAGTGAATGTCCACTCTAACTAGAACGTTAAAAAAAAAACCTGGCGTTAGAATTTAAAACTTATAAAAACAATACAACAACAATAAAGCTTCTCTTTTATTTAAAAAGGGTGAACCTTTAGTAGGAAAAAAGGGTGAACCTTTAGTACCACACCGAATGTGTGGTACTAAAGGTTCACCCTTTAGTTTCACCGCAAATAGAGTTTACGTCACCTAGGGCAAATCTAAACTTTGGCGCCCCACGCAGGCGGATTTTTTTATTTTTTGGTCAAAACCTGTAGATTGATTTAAACATTAAAAAAATCTAAAGAATTCGAAAAAAAAAACATGATTGGCACATACTAATAACTGTTTGAGTCATCAGTTAAATCATCCTCAACACCCCAAAACATTTTTAATTTGCCGATAAGATTTTCAAATTTTTTAGTATTATTTTTTGAATTACAGTCTCTGTAATATTCAATTAATTGTCGACGACATATGACAACATTCTCAGAAGATAAATCTAAAAATATAAAAAAAAATATATTTTAGTGTTTTTTTTAATTTTTGCTGTTAATTATATAATAATGAGGAGAGTAGCAAATATTAGCAACTACAATTACGACGGGGAACTTTATTATGATCTTTATAACGTAGTCTGATTCTAATGAATTTATAACTTTATAGCTCAATAAAGTCAATCATTACATGAAATTTAACTCAAAAGATTTGTTTTCTTTTGGTTTTTGCAATAAGAGCTAAAGGAAATAATAACTATATTTTAAATACACAAATATGTACCCCTAGGTTCACAATTCCTTATAAAAGTTACACCAAACACTTATAAAACACGAGAACTTATCTTTTTAATGACTTCAAATTTAAACAATAATCGGTTGTTATTTAGGAGACGACAATTTTTTCAATAGTGGATGACAGTTAAAACATTCGATCCGGTTGTCATTGGATTCCCGAAACCAATAAGAACCGGAAAAAATAAGTTAACGTGACTGTTATGGTTAACCCTTTAACGCGCAGTGTTCCCGCTCTGGGAACACCAAACTCTGACGTTCTGACTGTTGCCAGTTAGAGATGAGACGGGCTCAGCCCGACTCGGGCTCTGTAATTCACGATTGCATGCGGGCTCGGGCTCGTGAAAAATTTCTTCTTTGTTGAACATACTCCTTGAAACCGGTTTTTAAAAGTGATTCTTGGGATAAATAGACGTACTTATTTTAAAAAAATAGCGGCACGGGGGACTAGAAGGTGTGTGAAGCTCCAAAATTTATTGTATCCTATTAATGAAGTAGTTAATTTTATTTGTCTTTAGCTGAAATTTCGGGCTCGGGCTCCAACTTTAATAATATTGCTCGGGCTCGGATTAAAAGTCCTCGGGCTCGGTCTTCAAAAAATGAACCCGAACTCATCTCTATTGCCAGTCATGAAGAATAGATTTGATTTCTATAAAAATAGTTGCGGGTGACATAGCTCGACGAGAATCCTTACTTTTTAGGGCGTCATTTCCCGTAAAAAATTGTCACGATTATTTTTAACAGCACTGACATCGGCTGAAAAATGGAAGAATGCGAGAACAGCTGCATGGATTGCCCAATGCTGAAAAAAGGGCTGTGCCGGCACAGCCAGCTGTCGTCAGAAAAGGGTCTCTAGATCTTTGGCACGCGATGAACGTTTCGATCGCCCGCCATCTTGCTGGTAGTTAAGTCGAGCGGTGGCAACGGACGCCCTTTTTTCAGCATTGGGAAAGGGTTGCGCCTCAAAGGGTTAACTTCGTATATTGGAGTTTTCACCCCGAATATTTGAAAATCCGCTCAATAGCATGACGCCTGGAGCAAAGTTTAATTTTGACACCTCCCCCCCCCCCTTCTTTGGAACTATAACTGATTTTGTCCCGGCCACCTTCAGCACGACACCCCGTTTGCTCCACTCTAGTTGTGGGCTTCATACCACCTGAAATGATCAGTGTTCATAAGTACCATTTTGCGTGTGTAAAGTTTTTAATTTTAAACGTCGCTCTGTCATTTTGCCTCTCTTTAAAAAAAAGGGGGGGGGGATATTATTTTACAAATGTTAGTTTATTGTACTCCTTGATACTAGGTTGTTGTTGTTGAGTGTGATTATGGCAACACTACACTAGGGCGATCTGCCAAGGATAGGGGATGCCTTAGTACGAGGACTTTCTAAGGGGCTCTAACGCGTATTCACGTTACATCTCTAGGAAACCTACCAAAACACCAGACCGTTAGATCGACAGCCGTGCTATGGGACCCGAGACCTTCACACATTGGCCATCTACCAAGCTCAGTGACATAACCACTGTGCCATGGTGAGGCTCTTGATACTAGGATTTGTGAATGTTCATCAATGTTTATGGATATATCGATAAGCAAAAAAATATCAATGTCATTGAAAACATGGGGTTGATTTTGTCACATATTTTGAGACTGACCGATATCCATGGGCATGGTCTGTTCGTCTTCAAATTAATGCTCTGGAAATGTGTTAAAATGCCTGTACGCTGAGTCATACATCTCGTTACTCTCCTCGTATAAACACTCACTTTTCAAACAGCACTTTTCAAACAACACACAATTTACAATCTTTCACGTACTCCAAGTGCGCACCCAATGAGATAAATCACGCAAGGCTGTGTGCCGCCTCTGACACATGATGAGGGTTTTTGCTTTCGATGTTTTGATGGAATTCCGTTGGCGAGGAAGCGGAAGGGATCACTGGGAGGAATATGCATTTCTAACACTTTCAGGGTGTCCACCGGCAACCACTACAAACGGAAACTTGAGCCTAGGATTGACAACTTGCGATGTATTTATGGTCAGAGCCGGGTGCGGTCGCGATTTAGAAAGGGGCACCAAAACGAGGGGGAATGTAAAAATAGCAAATGTGATAATCTTACATTTTTATGTTACTTTGGGTGCAAATTAGCCATTTGAATATGTTAGTCATTTTTCTCTAACCTTATAAACTTAAATTAGTTTTCTGCATATTTTGTCTTCTAATGCATTAGTTATAGGATATTAGTCATTTAAATAAGGGGATGGGGGGGATATTGTATTCAATTTTCACTGTGTTTCCCTATTGGTAGCATGGGTCGTTTCTGGGTGTACTTCTACGTTGGTTTCAAAAACGGGATATATGTTATAGGTAGTTAAAATAATGAGTGGGGAGGGGTAGTTAACGGTGAGGATGGGTAGTTAAAATAATGAGTGAAATATTAAGAATTAAAGAAAGATTTATTTTTAAATTCAACTAAAGATATGGATTAATCCTTTGAGGCGCAACCCTTTCCCAATGCTGAAAAAAGGACAGCCGTTGCCATCGCTCGACTTAACTAGGATAGCTGCCGTCAAAAAAGGGTCTCTAGATCTGTGGCACGCGATGAACGTTTCGATCGTCCGCCATCTTGCTGGTAGTTAAGTTGAGCGACGGCAACGGCTGCCCTTTTTTTTCAACATTGGGCAATCTATCCAGCTGTTCTCGCATTCTTCCATTTTTCAGCAGATGTCAGTGCTATTAAAAATAATCGTGACAATTTTTTTTACAGAAAATGACGTGCTAAAAAGTAAAGGATTCTCTTGGAGCCATGTTACCCGCAACTATTTTTATAGAAATCAAATCTATTCTTCGTGACTGGCAACAGTCAAAACGTCAGAGTTTGGTGTTCCCAGAGCGGAAACACTGCGCGTTAAAGGGTTAAGTTTGAAGGGGGTGGGGGAGTTTCAAGATAGCTCTGTTAAAATTTATGGAAATGGCTATTTTCATGCTTTTTTGTCCAGTTTCCCACTAATGGTAGAAATGTAACTTCTGTTTCAAAAAATCATGTCATCTTCTAATTTTTTCAAGTCAATATTGATAAAATTTCATTTTTGAATAAATTTTTAATTTGATGTTCACAGTTGGGAACATTCTCCTGTAAAAGGTTAACAAATAAAATGTTGTTAGAAGTTTGCTCTTTACACACAGGTACAGTATAGTGCGCCTATAAGAAGTACTGTACTGTAACTTTAATAGTAAGTTGAAAGAATTGGTATAGTAATAAGTCATTAAAAAAATCACAATAATGAAAAAATACTAAAAACTTCAGGTATTAAGCCCCGATAAATGTCAGTTATAGAGCACCCGTACCATTTTTAGGGGTTTGCTATACACTCTGTCATTCTATATACATTTCATTCACTCCAGGCAACTAATTTGGCGACAGAAAAAAAGACAAGTTTCACTTTTTATTATTTCCATCTCCTTTTCAAGTTTTGTCCGTTGTGAGACTTTTACTAGAAGCTTTCTCACACTGAAATATATATATATATATATATATATATATATGCCACTAACATCTAGAAAAGAATTGGTGGAACTAGAATTTATGAGTCTGTGTACTCCGTCCAAATAAATATTAGATCATAGAAAGAGACACTTCTGTACCCACTTATCCAATTTTTAGATATCTCCTCTGTAATGTGGTGCTCGTACTCAAATGAAAATAATCTGTAAATCGATGCGTATGGCAGCGGGCAGACTCACAAACAGTAATTCTAGTGCATGAATGTATCGAAAGATAATTTCTCGTTACACAAACTAGTCATTCTTCTGTAATTAGCTAGAATACTACGGACTAGAAATTCTTGACCAGTTCATCTACAAGAGTTGTGTGTATCACCTACACGCATAAATTCTACGATATGTTCTTCCAGTTTTGGGAGACAGAAAACAACCATCTATTCGTTATAGATGAGAGCAGTATTTTTTTTCCTCCGTGTAGGACTCTCTATTTGCATGTCACAGCTATTCTAGGAGACCAACTGCGATTTGGTAAACACAACACATTTTTGTATTCTCATTTAACCCTTTGAGGCGCAACGCTTTCCCAATGCTGAAAAAAGGGCAGCCGTTGCCATCGCTCGACTTAACTACCAGCAAGATGGTGGACGATAGAAACGTTCATCGCGTTCCACAGATATAGAGACCCCTTTTTTGACGCAGCTGGCTGTGCCGCACAGCAGCTGTCGCCTTTTGTTACCATTTTGCTTTATTGTACATTTTGTTTAGGTGAAATAAGCTTTTTCAAAATTTTACCCCCTCCCCAAAAAAAATTCTGGATCCGCTACTGGGGGTGCTGAGTGTTATAGGCTACCTTTTATGCATATTTCACAAATAGTTCTTTTACAGGGATACTCATAAGAATTACATTACGCTCTATGTGCATCTCTGTAACTACTGAACCGATTCCAAAACATTTTTCATTGATAGAAAGCTACAATATTCCTGAGTATTATAGGCTAAACTCCATGCATATAGCATAAATATGTCTTTTACAAGAACACTCAAAACAGTTCTCAAATACTGTCGTAACTGTCTCTATTCGACAAATGCGTAAAAAAATCTAAATGTAGTAACTCTGCATACTCTGTTATTTTAAATGAAGTATAATATACTTTATTTAAAATAAGTAAAAAGTAAATAATATTTAAATGCACTCTCTTTTGTCGCAAACATATTTGTTATTCAATCAGGCTTCATTTCTCTCTATACCTAATTCTAAAACCGACGCGGACGAAGTCGAGGGTAGCAGCTAGCGATTAAATATATTGAGTGTAGACATATCTTTGTCAAATGTTTTTCCTATCTCCCTTTGTAGTTGTCTACACAACGGACTTTACCTTCAACAAAAATGAAAAAACTCTGCAAATAAAAAAAAAAAAAAAAAAAAGCTACATCCCTCTCTTATTTTAAATACAAAGCTCCAACAAACGCAGGCTTTTAGTTCGAAAAAACTTATTTCACTGCACCATACATCGATGGAAAAGATGAACTTAAAATCGGTCACTCGGCGTTTCCCTTCAGAAACGCTCTGCGTGACCACAATCGCTCGAATGTTCCAAGGCCAGCTATGTTTGCAAACACAACCTTTAGGAATGGATTTGAAAACTACATAGGATATTTATTCTATGCGCTTAGTAACAAATTTGCGTCAGCGAAAAATCAATCTTTTATGAAATCCTTTAGCAATTGTTCGATTCTGTTCAACACTTGGATTCAGCGTTATTTTATGCTTCAGGAGTCTGATCGTCTGCTTCCCATTAATTCGCTTGAAGACCAACTATGGCACTAATAATTAAATTGCGAATTAGATTTAGATTATCTTTTTACTAGAATATAAACCCTGATGTGGAGGCAATTACAACGGGTGCTAAAAAACGCATTTGACAAAAATATGTCTACACTCTATAGGGGTATTTAATCTTCTTCCAAAATAAATAACTTCATATTCAGTTTTTATCATACACCAAAATCGGAATTCCATTTTTTTTCTAAAAACGTGCGAAAACTTTTCGCATTCGAAATATTTCGTTTAGCTGGGAACATCCCTTCTTATATTAATGCTTCATGCCAAAAAAAATCATTTTATTTATGAAAAAAAAAAAGAACTGCGTAATCTAGAAAAATATTTTAAACGAATTGGAATCGCAATTTGCCTTTCAAGGCCTGATGACCGTGACTTCAATATGATGTCAAGTCGATTACGACAGCTAATTTTGTCACGCAAATGATGAAGTGTTTTTACACTCGGGAATAAAATGGAGCTGAAAAGAGCGAAAAATCGCTTAAAAATGAGGGAAAGGGTGAATTTTCAGATTTTTAAGGTAGCGCAGATTGTTTTCTATATTTTTATACATAATTATGTAAATTTTCAAGCGGATCGTACCAAAGGTTTAGATGCTATTGCGCTTTTTTTTTTGTTAACTTTTTCATCTTTTTGGAGTAATGAAGGGAAAAGTTTACCTTGAAGTGGTTACCCAGAATTGTTGGAGTATCAGTGACTCAGGGATCAGCGTAACTATATAGTAGGATGATCACATTACGAACGCTTAGCTATCACGTTATTATATGCATGAAGTAACTTATTTGTGCAACTGTCTATTTTGAGTGACTAACCAGTGAAAAAATCTACTTTTTTTTAAGTTTGCGAATTCGAAACTTGACACTTAAGAACAAAAGTGAAACAATTATCATTAGTTTTAAACTCGCTTAAATAGCAAAAGCAAGAAATATAAATCATGCGAAATGCATCGATTATAAAACACGACAGTCCGTCGCACAGTCCTTTTTTTTGAGTGAAATTTGGCAGTAGATGCCGCTTAATGTGATCACGGTTATTGTTATTAATTGCTTATTGTTTTTAAAATTAGCCGACACCGATCGACTGTATTTCATTCCATACAAAATGAAGCGCCTTATGTGATTAAATTTTCGGTTAATGTTATCATTTTTTTCGCAGACCGATTCCTGAAAATTATATTACGAAACCGATTTCAAGCATAAAAAAAAAATAAAAATGTGTAGTGTTCGTGTTGAGCACTAGAAGGTTAGAGGGAAAAGCTATTAAGGCGATATTCGATAATTTTGAAACCAGCCGTACTCCCTCATTCAGATAATTTCCAAAAACAGTATGAGCAGTCAATTAATGAACTTTTAAGGAAGAATTGTATACACAGAAAAAAAAGTACCGAATTCTTTAATAAATGTTTTCTCCCTCAATATTCCATTTTATTGTAGGTGTGTTTCCATTTTATCATAAATAATTAGCTATCTAAATAGCACGAGGCTATCATTAAGTTTTTCTTCAATCGCGTATCGTTATCAGTCCGATATTATTATCAAAAACCCGTGGCCCAGAAGCGAAGTGATCACATTAAGCGGCGTGTACTGTATATCGAAGTCAAACTTTGCGAAATTTTGGAGATAACCTGAAAAAAAAAGCTGTTCCCTGTTCGGTAAAATTTTGAAGGATCCTGTCAAAGAAATTCAAATGTTATATCCATCCTTTAAATTAAGTTTCCATTTATTAATTTGAACACTTTGTAATCTATAAACGGTTATGAAAATCTGATCAGAACGTTATACTTGGAGAAAAATATTGGAAAAAAAAAACTTTAATGGATTGCATATATTCTCAAAAGTCGGTCTTGCTCTGAACTGTGTCACTAGATTTGAAGATGGGGGAGGGGGGGGGCAGATTGAGGCGATTTTGTGAATTTGATATATCTCATGCTGACATGTCGCCCAACGATTTAAATTTCCATCCTCTTAAAAATCCCTTAAATTATTTACCTCCATAAAAAAAACTTCCTGTGGGATTAAAAATCCCCCTGAATCTCGGGAGAAAACCCTCCAACCTGGCAACACTGGCTCTGAACCACAAATTTAAGGCACTGGGAATGGGAATACCCATAAAACTGTATTGTACTGCTGTATATACTGCTAGATGAAAATCATTAGCTTCAAACACAAGATAATAATGAAATGCGCCCGATCTGAAAGTGAATTAACCCTTTAACGGGCACAGCCAGCTGTGTCAAAAAAGGGTCTCTAGATCTATGACACGCGATGAACTTTTCGATCGTCCGCCATCTTGCTGGTAGTTAAGTCGAGCGATGGCAACGGCTGCCCTTTTTTCAGCATTGGGAAAGGGTTAAATAACTTGAGCTTGGTGGTATCTCTTAAATTTGAAATTTAGTTGAACGTTAGTTAGAGAAATCGTTGAACTTTAATACTGAAGTATCATTTCTCAGTTTCAAATTAAATAAATTTGAAGAAAGTGCATCAAAAATTTGTGTGATTTAGTAGACGTACCAAAGAAGTCACGTGTGGTGTCCACACAAATTTTTTTTACATATGAGGCTATTGGCGTTAAATTGGCAAGTAAACAATGGGAGGGCAAAATGTTTCCTGTTCTAGAAAATACTATTTCCAAATAGATGATATCTGAATTTTCTCGAATTTTAGGGTGGACTTCTCTTGTAGGGTGATCAGACGTCCTACATTTCGCAGAACCGTTCTTTTTTTTTTCATGTTTTGTCCTGCAAACTGCATTACGCACTAAAAAGTGTAAGAATGGCCTTATTTTCTTCTTTGCCCTGCAAAATGTCCTGCATTCCGTGTCAGTCATCGCTCGTAGAGAAAATTAACTCAATTCATCTATGGGTATCGTTATACCTATATTTCAAGATAAATAATTTCGATGTTGTGACATTCATAATTTGTTACATTAAATACTCTTTTTATGAAGTGTTGCCAGGACATCTTTTTAGAAAATTATTTCTAGTTTCGCTCATATATATATCATAGGAAATCGCATCATAGGAAAAACTAGATTGAGCATACCTGGGGAAAAACCGATGCCTTCTTATGATAGGTCTGCGAAATTAGCCCCCCGACTTTAAAGGACAGAAAAACTAAAAACGTCATTCGTTTGAGCGTAATTCAGCGCTTAAAATTTTCGATTGAACGGCTTTTTAATAGAAGTTATCTCTCTATTCTAAAAAAAAGTAAAGGCCGCTGGCGCTGTCAGAGCTTGTTGACCTATCTCCTCCTAAACCGTGGGTATTTAAGTTTCGACTAAGGTGCCCACAGATTCGAAAAATTCCGAAGAACCTGCTAAGCTGACTTAAATTTCGAAAATCGAATTATTTTAGAAGATATTAATAAAAAACTGAAAAAATAAACCGAACGGTTGCCAGATTTGGCATAAAATCATTCATTCCTTTGTAACAAAGCGTTTCCAAGTATCTAGAATCGCGTGAAATTTACAAACATGAGTTAGAATTACGCCCATTTTACGCCAAAATAAAAACTATATGAAATAAGTAACTCAAAATGTGTTACACAAAGTTGACAATTTTCAAATAATAAGTTCGCTTAGACAACAGGGACTAGCGATTATTCGTTTTTCCAAAACAGAATAACTAATACTAAAAAATTTACCCCCGGACGGGACTAACTTCTACTTTGAAGGGCAGGGAAACTAAAAATTCATTCGTTTGAGCGTAATTCAGCGCTTAAAATTTTCGATTGAACGGCTTTTTAATACAAGTTATACTAAAAAATTTACCCCCCAGGGGCTAACTTCTACTTTGAAGGACAGGGAAACTAAAAACGTCATTCTTTTGAGCGTGATTGGGCACTTAAATTTTTCGATTGAGCGGCTTTTTAATAGAAGTTATACTAAAGAATTTACTAAAGGGGCTAAATTCACTCGGCCCCTCGACTTTGGAAAAAAAAGAAACAGACCATGCCACGTGATTTAACGGGATTGGGCGCTAAAAATTTTCGTTTCATCGACATTAAAGCGGGAGTCATAGGTCGCAGTACATTTCGAAGGACCAACATTTCACTTCGTATACAGCCCTTTGCAATAGGAATTTGAAGATTCCGTAAACTCTGTAGGATTGGGTGTCGAATGAAGATGTTTGAGAGACAAAATTTTTTTTTGAGAGACTTTAAATTGGGAGTTATAGGGCATATTACATTTCGAAGGGCCAACTTCACACTTGGTATACGACCCCTTGCAATTCGAATTTCGGGATACCGTAAACTCTGTATGGTTGAGCGCCGAAGGAGGACGTTTGAGCACCAACAAGTATTTTTTGAGCTATATTAAATCGGGAGTTATAAGTAATGTGACCAGGGGCGTAGCCAAGGGGGGGGGTTAGGGGGGGTCATAACCCCCCCATGAGAAATTTTTGCCGCACAAAGTGTATATTCTTCACTACATTATCACACACACGTATACATATATATGAGTTGTAATAGTCGTAACCCCCCCATGAAAAATTTCTGGCTACGCCCCTGAACGTGACCATATATTTTTTCCTTCAAAACGGGACATCTACTACTTTTTGGCAATAGTGTGTTTATTTTCTTCCTCAATACGGGACATCTACTGTTTTTAAAGAAATCGTGTAGGGAGACTAAATTTCAGGTATGGGTATCTTTTAGTTGTTAAGAAAATGCGCAAAAAAAGTTTGTGTTAATGTTAATTTCAAAATAAAATGAAAGAAAACCTTTGCTAAAACACAAATATACTATAAAAAATAGCGCAAGACGTACGTTTCGGGTGGTACAAGGGGTAGGCCCTTCTTCGACTTCAAAAACACCATCCGACACAAGGCACCCTAGTAGCACAACTTGTTCAAAAAACGTTTAAATTAGGTTGGAAACACGTTTTTTGACGCTAAAAAACGTGTTTTAAACGTTTTTTGGACTAATTGTGCTACTAGGGCAGGAAGGTAGGAAAGTGAGAAATATAAACATAAGGACACACAGAAAAAAGGAAGTTGTCATTCGAAAGGAAATAAATTCTTAGAAAACCAAAGTGAAACGGGAAAATAAAGTGGCGATCGGGGGGATAAGCAAAAGAGGAACATGACTAAAAAAAGAAATAAAAATTAAATAAATTGAAATAGTTGACCAAAAGAAGAACATTAAAAGAACAAACACAAAAACAATACAGCCCCCCGGCGTTTTCTTTGCGTCCCGAGAAGGGAGGGAGGGAGGTCAGGCTTTTTTTTTTACCGACTCTGCCGTTGGATGATTTTAGATTTTTAGCGGTCTTTATTGCAATCGTTACCGTGGGTTGCTCTCTTTCTAAAAACGGGACATTGCAGGGGATATTTTCTTAAAACGGGACATTACGGTTCCCCTCAAGGGTACACACTTTTGACGGGTTTTTGGAGTGTTTTAGAGGATAGTTTATTCTCAATGCTATGAATAAATGGTTACTGATTAAGAACCTGAACCATGGGTATTAATAAATGACACAAGCATATAAATTTAAACATTTTATTTCTTACATGTAAATATTTAAGTTGCTTAAGTAAAAAGAAATACTTTGAATGAGGAATAAAAATGTGAACAATATTTATTAGTACACCGATAGTTCTCACTTTTTATACAGTACAGTGAAACAAATGACAAAGTAATTATCCTTAAAAATCCTTCACAGTTAATTATTTTTAGACTTATTTGGTTATCTATGTAGGATCCGAAGTTTCAATAAGAGCGCAGCTGCTGAAAGGCCTGAGAGATCTTCACCCCTTCCTCTGAGACCCCCCCCCCCCTGACGTGGGAGGTCACGTGGTGTTTTGTTTTTCGTTGGCTGGCGAATTCGGAAGAAGCGAGCCGTTAGTTAGTGTGAAGCGGACAGAGACGGACGGAGAGATATGGAACTTTTCGTGCATGCCTGGGTGGCTTGTTTTATTCTTTCTTTCTTTTAAAGAAGCGAATCCTGTGTGGATGATATTTTGTTAACGCACCTAAGTGGTGTAAAAGATTTTCTAGTATAACTTTGTAAATAGAAGATTCATTAAATGTGTGTGTGTTTTACATTGTGTGTGTGCCTAACATTTTCGACTAGTCATTCCGTATATGTCCTGCTTTTAATTTGAAGCACATAACAGTAATTCGTCAACTCATAGGGTCAGTATACGATCCTATATCTATAATCAAATTTAATTTTTACCGGGACGTGAAGTAAACCGACCGGGACACCGGGATTTTGTCTGCAAACCGGGACGTATGGCAAGCGTAGTTATAAGGCATATTACATTTCGAGGGGCCAACTTCACCCTTGGTGTATGACCCCTTGCAATTCCAATTTCGAGATTGCGTAAATTTTGTAGGATTGAGAGCCGAAAGAGGACACTTCAGGGCCAAAAGGTTTTTTTTTTTTTTTTTTTAAGGACTTTAAATCGGGAGTTATAGGGCATATTACATTTCTAGGGGCCAACGCTTCCGATGATGTACATTCCCTTAAAAGTCGATTTTCAAGAAAAGCGTGTGTAAAAGTACGCCTGAAAATTAAAAGTTACCCCCCCCCTCTATATTTGTCCAAATTCAAGTTTATTTCAATGAAATCAAAAGCAGAATCGTTAGATCAGATATGAAAATAATTTTTAAACCCCAAGTGCCTGAAAAATTAAAACTTAGCTCCCCCTCTCTTCCCTTGTCGAAAATTTTAAGCTGACTTGACTTCCTTGCCATCCGAAGAAAACAATTTTCAGCGTAAGATCAATCGCCAAAGTGACCGCCCCTCCCCCGGAAAAAATCAAAACAAACAACAGGGGTATAAAGTATGACCGAGAATCATTAAACCGTTGTGAAATTTCGACAAGAATTCGAAGTGGTGAATCAACACGTGCAGAAACGGACTGCACCAGTGAAGAGAATCGGGTTACACTTCTTGATGTCTTGTTTGGAGTGTCTGCAGATCCCCCCCCCCCCCACACCCCAGGATATAAATTATTGCGGAAAAGGGAAAGCGGCTTGTTTTATCACAGCTGAGAGATAATTTTCTATGTACATGTATATCTAGACGAGTCAGGAGGAGACTGATTATGACTGACTACTTTGTTTATCAATTTTGTGAATTTTAAACTTTCATAATAGGCAAAATATTGCTTTATAAATTAGGGGACAACCTTGATCATTTATTAAGATCTGCGAAAAAATTTATTTCCGTTAGATTATTTGCCTAAAATTGAAGTAGGTAGTCATAACTTCGCTTTCTTTCATACCTGCACACGCAACTTTAGTTAGAGCTATATGAGATTACTATTCTTGTTACTTTCCGAACATGTACCATGTAAGGAAAGTATTGTAATCATGAAAAAATTCGACTTCGAGATTTTTGTGTATTGACACGTTTTGAGGTCTTCTGAATTCATTTATGCTATTTTTACGAGATGTATGTATATATATGTGTGTGTGTGTGTATGTGTGTATGTGAGTGAACACGATAGCTTCTAAATGGGGCATTCGATTGAGCTCAAATTGGGTACATATGTTACAAACCACCGTCGCAAGACCGGTATTGATTTTGGTGTATATAGGACTTATAGTTTTTCTACAGGGTTACGACAAAGATTTCTTTTACATTATGGCCTATGGGAGGATATTTTTGAATGTGCGCTAGCGTTTAAACGGTACATTCGATTGAGCTCCAATTGAGCATATATGTTATAAACCACCGTCGCAATACCGGTATTGATTTGGGTGTGTATAGGACTTATAGTTTTTTTACAGGGCTGCTACAAAGATTTCTTTTACATTATGGCCTATGGGGGGGAAATTCTTGAAAGTGCTTTAGCGTTTAAACGGTACATTCGATTGAGCTCAAATTGGGTATACATGTTATAAACCACATCGTTAGACCGGTATTGATTTTGATGTGTATAGGTCTTATAGTTTTTCTACAGGGCTACGACAAAGATTTCTTTTACATTATGGCGTATGGGGAGAAATTCTTGAAAGTGCGCTAGCATTTAAACGGCGCATTCGATTGAGCTTCAATTTGGTAGATATGTTTGAATTATTCATCGATTAAAATTTATTTAAATGCTTGGTTATGATCTTAATCGTAAGTGTTCGGAAAGTCGAGTGGAGTTACTCCAGATTTTTAATAAAATGTAAAATGTTATAATTTTTGATGCAATAATCGGAATCAGAACGAAGTTTAAATACGGCTTATTACAAAGGTACAGGATTGCTTTTAAAATACAATGCAAAATTTTTCCCAACGAAAACTTTCGGGTTTTAGCTTCCTACTTTTAACAATTACTAAGCCATGATCAATGTAAAAAATAGGAGGTGTATACATAGCAGCTAATTAGAATTTGCAAAATAATTTTACACGTTTTATTATTTTTGTATAAAAGACTATTAACCTAAACAGATCTAAGCATTTTTAAACACATGACTTCAAAATCACACCAATCTCACTTGCATTATCTAACTTGAATTATAGAAAGAGGAGAGCGGCAGTTGTTTTCTCGATAGTGTTATGCATAGGAACAAAAAGGCATTTGTTTTTTTAGTTTCATCCAGAACTTATAAAAAGTGTTCTACGAATTCTAGGTTTTTACACAAAGTGTGAGCTTCTCTCCCCCCCCCCCTCCAACCCCCGAAATAAACTAAATCCTATAACTAAATGAATAAGACGCTCAAATGAAAAATTTTGCCCCTGAAACTTTGTCACTCCACGGTTAATCCTAAGGAATTTGTTGAAAGTTAAGATTCGAATTCTGAGGAGTTTTATACAAGGTGTGAAGTTAAGACTTCCCGAAATATAAAAAGCTTGTAGCTAAAGAAAGAAAGGCGCTCGAATGAAATTTTTTGTACGCTCAAACACGCTCATTCGACACTGTATCCTACAGCAGCGTTTCTCAACCTGTGGGGCGCGCGAAAAACCAAAGAGCAAGTAGTGATGCATGTTTTTAAAAATTCATCTTATTTATTCTCATTTTTACTCAAAAATACAGCCATTTTCGTTTAAAATGTTCATTCAAACTTTACTGATAACATTATTTTGTAGAAAATTCGATTAAATGTTCATTGTTAAAGATTAAAAAACTGAATGTATGCTGAAAAATGTGAGGAGGGGGCGCCACCGTAAGTTAGCCTTTGTTGGGGATGGCGCGACGTTAAAATGTTTGGACTTACCGTATCGCCTTTCCTCTGTTTATACATATTTTTCTGTCTTCTTCTCTTCTCTGTTTTCTTTCTTTTTTCCAGTTTTTTTCTTTATCCTCTCCTTATATCACTGGAAATTGGAGATGGCCGGAGCGTGAAGGTCCCCGGTTCGGGTCCCATCGATGGCATTCTCCGGATGGCATAACTCCTCAAATACAACACTGCAATTCTGATTGAAAAGTAATTCGTATCGTAAATTTATGCGAGACGAGAAATTCTCGCGAGAAATCTTGCGCGAGACAAGACTCTGTCTCGTCTCGCAAAATATTTCCTTTCTCGTCTCGTAATGTAAACGGTGATGAACTCGTAATGAACGGTGACAATGCGAGATTTCTCGCTTCTCGCGTCCATCCCTAGTCGTATACGAAGTGTGAAGTTGGCCCCTTGAAGTGTAATATGCCGTATAACTCTCGATTTAAAATCGCTTTAAAAAAAGCCTTTTTGGCGCTCAAACGTCCTCATTCGACTCTCAATCTTCCAGAGTTTACGGTATCTTCAAATTCGCATTGCAAGGGACTGTATACGAAGTGAAATGTTGGGCCCTCGAAATGTACTGTGGACTATATAACTCGCGCTTTAAAGTCGATAAAACGATAATTTTTAGCGCTCAATCCAGCTCAAACGACGCTCTATCACATGGCATGATCTGTTTCTTTTCTTTTTCAAAGTCGTGGGGCGGAGGGAATTTAGCTCCCCGAGTGAATTTTTTAGTATAACTTCTGTAAAAAGCCGCTCATTCGAAAATTTTAAGCGCTCAATCACGCTCAAACGAATGACGTTTTTAGTTTTTCTGTCCTTAAAGGTCGGGGGGGGGGAGGCTAACTGCACAGACCTATGATTGCCATTGTAGTGGCACACGTATCAGCAGAATGGTAGTTGCTTAAGCGTGTTAGTGATTATTTCAATGATTACTTCCTTTTATCAGCCAATTTAAAGTTGGCTACCCCCCATCTCCCAACTGCAATGATCACCTGCATTTTTTACCTCGGAATCTGGCCACCCTATTCTTTTGGCCTTAGTAAGTTAACAAATCTAAGCCAAACTATTTTCAGCCAGCCATTTGCTGTGGCAGCCCTGGGACATACACTTTGGAAATAAAATATCAATTTAAGAAAGACTATATTCAACTCAGGAAGTGCTAAAGAACCGCCAATGGCTCTCTCTCTGTCTGGTTTAGGAATCGTGATTTTTGAGATATTTGTTCAGCTGCTGTTTACGCTTGATGCGAAAAGATTAAAAATCTGACGCATTCGTTCGAATTTCCTCTTTTGGAGTAGAACTGATATTCAGATCATAGGCGTCAAAGGCGGATACAGGGGGAGGGCGCAGGGGACGCGCGCCCCTTCCGAGAAAAATGTATTTACACTAGATAAATGGGGCTTTCAGCAATATTAAATCGGCTTTACACTAAATAAAATGAGTATTCACGATTTGCGCCCCCTCCGAAAAAAGTTTCTGGATCCGCCCTTGATAGGCGTAGAGTTATATGGGCCCGTGGGGCTCGAGCCCCCCCAATAAATTGTGAACAAGGGCTGAGCCCACCCATTAATTTACCACTCAATACAGAAAACTAATTTATACTAACATAAAAAAAAGTATTTCACGCCATTTACAAACGTTTAAAAAAAAACCTTTACTTGTACTTTCAAAAATTTTCTTCTTTTGATTTCAATCATGATTTAGTATTCATTGTGACGCCATGTAACACACAATGTTACTATAATCTGTCCTCACCAGGCTCTGGTTAATTAAAATCAGATTATGCAATGTAAAGTATGAAATGAAGAAAAGTTCAGATGTGTCTAAAATGCACTATCTCATCGAATTTTTTTCCCCTCATTTGGATCTTTTACTTTGTTTCTATTTTTAACTTATAACATGGTAGGAAGATACTAAAATGGATGCTTACCTTACATAGGTGTAGAATTCTATGGACCTATAGAGATCGAGCGCCTCCAATAATTTACACTTATATATAGTAAGTCATAGCTGCCAACTACTACGGAATATAATTAACCACTTTTAGTAAACAGTATATTTTTTAATTATTTTTTTCAAAATAGTAACCAGCTCGCGCGCGCAGCACAAAAATTTTGCTATATTTTATGCCGAAAAATCATGTAGACAAAGTGGTTAATTACATTCCGTAGTAGTTGGCAGCTATGAGTAAGTTATATGTACGTGAATCAGTGGCGTAGCCAGAAAATGTTTCATGGGGGGGGGTTACGACTTCTGCAACTCACATACACTATCTAGCCAAAAGTATCCGAACACTAGAGCGTCCTGAAGCACATATTAATATAATGTTAGTCCCCCTTTTGCATCGATGGCAGCCTGCACATGTCTGGGAAGACTTTCCACCAGTTTTTGATAGGTGGCCATAGGAATTGACTTCCAGGTGTCTATCACAGTTGAAGTGAGTGCTTTCAGTGAGGATGGTTGATTTGGCTAGCTACGTAATATGTGCTCTAATTCATCCCAAAAGTGCTCTATGGTATTAAGATAGGGGCTCTGAGAAGGCCAGTTCAGTTTTTGGAGACCCATTTTTTCAAACCACGTCTGTGGAAGCCTCGATGTATGAATGGAGCAGTCATCCTGCTGAGAGAGAAATGAGCCTTCCTCGAAATATTGCCATAGAGTTGGGAGTGCAGCATTGTCCAGAATGTCCGTAACCATCGCAAAGTTCATGTTTAGAATCACAGGAACTAACGGACCCAGGCCAAACCACGAGAAACACCCCCACACCATTATACTGCAACCACCAAACTTAACAGTCGGCACAATGCAGTCACGCAAAAAGCGTTAGCCGGGCATCCGCCAAACCCAGACGCGTCCATCCGACTGACAGACTGTGAAGCGAGATTCATCACCCCAAAGAACAGTTTTTCACAAGTCCACAGTCCAATAATGATGAGCTCTGCACCATTGCAATCGATGCTTCGTATTCTGTGGAGTAATGTTCGGTTGGTGAGCGGCGACACGATCATGGAATCCCAAGTTGTTTAACTCTCGACGAACAGTCCTGCTGCTAACACTAACGCATGATGAACTTCCGAAATCCTGAGAAATCTCCACCAACGAGGACTTGCGATTGTCTTTCACTATCCTTTTTGAGAGTTCTGTGGCTGCGTTCACTAAGTTTTTTCTTCCCACCACTCCGGGTTTCTGCAGTTTCACTGCCTCGACGTTTCCACTTCACAATTAAATCACTCACGGTGGATTTAGGCTTCTGTAGAATGTCCACAATCTGACGAGCGGATTTCACACCAAGGTGGCATCTCAGGGACTGATTTACGGCAGGGCATTCGGGGCACGTGCCCTGGGCCCCTGATTTTTAGGGGCCCCCAAAACTTTCTTTTATGTAATCATAATAACTACTAAAATTATGTCTCGAGTAAAATTTCTGATTACTTACTTCATTTCATCACAAATATTCAAAATTTTTTATTTAATGTCACTTGTAATGTTAAAAATTATCCATTCGATTAATTCGATAAATTCGATATTCGCAAATTCGATAGGACACTTCAGCATGCTCTTCCTCTTATCGTTTCTAAGGTGTGTGACGACTGTAAATACCCATAAAAAACATTTCAAAACTGAAAAATTCGTAAAAGTGGTATTTGTCAACAATTCAAAACTGAAAAATTCAGTAAAGTAGTATTTGTCGTGACATTTTACTGATTTGTAAATATTTGCATATGGTTAACTTAGGAATGATAATTGGTTTTAACTTAATTTAATTAAGTAATATTCTGCGAAATATTTTTGTGCAGGGGCCCCCAAAGGTATCTGTGCCCTGGGCCCCCAAGTGTGTAGATCGGTCCTTGCTGCCACGATCGAACTCACTAAGCTCCTTTGACTTATTCATTGCTTCACAAACGCATACATACAGCCTGAAAAACCACTAGCAACATTTTTATAGCTTTCGATTACACATCAAATTGCGTCACCCGACAGAACCACATTTTTAGGGGGTGTCCCGATACTTTTGGCCAGATAGTGTATATGTATACGGTACAGGTGTATGATAAGGGAATGAAGAATAAACATTTTGTAGGGTTAAAAATTCCTCATGGGGGGGTTATGACCCCCTAACCCCCCCTTGGCTATGCCACTGACGTGAATATATGTGGTTGTAGGGCCCGGCCCCCCCAATAATTTTAAAAACTTTACGCTTATGATTCAGATTATATAATTTTAAATGATTTAAAAAAAAGTTCAAGCAGTCTCTTCTGCTGAGACTACCGCTGGATTTATAAACGTAGGATTACTTATCGTTTCTTACCTTTTTTTGTTTATAACCTCTACAACCTACCTGCTCAAAATCGCTTAAATTGGAAAACGCAGCCACTTTATTCTTTCCTAACATTCTAAATTAGGTATAGTTTGATGTAATCCTTATTCCTTTACGAAAAACAATTAATTCCGTATTCCGTTCTGTTTTCACATGATTAAAAGTGGCGATTCAAGATTATTCAGTTATTTTTATGTGAATATATGTCTTTAAATTTGCTTCCATAGTGGGAGCCAATTCAGAAAACTGATGATTACTAAATCGGTGGACACAGTTTGATGTTGCAGCTGGGATAGCTATCATCTACATCCAAAATTTATTTGAACCCCCTCGATAACTAAAGGATCAAACAATTATTCGTTACGTTGAGTGAGGACTGTGAAGCATCGCTTTGCAGTGGAAGGGGAAGCGCTGCCATTTTGAGGCAGTGGCGTAGCAAGGGTTATTGGCGCTTCAGTTTGCTGCTCCTTACATTCTCAGATTTCGGCGTTAGAAAGTGACGTTAATTTTTTTAAAGATTTGGTACAGAACGAGGGAAAGGTGTTATTACTTTTTTTAAAGTACTATCGGCAGTGGCATACACTTCGCTCTCGTCTATACTATACAATGAGTGTAAGAAGATTAAAACATCTGCTGAATAAGAATGATAGATGGAACATTTCATCTTGTTGATATTTTACTATAGCAAAGCACACCAGCGGATCATTCATTCCATGTCAGATAAACCAGGCCATGACATCATACGTCACAGATTCTGATGAAATTTGGTGCATATGTACAACTTTTGATGCTGATTATAAATATATTATTTATATTGAAATTAATTAAGGGATACAAAAGTTATGAGCTTTCTAATTTCAGATGAGATGCCCTGTCGCCCGCCATCTTGAATGAGATATACACATATAAATAGCCATAACTTTCTTAAAATTTGTCCTACACACAGGGCCGCAACTAGAGTTTACGTCACCCGGGGCAAACCTTAACTTTGGCGCCCCTCCCCGAAAGAAAAAAAAACAGGCATGAGAAATATTTGAAAATTTTTGAAAAGGAAACACATTCAATAAACAGAAAAAAATAAAACCTGTTTCTAGCATTTCGGCGACTGAAGCAGCAGAAAGATGTTATTGTGAAGTCGGTGCAACTTTAAATGTATTTAATTTTAGTTCCAATTAATTTTACATACGATTGTGTTTTTAAATTAAGGATGTAATTTAACATTTAAAATCACAACTTGAAATTTTTTATTAGTACTTATGAAGAATAGTAATAGCAATATCGAAATCCTCCTTTATGTTTTATTATACATAAATCTATATAAATAAACACGGTGTGTAAACTGTCCGTTAGTTGGTTTGTCTGCACCTCGCGTAGCTCCGAATTGGGTGATCGTAGACCTACCAAATTTTGTATAGAAATTCTCCAGGATGGGTCA
This sequence comes from Cheiracanthium punctorium, assembly GCA_038373885.1. Lineage (NCBI taxonomy): Eukaryota > Metazoa > Arthropoda > Arachnida > Araneae > Cheiracanthiidae > Cheiracanthium > Cheiracanthium punctorium. The sequence continues at coordinate 425,868 of JAWZYV010017460.1, read as the reverse complement.
CGATATACCTCGAAGCGATTTTTTCGAAATTCGAATTATTTTAGGAGATAACGATAAAAAACATGTCGCAAAAGGCTAATTTTTGCTTCGCCATTTCGCAATTGTAACCCCGCAGTGGAAAAGAGTGAGAATTTAAGCATATCTAGGTTGCCATATTTGGAATGTTTATTAAATGATTCAGACTCTTGAAGTAAAAATAAAAAAATAACGATTCTTTTTGTTTAGATTATTTGTAAGGTTCTTTTTGAATTAAAATATCATGTGCATACGAAATTAGAGCAGGAATGAAATCTTTTATACTCAAAATAGGATAGGGCTAGATTCAAACGAAACAAATGTGCAACTTTTTAATTTGGAGAAAAATAAAATGTTTGATGTGCGATTTTGAGATGATCGTCTGCTACTTGGGTTATGAATACACCTGAGAATAAGTTTTGGAAGTATTCAATCAGTTGGAATTTTGCATTTTTCCCCATCAATTTCTAATGTATTACATCCAGAAAAAGAATCTTAGAAATATCAATTTTAATTTTGTTTAATCACACTCATGAATAATGATGTACTTTCCAAATTAATGGAATGAGGAAAGAAAATAGGGAAGACCCATGGATTATAATACGCTTTTAATATTTAACTTTAGAGCGTATTTAAAATCTGAAAGTGTTTCAGATTTTCTTACTTTTTTTTCCCCTCTTTCCTTTCCGTCTTTTGATAAAGGCCAATATATCCAGAAGCTCTTAAGAATTAATATAGGACGAAAATAATTTGTTCCTTTTTGTAGGTTTTTATCATTTAACCATCTTATTTTTGTAACCAGGGACGGCCCGATACAGTAAGCATCGCATCTGAGCGCCAGCTTCAAAGGGGCTTAATTTCGAACTCAAAAACTAAGTAGAGCATAAAAGGGGGCGTCTTTTTTATATTAGCAGTGGGCGACACTTACCACATGGCCGCTCCTGATTGTAACCATCTTAATTTTAAATTCTATTCAGAATCTGAGAGATATCAGTGCGATCATCATGCGAATCAGGAACAGGATTCTCTCCGAACAAGATTTATTAAGATGCCGAACCAGCTGGTCGCCGTAGGCGGCTAATCTAAAATAAATTTTCATTTCAAACTTCACTTTTACAAAAATTTCGCTTACGAGCTTTCTTTGCAGCAAAAGTTTTTATGATGTCATCGTAAGATATCAATGATGCTTTTTTTGTATTCGATTGAGATAATTCTCAAATTTGAAAGTATATTTTGCTCCATTGAGTTTCTTAAATAGTTTTTTATAATTTTCAGCTTACTGAAACTCCTTTCACCTGATTCAACTGTTTCTGGAAGAGTAAGAAATATTTTCAGGGCTGTGGTCAAATTTGGATAGCCTTCTTCCAGTTAATGCTTATGAATGAGGCTCAAAAGGGTTGATGGAGGTTCTGTTTTCATAGCGCCGTCAAGCAGTAGAGCGTGATGTTTAAAACTTTCTATTTCTCCTAAAAATTCCTCTGTGCATATGTCCTACTTATATACAAATGCTAACTTTTGAGCTTCCGATTTTAAATCTTCTGTATCCATCTGGTTGATTTTAATCCATTCAGAAATCCAAACTTGTCATTAAGTACTTCCAGAGACTGGAAACGCATTTTTAGCTCACTCATTATTCAATAAAGAAATTCTGAATCAATCTTCCTCTGATAATTTCGAAATTTCATTTTCACAAGATTCGTCAAACATCAATTTCTTATTCCTTTTCCGTTTTTCTTTAAAATCAGGAGGTAAATTATTATTTTTAGCCGTTATTTTTGCTTCTGCAATTGCATCGAATACAGCTTTATCTCTCGTTGATTCCAGAAGTCCTCGAATATGCCTGACTGCTTCATCTATCATCTCTTCGGAGAAATTGGTTTAGGCGGTCAATTTTTTTTTTTTTTAATGTTAAACCAAAAACATGTGAAAACAATAAATTCAAATTTGTTGATACATTTTTTCAAAGAGTTAGCCTCGGACATTGTTTCAGATGTAGAGAGAGGATTGGATATTAATTCTTCCAGGACTTCGTTAATGCTATCAAAATACTTATAAATCACTTCTACAGTTTGCATTCTTGCTGACCATCTAATCTTACTGTTCCATGTCCATTTAAAGCGTCCATTTAAAAATGTGGCTGATGTGCCACAGTTAAAACCACAATTACGCTCTTTTCTACAAATATTTGCACCCCTCTCCTCTCCTTGAAACAGAGGCAGGGCGTAGCCAGAAATTTTTCATGGGGGGGAGGTTACGACTACTACAACTCATATATATGTATGCGTGTGTGTGATAATGTAGTGAAGAATATGCATTTTGTATGGCAAAATTTCTCATGGGGGGGTTATGACCTCCCCTAACCCCCCCGTGGCTACGCCCCTGAACAGAGGCGTAGACGGTCGCCTGCGGTCTGAGACCTTCCCTTCATCAACTGATACGTATATCGGTTATCAATCATTGCCATCCGATGGGTCTTCTGAGGATTTTTCCTTTGCGACAAAACTCTTTCAGAATATCCCTTTCAGAAAACTGTTTGTCTCTAAAGGGGTGAGACAAGACAGGATTTTTCATATAGGACACTTGGATAAAGTCATAAAACGAGGGGGAAAAAAATCTTCATTCTGTCTACTTTTTTCTTCTTTTTTTAAAAATAAAATTCCCCGCTCTCATGGAAACGTAACTTATTTTGGCACCCCCTTAGCACCGCGCCCGGGGCACGTGCCCCGTTTGCTCCCCCCTAGTTGCGGCCCTGCCTACACACTTCAAGTTCGTGTTGTTTTGATCAGAAGAAAACACATTTTCACTTAAACGAAATCAATACTGTACAACTTGATTACAGTAACTGTGAAGTCCGTTTATTTTTCATTTTTTGGCTGATGGAATGAATAACTTCAACAACTAATTTCGTACAGTACCCCCCTTTCAGTTTTCCCCAAATTTTATACACAAGTAGTTAAACGTATGTTATAATATCTGATTAACAAATTTTGACCGGTATTTTACGGATAAAAGTTTTAAAAATAAAATTCTGAATAAGTATACACATCCTTATTACAGTGCATTGTACTATTTTTTTAAAGATCATTATGCATATAATTTCATCTTTTAAAAGTATATATACAGTTTTATTGATAATAAAAAAATGTTTTTTAGATATTTTTATTAATTTATTCCTACAAGCTTTGAAAGGGTTATAAAGAAACCACTAAATATAAACAGGAACATGGAACACTTTATGTTTCCCCTTAAAGAAAAAAATATTTCTTTGTAGAAAAAGAATACCCTTATGCAGATGAACTAAATATTTAAATCAAAAAAGGATATGTAAAAGTTTTTTTTAGAAGGTTAATTTCACATAAAATCAACCAGCATTTTTATTTACAAATCACTTCAGCTTTTTTAATAAAAATAAATTTCACTTTGTAAAAATTGAATTGACAACTTTAATTCTTTATGTATTTGATTTTTAATCACACATAAATATAAATATTGAAAGTGAAAGCTGCAAAACATAGTATGAAGTGTAAACATCAGAAGAAAAAACAAGATGTACAGTGAAAAACATAAAATTATACATACCAAGTCTTTGGGAGCAGAAACATTACTTGTATAAATGTATACTTTTAAGTGATAAGCTAAGATAAATATATATGTGCATACATAAATATTGCTGATATTTTTTTAAAATAGAAAAATTCTAATTAATTTTTATTTGTTGCCACATTGACTGAACTAGTCGGATGATTCGTTACTAATTTCATAGGCCCTTCCTGTTCCATACTACTATGTAAAGTGCACATCAACTTTACATAGTTTTAATACTGAAGCATTTTACATCACCATACTGAAAAGCATTTTGATGTCAATCAAATGATGGATTTGGTCTATTGTGATGCATAAATTTAATGCAATGTCGCCATCATCATTTCTTTTTTCGCAAGCAGAATATATCAATGTTTGTTGTAAACACAAATTACATATGGTTAGTATACCAGCTGTACTCACTAGTTGTTATGTTATGGGAAATAAAACTCTTTTAAAATAAAAACGTGCTCATTTGAACGTATTCTTTTCTTAGCTATTGTAGTTTCATATACAGGTACAAAACAATGCAAGTTATGAATGTCTGTAGTAGTTGCATGTTTCTCAAAATGCTAAGATAGCTACATACATGTTCAATGCTTTTCAAAATCGTTTTTTTTTATGAAGTTTGATATTTTAAAAGGAAATGTTTGATATTTTAAAAGCACCCATAAATCTCGATACTGCACGATAATGTAGGAAATTTTTATTAGTAAAATTTCAATAAAGTTTTGACACACTTACTAAATATTGCCTTGAGGGAAAAGTGAGGGAGGAGCCAGTTTATCGTTTTTAAACTATAGTTTCGATAAAATACAATAGAATTAAGTATTTTATATAATTGCGATGTTTTTAATAGTTGATCAGGAGGGAATCAACACCAAAATGTTTAACGCAGCAAATCTAAAATAACAAAAATTCAATAACAGCGAAATGGAAATAAATTTTCAATTAATACTTAAAAAAATAAGAATTTAAGTTATTCTGTGAAGTTAAAAATTTGTTCAATAAAAATAATTTTTCGAGATTTTACTGTACAAATTTTAAATTGGTATTTTTCTTGCTTTCTTATTTACAAAGTCCTCAACTACTTTGTCCAAAAAAAAAAAAAAAAAAAAAAAAAAAAATTCAATAAATTACCTTCAGTATCGTCTAAGACCCTCTGATTGCATTCTCTTCTTCTTCTCTCTCTCTTTTTTTCACGAAAAAATTTTTGGCCTGTACAGTGAACTCTGAGGGCCGGTGGTAGTGAAAGCAACCTCTTCAAGGGTCTGAAAACAGACACTTCTTATCATGCTTACTTTTTGGAGAATTGGGGTTTTTCACAGAAGAATTATTAGAAGTAAGTCGTGGCGACCACTAGCTTGTATAGTTTGTATGCCACTTGTTTGTAACCACTTGCTAGTTTGTATTATGGGATTAAGGCTAATCAGTGGCGGCTCGTGACCTGCTTCAGTGGTGGCGCCCGAAAAAAATAGTGCCAGTTCAAATCGGGAAAATACATATACATAGAGCTGTGGTGGATCGTCACCCATTTCAGTGGAGGGGGCTTTTTTTTTTTTTTAAAAAAAAAAGCTCGAAAAGGTAAAACATATGAATGTAACATATAAACAGTGTGAATACATAGAAACTTTCGAATAACAAGTTATGAAAGGCGTATTGATTTCTCCTTTAAGTTTTCATTTAAAGACAGCCAGGGGCGTAGCCAGAAATTTTTCATGGGGAAGGGGGGGGGTTACGACTACTGCAACTCACATATTGCATACATGTGTGTGATAAGGGAGTGAAGAATATACATTTTGTATGTCAAAAAATTCCTCATGGGGGGAGTTATGACCCCCTAACCCCCCCCCCTTGGCTGCGCCTCTGAAGACAGCAGATTTATTTTGCACCAAACAAACCTTTTCCTCCATTTTTCTTTCTCAAAAAGGTACAATATCAATTAAAAAAAACAATATCAAAAAAGTATGATTTTCTTGAATACAATATTAAATTCAACAATTGCATGTGTACATGTTGAAAAACGAATTGGTCCATAATGTTTCATCTCCAAATAAAAACAATAAAAACGAAAAAAACAGAATTTTTTGCTTCACTTATTGAACGTCATGGTGCTTTACTGTACCATTCCAGTTGAAATGATCTTGCCCTTTTGCCATCTTTTTGTCTAAGGACAAAATTTTTTGGTTGATAGGGTCCCAAGCGTTTTATTTCAAGCTTTTCTGCTATTTTTAATCTGCTGAAAGGAACTTGTAATAAACTGTCAACAGAATTCATAGTCGTCAAATATATTTATAATTTGACAAAATATTTTAATCTACGACCATTTCTCACTCAATTGATACTTTCACTACATTTGAAACCGAAAAAATAGTAAAATTAAGTCTGTTTTAAATGAGATAAATAAAAATTCCTAAGTAACATTGACCTCACAAATGAGTCACACGGGCACTCAGAATATAAGGTCAAAACTGGCAAACTAATGGTCATCGTTGAGTCTTACCCATCTCAGAGTGCCTTGGGTTGAATATGAATGCCCAACTGAACAAAATGATACAAGAATTTAATGGGAAAACAGCCTAGATCGGTCAACAACAGGAATTGAATTTTGAACTTCATCATACTCTATAATCACCAGACTTAGACCCCACTAACTTTCCTCTTTATACTCAATTTGGACAGCTTTTCATTTTGAAAACAATTTAATTTCAACAGTGCTGTAAAACAGGTCTTACAGAAGTTCATTGACTCCATGCTAGGGTTTTACCACCGGGATGAATAAACTGCCGTTGAAATGGCACAAGTGTGTTCAGGGCGGCACAGACTATGTGTTCGATGTGTGCGGCGCACACAGGCGCCAGATACTCAGGGGCGCCTCGAGAACCCTCATTAGAACACCGAAAGTGAAGCAGCATCGCCTTTGGTCCCCTTAGGTGAGGAACACTGTAAGGCATTCCTAAGTCTGTGGTAAAACTGTTAGCACCTTTTATTAAAATGAAATGTTTGACGATGGAAGTTAAAATTTGGAATGTTTCAATAATTCACTTTGATTTGAATTAATCCAGTCTTTCTTCATATTTTCTATGCCGTAGTAATTAAACGTGAAAGAGCAGCGGTTGTCATCGCTGTTTCCGTTAACGAACAGCCGAATTCAAGTGACTGCCCATGGACGGTCGTATGAAAGGCAGTATATCGAATGTTCTAAGTGTTTTTCTTTTTCTAAACTTTCGGAATTAAAAATAAACAAATATATCCATCATGAATGTTTGTGGATGACGTAATAAAGAACTAGCTCTGCCCACATTGGCAGAGTAATTCGGAAAAATCGTTCTACAAATGAGAATATTAAAGATTTTACGACTTTTTGAATTGGCTGACTAGTTATCGCAGCTCATTCCGCATCAACTGAAAGATTATTTTCAACCTTTATATTAGTCCGGCAGCAGATCGGTCGATTAAACTCGATCCTCATTAGAACACCGAAAGTGAAGCAGCACCGCCTTTGGGAGTCCTAGGGAGGGTGAACTCCTCTCTCGACCGAGTCTGCTGTGGAACGTGCACGCTGAAGAGAGCAGGTGCACGTAAAATCTCTCGTGGCTCCAATGTCCGCTTTGTTCAAATGAAACTCCTGGGGATGCCAATCCAGGTACGAAGTCTCTCATCTGGAATTGATTCAAAATTAGGAGACCACTCATAGGGGCAACGTTGGTCTGCCTATTTGGCGCCCCCATAATGAAATTATCAACATCTCTTGACCTCGTATAGGTCAAGTCTAATACAAGTAGACCACTGACCTGGCCATTAGAAGAAAAAAAATACCCTTTAACTTAACCCTTTTAGACCTTGATTCTTAAATTGAGGACGCAAAATCATCTTAGTGTCGTACAGGATGGATGTCCTAATTTGTGCACTTAAAACATTTTCCTCGAAAATGTAATAATCAGGATTTTATATTCATTTTTATACAAATTCAGTATCCATTATCAAAAGAAAACTTATTTAATTCAAAGATAAATTATTTAATCAGGTTTGAAAGGGTTAATGTCATAGAGGAAGGGTAGGGTTAAATAGGGTCAAAGATGCGTAACATTTTGGGTTGTGAAAGGTTTCAAAAATTAAAAAAAGGGAAAACAAAATCTAAAACACATTCATATTTTAAATACACACTGAAGGGTTAATGTGAAGATCATCATAATCCATGCGTGGGCTCTATTTGTCTTTCCTGCTACATTACGTAATCAATATGTAGGTCCTATTTGTCATCCTTTTTTCATTACGCTAGAAATTGTATCATACTCCATAAGTGTACCGTATTGGTCTTCCCTGGTAGGTGGGCAGATAATAAACCCTGAGGGGCGCTTCATTTGTTTCGCACACAGGCGCTGGCCATGGTCGGCGCTGCCCTGAGTGTGTTGATTAGATGGATATACTTTGATGAATAAAATAACTTCTTACATAGCGTGTCCGCTAAAGTCCGTTGTCACCCCAATAATTTCTGAACGGCAAGAGCTGTAGTCATAAAAGTAAGGTCCAGTTATAGTAAATTGCCATGCGGTACGCGAAGAAACCGCTTACAGCGCCACTTGGCGACTAAATTCGGAATTAGCGTTTTTATCTCAAAATCTAACCAAGATGCGAGAAAAAGGTGAATTACAAAGTTACTCAGCATCATCTATTTGGTAAGAAAAGACGCCTTATTTTGTACATGATGCTCATTAATTCGAACAATAATGTTACGGATGAAGGGTATAAAACAGGGCTCGAAATAAATCAGGGCAACCATAGTAAATGCCACGAGGTTAACCCAAATAGCCGCACGATCAACAGTTCTGCATTTTGTAGCTTTTATTGCTGGAGTGTTTCTATCTCGGATGGAATTTAAGGCTAGAGGTGAAACTTCAGAATGCTTACAAGAAAAGAGAAGCTTTTTTCTTTTGTTGTTGTTCTTTTAATTGCATTATTATTTCATTTCTTTTTAAGCTAAGCAAGACTGCAACTGGAGTGGACCGTTATTGGGAAAATTTAACCCTACAAGGCACCTGGTACCACCTGTGGAACAACCACTTTAATTATTCCTCTACGTCTATAAAATACTAGTATCCAGTTAGTTACATCTGTCGGTTTTTAAGAGTATTTATACACAGATAGCAACGATATAATTCAGGGTCCTATTTGCCATCCTACTTATTTATTGTTCATATTATTGCCAAAACTGATTGAAATTTTAGCAAATAGTTTGACCCTTAAAAAATGACTGTGTGTTGGAGTTCGTCATATAAAAAAAATGATTTGAATATTAAAATTTCAAGATGAATACCAAAAAGGTATAGCAAAGGCCCAGTGTACAGCATACAAAACTGAAATAGAAATGTAATTTTCTAGTAAAATACTACATTATTATTTTTAAAACTATTTTTCTCCACATAATAATCACTAACATTATCACATATATTTATTTCAGACACAGAAAAAAAATTGAGCCTTGTAGGGTTAACATTTTTCGGTGAGCTGAATAGTTTTTGCTGTCAGCTTATAATAGCTCACGGCATTTTTTGCTGCCAGCTTCAAAATCTTATTTCGAGCCCTGATATAAAACAGACATTTGTTTAAAAATAAAATAATTAAAAACTTTAAATAACACCGTTACTTGAGAGGTTATACAGCTGCTCCGATCGATAAAAATTTCGATCTCCTTCAGAGATATAAGTCGTTCACAGACTGGAAGACTGGAACAGAAGGAGATTTGAATTTTTTCGATCAAAACAGCTGTATGGCTTGGCAAGAAACTTTTTATGATGTTATTTAGCAAAGTTTATAATTATTTTGTGTTTTAAACACCAGCTAATTTTAGTGTTTTTTTGTTGTTAGACATTTCTTTAGTCGAATTTTCCAAAACTGAACTTACCTGACATTAAGCTCATTTATCCTTCAAGCTAAAAGTGTTTTCTGTCAGCAACAAATCCCATCGACAGTGGTCTGCAATTCCCGTTAGAAATTGTACAATATGGCATATGACACGCTAGCAAAAGCATAAGTAAAGTGTTTTAAGCCTACGGTTTTTAACATTAATCCATGGGCGCGCCGGCAGCATAGGGCAAGGAGGCAATGCCCCCCCCCCTGGAATTTTGTATGCAGTGTTTTCCCTTGCTTTTTTGCTCTTTCCAACATGGTAACCATACGTTGAAGTAGTCTTTGCCCCCCCCCCTTGAGTAGTCTTTGCCTCCCTGGAGTAGTCTTTGCCCCCCCCCCTGGGAAATCTGCCGGCGCCCATGCATTAATCTGCTCAAGATGTCTTTTCTTAATAAATCGCTGATGCGGAACATAAACAACTTCGTAACTGACTTTTCTCCTGTACCTCGTACCGTTTTTGACATAAGAACGCTAAATCCGAATTTAGCCGTCAGACGTCGCTGTAAAGGGATTTTCTTGCGTAGCGCATGGCCACTTTACTATACTCAGACCTCACTTTTACGACTATAGTTTTGGAGTTCAGAAATTACTGTGGTGACAACAGACTTCAGTGGTCACACTGTATTTGTAAGTTAACAACCAACTTTGTTTTTCTTTTCTACAAATTGCATCCTTGACTACTAAATAAGGCCCTTAAAAACTTCTTAAAATGATTTTAAAACTCCTTATTGCATGAGATTCATTTGGAAAAGTTTATTATGAACTCTATATTATCTGCCATGGTTTCTAAAAGCCATTCCACGGAATGAGCGCAGTCACATTTAACAAAAATTTTCTCACAGTGCTCTAGCACAGCCGGAAATTCTGCCAAATTCATATCTATTCATATTTTGCGTTTTAGTCATTCGAATGCAATTCATTTTGCGTTTTTATTTTGAACAGGGCTTGAAAGACCAGTTGGATTAAAAAAAAAAAATTACAGGCGATAAGAATTATTTTAATCATACCAGCCAGACCGTTTGAAATACCCCTCTCTCTTCAGGCTATCTACATAAGAGGAAAACATTCTTGGAAAATTCATAAATTGACTTATCAGTGCAAAACAGCTGATAAGATATCGAAATTTGCTTTCATTGTCTTCCTGCTTTTTTGAATGATAAATATTCACAGCTTCGTTTTTCTGGGAAGGAGGCGTCTCGCTTAATTTAGGAATCTTCATAAGTGGGCGAGGTTCTTAAAATTTATGTTACTTATATTCACAAAATTCTTTCTTTTAAAGACAGCAAAACTTGTTCATTTTTATTTATTTATTCATTTTTATTTATTTATTTTTGGAGAAGCAAAAATTCACAAATTTCAATTTTTCAGTCCTTAAATGTTCACTTAAAGTATTTGATACCTAATTTTGGGGTTTCCAAGGACTCGTCAGACAATAAATGAACAAAGCACAAATCTCTTCATTATTCAACCGAAAGTTAAACTTTAATAATTAAAAATTGAAGATTTCTATTTTTTAGCAGATCAATTTAAGTTGGAAATGAGCAATTGATAACAAAACATCTTTAGTGTATGATAATATACGTAAGAAACGGCCTCTTTTCCTTTTATAATGTAAGTACTTTTAAAAAAAATTATATTTCACACGATTTATATAAATATATCATACTAATTCTTTCTAAATATTTCAAAAAAAGGGACTAATAAATACAGCAATTATTTTGAGGTAGTGAAACCAGACAATTCGGAAAGGTTATTTTTCCTGCCAAATTTTTTAACTTTATTAATAACTAGCTGAAGTACCCGTCGTTGACGGGTTAGTACTGAATGCAAATTTCCAAAAAGCAAGAACTTTCGTCAGCATTGTAGGAGTACTCAGAATGGGTGTGTGTGTGTGTGATTACGGCAACGCTACACTAGGGCGATCTGCGATGGGGTTGGGTGCCTTGGTAGGAGGACTTTCTAAGGGGTTCTAACGCGTATTCACGTTACATCTGGAGAAAACCTACCAAAACTCCAGACCGTTAGATCGACAGCCGCGCGATGGGACCCGAACCCGGGACCTCACACTTCGGCCATCTATCATTTTCAGTGGCATAACCACTGTGCCATGGTGAGGCCACAGAATGGGTGTAGTATACTGCCAAAAGTAAGGAAAACGAAGCTATAATTTTTATGTATTAGAGAGTAACTAAGTAATATCATTTCATTCGCTTTAGTCGTAATTATTAGGGAATGCAATCCCGATCCCGCGGGAACGGGATCCTGCGGGATCCCGCATAAATATTTGCGGGATTGGTCCCGCGGAATTAGGATCCTAATCCCGCGGGATTGAAACTGATATTACAATTTCACGCTGCTTTGCCAATCAATAGACCAAAAATTTTTTCATATTTATGTCTCTTATCTAACAATAAACGAATCAATAACTACACAAATTTTAATTTAAAGTTTTATTTTTTTTAATTATCTTCCAATGGGAGTCTGGATCAAACATCTAAATCTAAACCTCGTAATCTAACCATCCAAATGAACTGAAATATTTCACTCTAATTTATCTCTTAGAGAACAGTCACGAGTTAATTATAAAAGTTTTCATTTTAGTTTTTAACTGTTTCACACAATTCACACTTTTAATTATTTTACTAAAATTAAATCTGAACTAGGAAATGATTCATTGGATTTGTTCGATTTTGTACGTTCTTTTTTTCAGCAACTAAGAAAATAACGTAAGTATGTGGACGTATCCATAAATTGTATATTTCTGTAAGATCCTCATTTTCAGCAACTAACATAAGACATAACTTAAGTATATTATTCTGAATATCGCGATTATAATTTTCATATTTCTGTAAGTTATTGTATTAATTATCTCATAAGATTAATTATTATCATTAAAGTTAAACTTCATAGTGCTTAAAATCTTACTTTTTCTACTTTTCTCCGTAGAAATGAAGCCCTAGCTAAATAAAATGTCAATCCCGCGGGATTGCGGGATCCCGCGGGATCAATAAATCTCAATCCCGAAATCCCGCAATACGAAAAACAGTGCGGGATTGCATTCCCTAGTAATTATGTGATGCGCGAACGAATATTTCCGCATATTGAAATAACTTACGCAAAATCTCAAAATCTAATCAACATTTTTGAAAAATTGGAAGCCTAGAACTTAAGTTGAGTGACAACCTATCATATGTCACCCAATTTCGTTTCATTCCCTGCAGTCTTTATTTCGTGATGCTGGAACAAAATTTCAGCATTTTAAAACGATTTTCACAAAATCTCAAAATATTTTAAAAATTCAACATCTATAAATTAAGATTAGTAACTACCTGTCACATCACCAAATTTCGTATTAGTCGTTATTACGCGATGCTTGAAGAAATATAACCGCATTTTGAGAGAATTTTCACAAAATCTAATAAAAATGTTTAAAAAATTCGATACCTATACTTTATGTTGAGCAAAAACCTATCATGTGATCAACGCTTTAGTCGTTATTACGTAATGCGTGAACAAAAATTCACTCGGTTTGAAACGATTTTCGCAAAATCCCAAAATCTGATCGATTTTTTTTTAGATGCTTATGAGTGACCACCTATCATTTCACCAAATAACATTTTTTTCACTTTTGCAGCTATTACGTGATGTGCGAACACAAATTTACGCAGTTTGAAACGATTTTCGCAAAATCCCAAAATCTGATCGTTTTTTTTTTTTTTTTTTTTTTTTTGGATGCTTATAGTTTAAGATGAGTGACCAGACCACCTGTCATTTCACCAAATAACATTTTTTCACCTTTGCTGTTATTACGCGATGTGCGAACACAAATTTACGCAGTTTGAAACAATTTTCGCAAAATCTGAAAATCTAATCAAGATTTTTTTTAAATTCGACGCCTATGTTTTAAGTTGGGTGACCACCTATCATGACACCCAATTTCATATCATTCGCGTCAGTCGTTTTTATGTGATGCTTAAACAAAAAAAGCGTCACGGACAGAATGACAGACAAACTTTTTTTTTTGAGGGTCTTACCGGATTCTCAGGTGCTTGAAACGGATAGAAATCGCAAAATTTTTGAATTCCAAGAAATGTACAGACAAAAGTCTAATTTTATTTATATAGATATTATGACTTCCAAAAATACACTCATGTCCATAAATTAAGGATAATTCAGAATCACACAGAAATTGATCTCTAAAATAAAAATTTCACCTGTGGAATGATCACACACATCTTGAAGAAGAATATGCAAATTACAGGAAACCACCAGATGGCGTGGATGGTACGTCACAATGACGAGAGTGTAAGAGAGGGGTATATAAGGAATGGTGGCAAAGAAGTAAAATTGTTCACAAGCGCTGTGAAAGCCTTTCAGTGCAAAAACCGCATAGTTATGGCACAAAGGAGGCATTTGGATGATGTTTTACGTGGCAGAATTATCGGACGACTGGAATGTGGACGTACCCAGCTGGAAGTATCCGAGGAACTTGGAATCGCCCAGAGTGTCATCTCCAGGCTTTGGCAACGATTCCAAGATGATGGTAATGTGAGTAGACGTTACAGCACAGGTCACCCCCGAGTTACAACGCCGAATGAGGGCCACTATTTGGCAGTTGCTGCCAAAAGAAACAGACGGAGTACAGCATCAGACCTGTCTCGTCAGCTCTCTTCAGCTACCGGTACGACAGTTTCAAGGCAGACCGTGTACAGACGCTTAGGGCACATTAGTCTATATGCTCGTAGGCCTGTCAGGTGTGTTCCACTTACCGCAACTCACTGTCGCCTGCGATTAACCTGGAGTAGAGAGCATGCATTGTGGACACCTCAACAGTGGTCTTGTGTGATGTTTTCCGACGAGTCCAGGTTTAGTTTGGAGTCTGATTCTCGCCGGACATTCCTCTTGGAGAGCGCCAGGTACCCGTTACCACCAAGAGAACACCATTGAAAGACACCGTTACGGTGGTGCAGGATGGCTCGTTTGGGGAGAAATTATTCTTGGTTCCAGAACTGACCTGCATGTTCAGAGTGTAACGATGACAGACCACATCTATCGGGATGCCATTCTGGAACAACATGTACGTTTGTTTCGGGGCGCCATGGGTGCTGAATTTGTGTTTATGGATGACAACGCCCGTCCTCACCGTGCAAACATTGTAGACGAATGCCTTCAATCGGAGGATATCACCCGTATGCATTGGCCAGCATACTCACTGGACTTGAATCCAATAGAGCATGTGTGGGATATGCTTGGCCGACGAATTGCAGCCCGTCAACCCCCGCCCACCTGTCTACCGGAACTTCGGAGTGCATTGCTTGATGAGTGGTGTAATATTCCCCAAGATCAGATTGATCATTTGATACTCAGCATGCCTAGGCGTTGTCAGGCCTGTATTGCATCGTCCGGGAGACATACTCCGTATTTACCATCCTACTAACCATGTTATACTGTTTCTTGTAAATAGGTTCTTTTTTGAAATTTGGTCAAGGGAGTAAAACTTGCAATTTTTATTAATTATGTCAAACATATAGCATCTTTTTTGCTCTTTACTTTTTGTTTAATAAATAGACTTTACAAATAAGTCAAATTTGTTTTGCTTCTTTCTCTTTCGTTGCCTGAACTTCATTATCCTTAATTTATGGACATGAGTGTATTGACCTAGGTGGAGTAAATTTGTATTATTTGCTGCACAACGTTTTTTAATTACTAATTAAAACCGAAAAAGTAACGTTAGCTGTCAATTATTTTTACGACACTTAACATTTTATATAGTCGTATAAATTGTAACATAAACTTTAAATAGAACAAGTAATTTTTCAAACACATTTATTTCTCTAAACAATAAACGGATCATACTGTAAAGATGGTGTAAAGTGAAGGTTAATTTTAGCACTAAACAATAAACGTTATAAAATTGTTGGAAATAGCAGTGTTTCTTGTGGTCTGATTACTTAGGCGACTGGGCTGAGCTGAAGACGCCCAAATTTTGGTTGTGCCTTAACCCTTTTAGGCGCAACCCTTTCCCAATGCTGAAAAAAGGGCAGCCGTTGCCATCGCTCGACTTAACTACCAGCAAAATGGCGGACGATCGAAACGTTCATCGCGTGCCACAGATCTAGAGACCCTTTTTGACGACAGCTGGCTGTGGGGCACAGCCAGCTGCGTCAAAAAAGGGTCTCTAGATCTGTGGCACCCATTTTTCAGCAGCTGTCAGTGCTGTTAAAAATAATCGTGACCATTTTTCTACGGGAAATGACGTGCTAAAAAGTAAAGCATTCTCGTGGAGCTATGTCACCCGCAACTATTTTTATAGAAATCCAATCTATTCTTCGTGACTGGCAACAGTCAAAACGTCAGAGTTTGGTGTTCCCAGAGCGGGGACACTGCGCGTTAAAGGGTTAAGAGAGTCCTTGTAACCCAACGCTGCTGGGCTGGAGCTGAGAAGTGTATGCTGTGAGTTCCACAGTTTGTTCTGACTCCGCTTTTCCACCTATCTGGGAGCTTATCCCTCTGACTTCCGAGACGGCGCAGAGTAATCAAACGCAATGCTAGCGGTATGGCTGATTATGAGCAGTTCCGTTCAAAGGTTTTACAGGTTTTTTTATGTGAATGTTTTACTTATTACTACTTGATGATTAAAAATACTTACGGGAATAAAAATATATACATGATTTTTTCAATCGAAAAGTGGTTTACGTCAGCATATATTTATCTTCATATCTCTGAAACTTTTTAGGATATAGTTTCCAAATTTTGTACATATCCTCATTAGTGTATGAGGCATACTTTATTAATTGGGATTTTTTTGTAAGCGAGTCGTACACAAATTTAAAAAGTGTTACTTTTTGAAAATTAACGAATGGAATTTTTTCTTAATCTAGTCTTTTTTTTCCTGGCTTATTTTTAACATTTTTTCAATTTGCATTTCCAACTTATCTTTAAAAGATAAGGAACTAAACCGGGTTACCCCCCTTTTTGGGACATCCTGTATACAGCTTGTTCACGTTTAAGTGGATCGACCTTTATTTTCGTAACCGTTAATCCTAGATGCGTACTTCTGCTACAAAAACGATCAAAATTAGATGCAGAGTGAAGGTAACTTAATGTCTGAAGAGAAAAAAAAAAAAAAAAAAAAAAAACAGTGAAAAAATACACAATCTTCATGCGTATACAAGCTTAATACAACCTTAATATTTGTATAAAGTGCACGAAAACAAAAAGTATTTATAGTCAGCTGGGGGTGGTGCAGTGCAACAGTCCCTATGTACGCGTAGCCGCTGGTTTAGTCATAGACGTGTATTTACGTGGGTGCGGGGGACAGCAGTCACATTTTTAAATCCTTTACAGTAACCTACCCAGTCGTGTAATATGTACATATTTACTTGATACAAGTGGAATCTTATGCTTACCTCCTCCGAAGAGAAAAATTCTGCGCGATAGCAGCGCCACTGTGTAAGTATGTTTTACTTCAGTATGTTTCACGAGAGATAAGAACCAGATGTAATCACAGACAGGCATGTTCGCCTGAATAGCATGGCTAAACTTCTAAAACCTCTGTCTTAAATGTATATATGTAAATTAAGCATAATAAATTAATCCAGAATGAATGCTTATGAACATTTATAGACAAATCACAGTCACTAAGGAAGTTTAGAAGGAATTACTCCAACAATACATTGCAGTGGCGGCTCGTGACTAGTTCCAGTGGTGCCCCAAAATTAGTGGCAATTAAAATCGGGGGAAATATTTAAAGAGAGACAGAGCAACCCCCTCCCTCCCCAGACACACAGTGTAAGTATTTAAAATTTTTCAACTGGCAAATGATGATCAAAATGACTATACAGCTTTTGCTATTTTTTACCTACTTTCGTTAATATTAGAAAGTTTACTCTATTATTAATCAAAAGGACGCGTTTCATTTTTATTTAGTATTTATGTCTCTTAAAGCTGCTTGTTCATAATTTTGAGATTTATTTATTTTAAAATCAATATTAACATACAAAATACATTTACACATCACATTTCGTAAATCAAGAAAAATAAACAGAAAAATATCTGACTGCACTTCAAAAATACGATCATGCACATAAAAAATGATTTCCTCCTGAGCGAAAATCATTAAATTTCGCCAATAGTTACCGATTGGCGAAATTTCTCCGTATAGTCGTTTAAATTGCCATGCGAGGGCCCCAAGATCAGGGCCCCAAAGACAGCGTCAAAAAAGCCGTTTAGAAGCCAAGTTAATGGCACGTCAACATGGCTTTTGTGCTCCATGCCAAATATGTCAACCCCGGTAAACGGAGAAAGGACGCCAAGTTCAGGGCGAACAAGTCCATGGCCCGTTTAGATAGGGGGAAATCGTAACTATTTTAAATGCTTTTTTTAATGGATAGAATTAAAATAGCGTAAAATGCGTGTATTTTTTCAATAAAGGTAAATAATTAAAAGAACGGTGTTACATAATAGAAAGAGGCTTTGATTGAGAGGGTGGTTAGCCGGTGGGGCCAGGCCCCTCTGGCTCCTAATGACGAGCCGCCACTGCGAGTGTTGTATAGCCAACCTGCTACTGTTTGAATTTTATTGATTTATTTTTGAATGCCGGATTGGGGGGGGGGAGTTAAATTTTGCAGAAACTGAGAGAAACCGCAGGATCAGTATGCTGAAACTTCCTATCATTAGTTTGCAATCAAATAGTTCGGAGGAGCCAAGAATGGTTGGGAATTTTCCCAACACCCCCTTCTCATAATGACCTATAATTTTGTTATAACGCCCCTAAAATTCTCTTACAGATACATAAATGAAATGTATCCTTACCCACCTCCTTTCCCTGAAAAAAAAAAAAAAAAAAAAAAGAAAGTGCATTCTGTTAGCCCGAAAATTCCGAGAAAATGCTTCCAGTGGCCTCCTCGAAAAGGTCATACTGGTACCTCCTTGAACTCTAAATCTCTTAAATTTGGATCTTAAAGCATAGTAAGATAAATAAAAGAGATCTCCTTGTTCAAGCAAAAAAGATATTTGACGGGAAATATTTCGGTTTTGATCACTCCATGTTTTCAACGCTCTCATTCAACAGCTTTCTGCAAGGTAATAAACATTGAGCGTGAATCACTTATTTGATGCGCACTACAGGCATCTAATACGCCGAACGCCTCAATCACTTCAAGAGGCTAATAAATTAGATGAAGAGGATATAGGAGCGATCATCAAGCACAAATACTGAGCAGACAAAAAAGTTATGTACAGTGAAACCTCTCTGAGCGGCCACCCCCCCCACCGTACCGGGAATATTTGGCCGCTCAGAGGAGGTGGCAGCTCTGAAGGATTTTATTTACAATTATCTTATAATAGTAAATAAATCCTTCAGAGCGGCACAGCCAGCTGTCGTCAAAAAAAGGGTCTCTAGATCTGTGGCACGCGATGAACGTTTCGATCGTCCGCCATCTTGCTGGTAGTTAAGTCGAGCGATGGCAACGGCTGCCCTTTTTTCAGCATTGGGCAATCTATCCAGCTGTTCTCGCATTCTTCCATTTTTCAGCAGATGTCAGTGCTCTTAAAAATAATCGTGACAATTCTTTTACGGGAAATGACAAGTAAAGGATTCTCGTGGAGCTATGTCACCCGCAACTATTTTTATAGAAATCCAATCTATTCTTCGTGACTGGCAACAGTCAAAACGTCAGAGTTGGGTGTTCCTAGAGCGGGAACACTGCGCGTTAAAATGAAATTTAAAACTTATCTAAAGAGAAAATAGTGCTTTAATGCTTTCTTACATTTTTTGAAAAGACGACACAATTTGTGTCTGTTTTATGTTTCTACTTTCCTCTGAAACAACTATTTTTTCGAGTTCCCTTTTTTTGCTTTAAAAAGCAGATCTCTAACCGATTCGTTTGTAACCGCCTCGGAATTTTCGCTAATTTCATCCGCACTTTCCCTAAAGCCGCTTGTGTTGAAAGTTTAGCTTGCTCGACATTACAAACATCGCGACATTCCTTGTCAGAGACGGAATGAGTGCCTGAAAGGCACAAAAACTTATTTGTAAAAACGTTTATATGCACAAACATACTGTTTGTGTCGGGGGGGGGGGGGTTGAGAAACCGTAGGAATCCACTTCCCTAATTATTCCTGAGTCATATATTCGACCATAAATCTGACCATGAGTTTTTCCGCTCAAAATTAAAGTATGGAGTGAGTAGAATTTCCCAAAGAATGAGATGGGTGATTCCACTCAGTGGCCGTTTACAGGGGGTCGGGTGGCCGCTGATAGAGGTTATTTTAACATTAGGTCTATATGAGCCGAAAAGTCAGTGCCACGAAAAACTGGCCGTTTAGAAGGGCGGTCGCTATACAGGGGTGGCCGCTCGGAGAGGTTTCAAAGGTGGAAGTACGCTTTAATTCTTCATCAAAAAAAGTGGGAAGTGCAAATTGAAAAAAATATTCAAGGTAAAGTAGGGAAAAAAGGCTACATTAAGAGAAAATTCCTCTCATTATAAAATTACGCTTTTTAGAATTTGTGTACGACCCCGTACAAAAAAAATTCCCGATTAGTAAAGCGTACCCTATACACTAATTATATGTGATGTACAAATTTTTAGCCTTTCATCAGAATAAGTGTCTGAGATTTCTCACAACAAAGATGCCGTACACGAATTTGAATGTAAACGTTTATTGCTGGAGAGCAAAAAAGTACTTTCTTTGGTAATTTCTCTATGACCCCCTAAAGCGCGATCATCCAACAGGATTTTTTACTTGAGAAATCAATCGAAAAGTGGTTTAAGTCAGCATGTATTTACCTTCATCTATCTGAAACTTTTTAGGATATAGTTTACAAATTTTGCCACCTCCTAATTAATGTATGAGGCACATTTTATTAATTGGAATTTTTTTTTTGTACGCGAGTCGTACACAAATTCAAAAAGTGCTACTTTTTGAAAATTAACGAACGGAATTTTTTCTTAGTCTAGTCTTTTTTCCTACCATATTTTGAACATTTTTTCAATTGGTATTCCCAACTTAACTTTAAAAGATAAGGAACTAAACCATGTTACCAGCTTTTGTGGACATCCTGTATACATAAGGTGACCATTCGTCCCGTTTTGAGCGGGACAGTCCCGTTTTTAGGTGGCTTGTCCCGTTGTCCCCAAGCACAGCTTAGGGGCACCGTAATGTCCCGTTTTTAGAAAATGTCCCCTTCAATGTCCCGTTTTTAGAAAGAGAGCAACCCACGGTAACAATTTCAATAAAGGGCGCTAAAAATCTAAAATCATTCAACGGCAATGTCTGGGAAAAAAAAAAAAAAAAAAACTGACCTCCCTCTTTCCCCTCTCGAGACGCAAAGAAAAGGGCGCGGGGATGTATTGTTTTTGTGTTTGTTCTTTTAATGTTCTTTTTTTTTGTCAACTATTTCAATTTATTTAATTTTTTTTTCTTTTTTTAAAGTCATGTTCCTCCTTCGTTTATTCCTCCCTTTTTCCCGATCGCCACTTTTTTTTTTCCCTTTTCACTCTGGTTTTCTAAGAATTTTTTTGCTTCTGCATGACAACTTCCTTTTTTCTGTGTGTCCTTTTGTTTACATTTCTCACTTTCCTACCTTCCGCTTTGTGTCGGATGGTTTTTTTTAAAGTCGAAGAAGGGCCTACCCCTTGTACCACCCGAAACGTACGTCCTGCACTATTTTGTATAGTCTATGTGCGTTTTAGGAATGTTCTTTTTATTCATTTTATTTTGATATTAACATTAGCACAACAAGCTTTTTTGCGCGTTTTCTTAACCACTAAAAGGTACCCAGACCTGCAAATTCAGTCTTCCTACACTATTACCTAAAAAACAGTAGATGTCCCGATACAGCTTGTTGACGTTTAAGTCGACAGACCTTTATTTTCGTAACCGTTAACCCTTTAACGCGCAGTGTTCCCTCTCTGGGAACACCCAACTCTGACGTTTTGACTGTTGCCAGTCACGAAGAATAGATTGGATTTCTATAAAAATAGTTGCGGGTGACATGGCTTCACGGTATAGGAGATTACTTTTAGCACGTCCTTTACTTTTTAGCACGTCATTTCCCGTAAAAAAAAAAAAAAAAAAAAAAAAATGTCAAGATTATTTTTAACAGCACTGACATCTGCTGAAAAATGGAAGAATGCGAGAACAGCTAGATGGATTGCCCAATGCTGAAAAAAAGGGCAGCCGTTGCCATCGCTCGACTTAACTACCAGCATGATGGCGGACGATCGAAACGTTCATCGCGTGCCACAGATCTAGAGACCCTTTTTTGACGCAGCTGGCTGTGCCAGGCACAGCCAGCTGCGTTAAACCGACCAGTTAAGTCGAGCGATGGCAACGGCTGCCCTTTTTTCAGCATTGGGAAAGGGTTGCGCCTTTCCTCTCTCTTCTAGAAAAGGACTCTTTTCTAGAACTTCCTACACCAGCTGGACTTTAGATCGACGAACCCAGGAATAAGCGGGGCCCCGCGAGATAGTAAGTTTCCTCTACCGTGTGGTCCTCTACCTCTACCTGTGCCGGCACAGCCAGCTGCGTCAAAAAAGGATCTCTAGATCTGTGGCACGCGATGAACGTTTCGATCGTCCGCCATCTTGCTGGTAGTTTAGTCGAGCGATGGCAACGGCTGCCCTTTTTTCAGCATTGGAAAAGGGTTGCGCCTCAAAGGGTTAATCCTAGATGCATACTTCCAGCTACAGAAAAGATCAAAATTCGATGCAGAGTGAAGATAACTAGAATTCCGAAGAGATAAAAACAAAAGCAGTGAAAAAAATACACAATCTACATATGTATACAGCCCTTACGTCCTTACATTCATATTTCGGGGAAATCCTGCTCATACAAAAACATTGCAAACTCAAAAAGTTCGGAATGGTTTACATTTATATTCGCTATATTTTTTAATGTTCGGAGGCCTACAATTTTCTTGAAGTAATATTTTGAAGATTTACGTCAGGCCTTTTTTTTTTTTTTTTTTTTTTTGTATATGCAGTTTGAAACTTCGATTTATTTGCTCATAAAACATAAGATATCTTTATAGACGTTTCCTCAGAACAACAGTTTCTTTCTTCGTCAAGAACTACACTCATGTCCATAAATTAAGGATAATGAAGTTCAGGCAAAGAAAGAGAAAGAAGCAAAACAAATTTGACTTATTTGTAAAGTCTATTTATTAAACAAAAAGTAAAGAGCAAAAAAGATGCTATATGTTTGACATAATTAATAAAAATTGCAAGTTTTACTCCCTTGACCAAATTTCAAAAAAGAACCTATTTACAAAAAACAGTATAACATGGTTAGTAGGATGGTTAATACGGAGTATGTCTCCCGGACGATGCAATACAGGCCTGACAACGCCTAGGCATGCTGAAATGATCAATCTGATCTTGGGGAATATTACACCACTCATCAAGCAATGCACTCCGAAGTTCCGGTAGACAGGTGGGCGGGGGTTGACGGGCTGCAATTCGTCGGCCAAGCATATCCCACACATGCTCTATTGGATTCAACGTCCAGTGAGTATGCTGGCCAATGCATACGGGTGATATCCTCCGATTGAAGGCATTCGTCTACAATGTTTGCACGGTGAGGACGGGCGTTGTCATCCATAAACACAAATTCAGCACCCATGGCGCCCCGAAACAAACGTACATGTTGTTCCAGAATGGCATCCCGATAGATGTGGTCTGTCATCGTTACACTCTGAACATGCAGGTCAGTTCTGGAACCAAGAATAATTTCTCCCCAAACGAGCCATCCTGCACCACCGTAACGGTGTCTTTCAATGGTGTTCTCTTGGTGGTAACGGGTACCTGGCGCTCTCCAGATGAATGTCCGGCGAGAATCAGACTCCAAACTAAACCTGGACTCGTCGGAAGACATCACACAAGACCACAGTTGCGGTGTCCACAATGCATGCTCTCTTCTCCAGGTTAATCGCAGGCGACAGTGAGTTGCGGTAAGTGGAACACATCTGACAGGCCTACGAGCACATAGACCAATGTGCCTTAAGCGTCTGTACACGGTCTGCCTTGAAACTGTCGTACCGGTAGCTGAAGAGAGCTGACGAGACAGGTCTGATGCTGTACTCCGTCTGTTTCTTTTGGCAGCAACTGCCAAATAGCGGTCCTCATTCGGCGTTGTAACTCGGGGGCGACCTGTGCTGTAACGTCTACTCACATTACCATCATCTTGGAATCGTTGCCAAAGCCTGGAGATGACACTCTGGGCGATTCCAAGTTCCTCGGATACTTCCAGCTGGGTACGTCCACATTCCAGTCGTCCGATAATTCTGCCACGTAAAACATCATCCAAATGCCTCCTTTGTGCCACAACTATGCGGTTTTTGCACTGAAAGGCTTTCACAGCGCTTGTGAACAATTTTAATTCTTTGCCACCATTCCTTATATACCCCTCTCTTACTCTCTCGTCATTGTGACGTACCATCCACGCCATCTGGTGGTTTCCTGTAATTTGCATATTCTTCTTCAAGATGTGTGTGATCATTCCACAGGTGAAATTTTTATTTTAGAGATCAATTTCTGTGTGATTCTGAATTATCCTTAATTTATGGACATGAGTGTATTTCATAATATTTCTGCTTGAGCCAAATAAAATGTACGTATTAAATATCTTATAAATAAAAATGAAATTCTGTTTGTTTGTTTGTTTGTTTGTTTGTTTGTTTGTTTATTTGTTTGTTTGTTTGTGGATTTGAGTTGTATACAAATCCACAAAAATGGACCTATCAGCCTGAAATTTTGCACAGATATGTAAAATAATATAGAATAAATCATAGTCCACTTTAAAACTTTGAAAGTCCACCCGTTCCCGGAATTTAAGAGATTTTTTATGTTCTCCACGCAAAAAGCTTTCCGTAATTGTAACCCCTGTAGTGAAAAAAGTGTGAAATAAGGATCGTGGTTGCCATGTGTGGCGATTTTGCCGAATAAGATGTTTTAAATTCTCAAAGTAAAAATAAAAGAATAATAATGATTTTTTTTTTGTTAGTTTATATTCGTAAGGTTATATTTTTTTTTTAATTATAATATCGTGTGCATGGGAAATCCGAGCAGGAATGAAATGTTTTATACGCAAAACAATAAGAATTGAAGATTTCCGAGGCTAATATGTTAAAATTTTTTAGTTTGGCGGAAAAAATAAAAATGGCTCAAATGCCGGAGAAAGTGAGTTCTAGCGGTTTGCAGGAGTTTCCGGCTAGGCTCAATTTACTGAGAGCTTAAGGAAACGGATTTTTGAAAAACAAGTGCAAAGGTTTTATTAGAATACAGCGTTAAATTTTTAATGATCACGTGCGAAAATAATGCAGTTATTAAGTGATTTCAAGCGATATATCTACAGCATTTCTCGCGATTTTGAGAAGGATTCTAACGCTTGGCGCTATTTATCGTAATTTAATCGTCTGCTATTTGGGTTATTGAATACACCTGCGTATAAGTTTTTGAAATTTTCATTCAGTTGGAATTGTGCATTTTTCTGAGCAGCTTTTCTGCATCTAATGTATTACATCCAGAAAAAAGGATGTTAGAAATATCAATTTTAATTTTGTTTAATCACACTCATGAATAATGATACACTTTCCAACTTAATGAAAGAAGGAACGAAAATAGGGAAGACCCATGGATTATAACTCTTTTATATATTATAGCACTTTAGTGCGTATTTAAAAATCTGAAAGTGTGTCAGATTTTCTATGATTCTAGCGCTTGGCGCAATTTAATGAGAGGGTATTTTTAAAAACAAGCGTAGGTTATCTTATAAATAAAAATGAAATTCTGTTTGTCAATTTGTTGATTTGGGTAGTATACAATTCCACAAAAACGGACCTGTCAGCCTGAAATTTTTACACAGATATGTAAAAATAATATAGAATAAATGATAGTCCACTTTAAAACTTTGAAACTCCACTTTATTTCCGTTCCCGGAATTTAAGAGATTTTTTATGTTCTCCACGCAGAAAGCTTTACGTAATATTTAACCCCTGTAGTGAAAAAAAAGTGTGTTGAAATAAGCATCTTGGGTTGCCATGTGTGGCGATTTTGCCGAATAAAATGTTTTAAATTCTTAAAGTAAAAATAAAAGAATAATAATGATTTTTTTAGTTTATTTTTTTTTAGGTTATTTTTTTAATTATAATATCGTGTGCGCATAAGAAATGAGAGCAGGAATGAAATGTTTTATACGCAAAACAATGAGGATCGAAGATATCCGAGACTAATATGTAATATTTTTTTAGTTGGGCGAAAAAAAAAAATGGCTGATAGGCTGATTTTTTAGAGAGTGAGTTCTAGCGGTTTGCACAGTTTTAGGCTTTTTGACGCAATTTACTGAGAGCTTAAGGGAATAGCATTTTTGAAAACAAGTGTATAGGTTTTCTTAGAATACAGCATTAAATTTTAACTATCCGTGCAGAAATAATGCAGTTATTAGGGCATTTCAAGCGATGTAGCTTCAGAATTCTCCGCCAATTGGAGTACATTGATTTAACTTGGGGGAAATCCGCCAAATTTCAGAAATTGAAATCTTCGCATTTAGTACATCGAGGTAACGATGAATAAAACATGTATATAGTTGATAATTTTAAAAATGCCGGCTGTATTAAGGGATTCCCCTTTTCAAATAAATGCCTGGCAGTCGAATCCATTTCCCATTTTGATTGCTGCTAAGGCAATGCTTCGAATGATCTCCCTGAAAAAACTCTTGCAAAATGGCGTATGCTGGCACTTTGGCGAGGCTTAGATTTGAAACTGGATTTTATTTGAGACTGGTATATACGTATAATAAGACTGGTTATAGATAAAAATGAATGTTGGTATGTGTGTAGGAGGTTGAAAAACTCCAGCACCGTTTCACTGATCACCATGAAATTTGGTTCACCTAAGTCTTTTATCATGGAGAAGGTTTTTTATGCTATCCGTTTTCCTCTAACTTTTCACTAGGTGGCGCAGCAGAACGTCGAATTCTATTCCGTTTAGCCGTTTGCTATGCGAATATCGTCCAACCAATTTCGATGAAATTTGGTACACGCGAATATTAAAACACGGAGAATATTTTTCACTATATCCATTTGCTGTAACTTACCGCTAAATAGCGCTGCAACGCATCAAATTCTATACCGTTCGACCGATCGGCATAAATTTTTTTATACTTACACATTTGAGAACGAAGAATATATTCTAACTGCGTTACTTTTGATGTTACTCACCACTAGATGGCACTGCAATGCATTATTATTTTAACTCACCACTAGATGACGCTGCAGCAGGCCAAATTTTTGACCATTCAAACGGTGGCTATGAAAATCAGTATACATAGCTATTTGAACAATGAGAATATTTTGGCGTTATCCCTTTTGCTATAACTCGCCACATGACGGCGCTGTAGCAAATCATTACTTTAATTAACCACTAGATGTCCCTGCAGTGTATCACTTCTTGACTGTGCAAATGATCGCTATGAAAATAGGTATACATAGATATTTGAACACGGGGAAGAGTTTGGCACGATCCATTTTCCTATAACTTGACACTAGATGTCGCCTCAACACATGAACTTCAAGACTATTCAGCCGATCGTCATGAAAATTAGTATACATCGATATCTGAATGCGAAGAATATTTTTGCCGTATCCGTTTTGCTAAAACTCGCCACTAGATTGTGCTACGCCGCATCGCCTTCTGCACCGTAAAAACGATTGCCTTGAAATTCAGTATGCATGATTATTGAACACAATATAACGCGATATCCATTTTGCTATATCTCTTTATTACAATAAATAGTAATCACAACAAATATTAATATCAAAAAGTCCATTCATTCCCGTGCGAAGAACGGGTACTTCAGCTAATCTTATAAATAAAAATGAAATTCTGTTTGTTTGTTTGTTTGTTTGTTTGTTTGTTTGTTTGTTTGTTTGTGGATTTGAGTTGTATACAAATCCACAAAAATGGACCTATCAGCCTGAAATTTTGCACAGATATGTAAAATAATATAGAATAAATCATAGTCCACTTTAAAACTTTGAAAGTCCACCCGTTCCCGGAATTTAAGAGATTTTTTATGTTCTCCACGCAAAAAGCTTTCCGTAATTGTAACCCCTGTAGTGAAAAAAGTGTGAAATAAGGATCGTGGTTGCCATGTGTGGCGATTTTGCCGAATAAGATGTTTTAAATTCTCAAAGTAAAAATAAAAGAATAATAATGATTTTTTTTTTGTTAGTTTATATTCGTAAGGTTATATATTTTTTTAATTATAATATCGTGTGCATGGGAAATCCGAGCAGGAATGAAATGTTTTATACGCAAAACAATAAGAATTGAAGATTTCCGAGGCTAATATGTTAAAATTTTTTAGTTTGGCGAAAAAATAAAATGGCTCAAATGCCGAGAAAGTGAGTTCTAGCGGTTTGCACAGTTTCCGGCTAGGCTCAATTTACTGAGAGCTTAAGGAAACGGATTTTTGAAAACAAGTGCAAAGGTTTTATTAGAATACAGCGTTAAATTTTAATGATCCGTGCGAAAATAATGCAGTTATTAAGTGATTTCAAGCGATATATCTACAGCATTCTCGCGATTTTGAGAAGGATTCTAACGCTTGGCGCTATTTATCGTAATTTAATCGTCTGCTATTTGGGTTATGAATACACCTGCGTATAAGTTTTTGAAATTTTCATTCAGTTGGAATTGTGCATTTTTCTGAGCAGCTTTTCTGCATCTAATGTATTACATCCAGAAAAAAGGATGTTAGAAATATCAATTTTAATTTTGTTTAATCACACTCATGAATAATGATACACTTTCCAACTTAATGAAAGAAGGAACGAAAATAGGGAAGACCCATGGATTATAACTCTTTTTATATATAGCACTTTAGTGCGTATTTAAAAATCTGAAAGTGTGTCAGATTTTCTATGATTCTAGCGCTTGGCGCAATTTAATGAGAGGGTATTTTTAAAAACAAGCGTAGGTTATCTTATAAATAAAAATGAAATTCTGTTTGTCAATTTGTTGATTTGGGTAGTATACAATTCCACAAAAACGGACCTGTCAGCCTGAAATTTTACACAGATATGTAAAATAATATAGAATAAATGATAGTCCACTTTAAAACTTTGAAACTCCACTTTATTTCCGTTCCCGGAATTTAAGAGATTTTTTATGTTCTCCACGCAGAAAGCTTTACGTAATATTAACCCCTGTAGTGAAAAAAAGTGTGTGAAATAAGCATCTTGGTTGCCATGTGTGGCGATTTTGCCGAATAAAATGTTTTAAATTCTTAAAGTAAAAATAAAAGAATAATAATGATTTTTTTAGTTTATTTTTTTAGGTTATTTTTTTAATTATAATATCGTGTGCGCATAAGAAATGAGAGCAGGAATGAAATGTTTTATACGCAAAACAATGAGGATCGAAGACTAATATGTAATCCGAGATATCCGAGACTAATATGTAATTTTTTTTAGTTGGGCGAAAAAAAAATGGCTGATAGGCCGATTTTTAGAGAGTGAGTTCTAGCGGTTTGCACAGTTTTAGGCTTTTTGACGCAATTTACTGAGAGCTTAAGGGAATAGCATTTTTGAAAACAAGTGTATAGGTTTTCTTAGAATACAGCATTAAATTTTAACTATCCGTGCAGAAATAATGCAGTTATTAGGGCATTTCAAGCGATGTAGCTTCAGAATTCTCGCCAATTGAGTACATTGATTTAACTTGGGGGAAATCCGCCAAATTTCAGAAAATTGAAATCTTCGCATTTAGTACATCGAGGTAACGATGAATAAAACATGTTATAGTTGATAATTTTAAAAATGCGGCTGTATTAAGGGATTCCCCTTTTCAAATAAATGCCTGGCAGTCGAACCATTTCCCATTTTGATTGCTGCTAAGGCAATGCTTCGAATGATTCCCTGAAAAAACTCTTGCAAAATGGCGTATGCTGGCACTTTGGCGAGGCTTAGATTTGAAACTGGATTTTATTTGAGACTGGTATATACGTATAATAAGACTGGTTATAGATAAAAATGAATGTTGGTATGTGTGTAGGAGGTTGAAAAACTCCAGCACCGTTTCACCGATCACCATGAAATTTGGTTCACCTAAGTCTTTTATCATGGAGAAGGTTTTTATGCTATCCGTTTTCCTCTAACTTTTCACTAGGTGGCGCAGCAGAACGTCGAATTCTATTCCGTTTAGCCGTTTGCTATGCGAATATCGTCCAACCAATTTCGATGAAATTTGGTACACGCGAATATTAAAACACGGAGAATATTTTTCACTATCCATTTGCTGTAACTTACCGCTAAATAGCGCTGCAACGCATCAAATTCTATACCGTTCGACCGATCGGCATAAAATTTTTTATACTTACACATTTGAGAACGAAGAATATATTCTAACTGCGTTACTTTTGATGTTACTCACCACTAGATGGCACTGCAATGCATTATTATTTTAACTCACCACTAGATGACGCTGCAGCAGGCCAAATTTTTGACCATTCAAACGGTGGCTATGAAAATCAGTATACATAGCTATTTGAACAATGAGAATATTTTGGCGTTATCCATTTTGCTATAACTCGCCACATGACGGCGCTGTAGCAAATCATTACTTTAATTAACCACTAGATGGCCCTGCAGTGTATCACTTCTTGACTGTGCGAATGATCGCTATGAAAATAGGTATACATAGATATTTGAACACGGGGAAGAGTTTGGCACGATCCATTTTCCTATAACTTGACACTAGATGTCGCCTCAACACATGAACTTCAAGACTATTCAGCCGATCGTCATGAAAATTAGTATACATCGATATCTGAATGCGAAGAATATTTTTGCCGTATCCGTTTTGCTAAAACTCGCCACTAGATTGTGCTACGCCGCATCGCCTTCTGCAC
This sequence comes from Cheiracanthium punctorium, assembly GCA_038373885.1. NCBI lineage: Eukaryota > Metazoa > Arthropoda > Arachnida > Araneae > Cheiracanthiidae > Cheiracanthium > Cheiracanthium punctorium. Next base: position 395,448 of record JAWZYV010017460.1, on the reverse strand, counting down.
CGTAAAAACGATTGCCTTGAAATTCAGTATGCATGATTATTGAACACAATATAACGCGATATCCATTTTGCTATATCTCTTTATTACAATAAATAGTAATCACAACAAATATTAATATCAAAAAGTCCATTCATTCCCGTGCGAAGAACGGGTACTTCAGCTAGTATACTATAAGATTGTCGTAATATCTAGTTACGCACCTCGATTTTTGGTTCCAAGCTGCTGGAGAGTTTATTTACAGGGACACCCAAAAATTTCAATACATTTATGTCTGTGGACCTCTTCAATGTATTATGTCAGTAGTAATCAGTCATTGTTTGGTCTATGTCCAAAATCTCGCCATTTGTCATCGACCTTGCCGAGTTTCGCTGAAAATTCGCCGAGTTTGACGACAAAAACAATTACGTATTTCACGTAACTCTAAATCTTTTAAACGTAGAATGTTGAAATTTTGTGTTTAGAACCATTGAAACATCTAACTGTGCATCTCTTTTTTGATTGCAAACCACTGAGTAATTTATTTACAGGGTCACCCAAAAGACTTTCAGTACATTAAGGTCTATGGATGCCTTCAATTAATTCATTAGAAGTGTGATGAATCACTATTTAGGCAATGACCAAAATCTCGCTAACTATCTCAAGCTTGTCGGCTTTTGGCGAAATATCGCCCAATTAAGTGCGAAAAGCAAATCTTTCAAATTGAACCCAGCTTTGGCGATATATCAAATATTTGGCTAGGAATCGCTGTATTATTGCAGTATTTTATCTCTTTCAAACAAAATAAGCTTAGATGAAGTGCACCGAAAATACTTAGGATTTAAGGGTCACGAGGAAGTCATGTGGTGTCCATATTGGATTTTTTCCCAGATGTAACGTGAATACACGTTAGAACCCTTAAAAAAAAGTCTTCCGCTCAGGTAGCTAGCCCTCGTGTAGCTTTGCTTTAGCCAAATCAACAACATACACGAATTAAGTCAGACCCGCCAAGGGGGGAGGGGGGACAGGAGAGACAATTGTCCCCTGTCCCGGGCTTTGGGATGGGGCGGAATCGGATGGAAAATTTTAAAATAATTAAAATAATTAAATTTTTAAAATAATTAATGTTCGGAGGCCTACAATTTTCTTGAAGTAATATTTTGAAGATTTACGTCAGGCTTTTTTTTTTTCACAGAATTATATACATATAGTTTATATATGTATATAATTCTGTGATCTAAGCATTTATTTCAAAATATTATATTGATAACGTATAAGGAGATATAACATCATGTTCATTTAAGGTATTATAATGCAATGTTTAAACAGTTTTTAAGAGGCATTGCAACAGCAAATCAGGCAATAAAAAAATAAAAAGTTTCCCTCAGAATTTCATGATTTTTTTTTTTTTGTTGTTGTTGTTTGTGCGTGTGTTGCTTACCCAAGGAAGGAACAAATCTGAAAACTTTTTTACTTACCTCTTTTAGTTTTGGAGTTATGGGAGGTCAAAGTACCCCAGAGGAGTGACGTAGAAATATTTTAAATTTTAGGGCCGTTTTTGCCACTTTATTGTTTCGACTGAGTCTGGGGTGCTTCAGAGAATTTTTTATTTCTATCTGATGATATACCTTGAATATTAACATCTCAAATTGAATATTCATTCGAAAATAATCAGTGTCCCCAAATAACCCCCCCCCCAAAAAAAAAAACACCTCCAATGTCATGACTGAGTCTGGGGTGTGCTTCAGAGGATTTTTTATTTTTATCTGATGATATACCTTGAATATTAACATCTCAAATTGAATATTCATTCGAAAATAATCAGAGTCCCCAAATAAGCCCCCAGCCCCCCAAAAACCCTCCAATTTCATTTAAAAAATACAGTTTTTAAGAATGCTTTAAATCTTGGCTCTGACTTAATACAGAAACATTTTTTGCCCAGTGCAGTTATGCATCTTCATATAAAGTGAATCCAATGTTAAAAATTTTCGAAGGCCCCCCGTTACGGGGCCCCAAACATGCTACTTATCGCTAATTTATACAATTTCGAAGCATTGGTACAGATGTTGCCGCCTTCCCACCTGAGAACTATGGGCATAGAGATGTAGTATCAACATAGTAGTTTCATATTGTGAAGAATCATTTTTTAAAGGTTCAACTGTTTCCCAGAAAAATCCTAAAAAGGACATTCCACTGACACGCATGGGGCATTTCGGCTTTACTTTTAGAAGTTTAATCAAATCGCCTGTATCAGTAGAAAATGAACTTATCCTGCATTTCACAAATAGATTCTCCATATATCACAAATAGCTCTTTTACGGGGGTACTCATAAGAATTACATTACGCTCTACGGGGATGTCTGTAACTACTGATCCGATTCGAAAACATTTTTCGCTGATAGAAAACTAAACTATTCCTGAGTACTATAGGCTACTTTTCATGCATGTAGAATAAATAGTTCTTTTACAGGGAAATTCAAAAGAATTCTAATACATTACGCTATATGGACATCTCTATAAAAACTGAACTGATTCTAAAGATTTTTCCACTGAAAGCTACACTATTCCTGAGTAACATAAGCTAAAATTCATGATGCATGCTACATGCATGAATTTTAGCTTATGTTTCTCAGGAATAGTGTAGCTAGCTTTCAGTGGAAAAATCTTTAGAATCAGTTCAGTAGTTACAGAGATATCCATACAGCGTAATGCTTTAGAATTCTTCTGAATGTCCCTGTGAAAGAACTATTTATGCTACATGCATGAAATGTAGCCTATAGTACTCAGGAATAGTTTAGTTTTCTATTCATGCCCATAGTTTTCATATGGGAAGTCGGCGCCAGCTGTGCCAATGCTTCGAAATTGCATAAATTAGCGTTAAGGACCATGTTTGGGGCCCCGTACCGAGGGGCCCTGAGGTGCCTTCAAAAGTTTTTACCATTGGATTCACTTTATATGAAGATGCATAACAGCACTGTGCAAAAAATTTTTATGTATCACACCACAGCTAAGACTTAAAGCATTTTTAAAACCTGTATTTTTATGAAATTGGGGGGTTTGGGTGGGCCCTAATTTAGAAGCTCTTACTATTTTCGAGTGAATTTTCAATTTCGGATGTTAATATTCAAGGTATATTATTAGATAAAAAGAAAAAATGTTCTGAAGCACCTCAGAGCCAGTCACAATCAAGACAGTAAAGTGTCAAAAACATTTCTACGTCACTCGTCTGGGGTACTTTGACACCCCCCCCCCCCATAATTCCAAAACTAAAAGAGGCAAATCAAAAATATTTAAGATTTTTTCTTTCCTTGGATAAGGCAACACAAGACAAAAAATTCATGAAATTCTGAAATGGTGATGGAAATCCCATGTACGCCGGCAGAATATTTCACGAGGGGGGGGGGGCAAAGACTACTTCAACGCATGGTTACCATGTTGGAAAGAGCAAAAAAGCAAGGGAAAACACTGCATACAAAAATCCAAGGGGGTGCATACCCCCCTTGCCCTATGCTGCCGGCGCCCATGGCCATTGACTCAAAAATTTTAAACTAGATAAACTTTGCAAATTACTAGCGTTAAGAAGTAAGAAAAAAATAAGCAGTTGATAGTTTATGTAAACTTTTCTGCAATATTTTGACTACGTTTTGAATTAATTGCCTTACATAGATCGCTGCGTAGAATCAAATACTTGAAATATGATAATAGGTGGCAGCACTGCATAAACGTGTATTGAAAGAAAATTCGCCTTGTTAAAAAAGCAAAGCACAAAGATGCTAAAGTTGAGGTTAAATAGGAAATAAATAAATAAAATGCAGCTTATAAATAGTTACTTATTATTATAATTATTGTAATTTAAAGCAATATTCCATTAATATTTGTGTCAAATCACAGGGATAGTGCGTCTCTAGTGTGGTGCTGCCACCTACTGTCTTATTTTTGAACAGGAATGTACTCCGTTTCCAAGAATTATCTATCTTGTGAGATCTCTTATTTCACCGAAAGAGAGTCAGAAATAAATCTTATAAACATTGGCGTAACTGGATTGATTTTCTAGGGTGGTCTGCAACCCCCCTTTTTCTTCTTGTTAGCATATTATTCTGTAATAGTATGCATTATTCTCAGTGACGGATTAGCCATATAGCAGAAGTAGCAAATGCTACTAGACCCGCGACTTTAACTTGAAAGTTTTGGTTTCCTCTCCCCTCCAAGATCAAGCTTTGCTTTTAGAAAAAGATAAATATCGTAATTCTTTTTCTTTCTTGCTTTTTTCTCCTTTTTTTATAAGACAATTTTTGAAGCTCTATTATGAAACTGTAAATCAATTGTAGATAACCCATTGAAATAATAAATATAAACTTAATATGGCTATTGCATACCTGCACTATTTAGTCAACAGATTACCTAGGTGAAACTGAATGAGTCTTCTGTAGACAGCTATAACAGACATATACATGGGCGCCGGCAGCATAGGGCTAGGGGGCAATATGGCTCCCCTGGAGTTTTGTATGCAGTGTTTTCCCTTGCTTGCAGTGTTTTCCTTTTGCTCTTTCCAGCATGGTAACCATACGTTGAAGTAGTCTTTGCCCCCCCCCCCCATGGGAAATATTCTGCCGGCGCCCATGGACATACACAAGAGTATACTTAGCACTCTGTAGAACAAAAAATGCCGTTCCCAGAAAAAAATTGCAGAGGGTCCAAATGGTGAGAAAGGCAGAATTTTTCGAAAAAAGTCTTCATAATTATCTTTCGTTGACAGAAATAGCAACTCGGAGAAGGGGATATCCAGAGCCTTGGACCACCCGCCTAAGTACGGCCTATAAAAAGGGAATTCTTTACCATTAATGTTACAAGTTTGTCTTAATTGGAAGAATGAATCCAGAAATAAACAATATAGAAAGAAAGCTTAGAGCCAAAATGAAATAACAGAGTCAGGGCCGGATAAGAACGGATTAAAGGGAGGGGGTCGGAGTGGGTGATTGCCTCTAACGAGTAAAAAAGAATTAATATCAATCCTATTTCACTTCCATAAAACAAATGTGTATGTGAATCTTCTAACTAACAGCCTCCACTCACAAAATTGCATTAACTCACATGGGGATAGGGGGGAGTCCCCCCCCCTAGCACTTGCAAAATTCTATTAAACTTGGCAAAACTGGTGAAAAATTTTTAACGAAAAGGATAATTTACTTTCTGTTTATGGTACACTTGACAAAATTACGCGAATCCTGTTAGCAAAAGTAAAAAGTTAGTAATGTAGTTGATAAAAAAATAAGTTAAGTTGGTAAAAACCGATATTTGACTTGGCAGTTTATCAACATCTCTCCCCTCCCCTAAAAGAAGTCTTAGCAATGGCTCTGGCTGTAGCCTGTCAGCCCCGATCATTTCATGGGCTATTCAGTAACAAACCGAATGATTTTTTTTTAGTGAAGTTGTAATCAAACTTTTCAAAATGACTTAATATACAGGAAATATTGAGCGAGTTGAGCTTCTGCATTTACCCGAGAGCTGAGGTCCATAGGAATGTAGGAACAAAAGCGTCCCATAAAACAACATTCCCCACAAAACAATAATTTTTATTTAAACATTGGACATAAACTTATTTTGTTTCGTAGTACATATGAGGATGGTATTTAACCGAATGTTGAACAGTCCCAAAGTTCTTTTGTTTCAGTGTAAAGGAAGGGGGGCGGGGTTTGGCGAAATTCGAAGGTGTATGAAGTAAGGGATAAGGCATCTTAAGCTTTTGGTATTTGGCTTGCTTTATATTTTATTTATGTTTACATTTTAGAATGTTCGAACAAAGGTGAATTATTATAGAATGTAAGCCATTTTTTATATTTTGAGTATCCACGATTCTGATAAGTTATCACATTAATAATGGAAACTAACCGCGTTAAGTATAAAGGAATTGCTTTTGGCCGTCGAATTCACAGGTCAAGGGCACGAATGGCAGTAAGTTCGTTCGGATAAAATAATTAGACTGGGGAGGACTGGGGAGTCTTTGCACAAAGACAAAACGGTGGGGGTATCCGTGAAGCCATAACCCCAAGCAAACAAAGAGGGTTTTCTAACACTCTTGCTCCACAAAGAAACTTACAAAGTACTCGATCCCATTTAACCTTTTACAGGCTCTTGTTCCCAATTGGGAACATGAAATTAAAAATTTATTCAAAAATGAAATTTTATCAATATTGACTTGAAAAAATCAGCTGACAAAGTTAAAAGGTAACTTGATTTTTTGAAATAGATGTTGCATTTCTATTATTAGGGGTAAGCTGGACAAAAAATCATGAAAATAACCATTTTCATAAATTTTTACAAAGCTATCTTGATACAACCCCCTCCCCCTTCAAACTTAATTCATATCTTTACTTAAATTCAAAAATACATATTTCATTTATTCTTAATATTTCACTTATTATTTAGACGAGACATAAAAGTATAGCCCACTAAAAGTATAGTCAGAAATGACCGATGTTCCCAATTGTGAATAAAGTGAAAATTGAGGGATACAATTTTCCCTCCCATTTAAATGACTGATATCCTTTAAATGACGCGATAGTAGGCAAAATATGCAAAAACTAATTTCAAATATGGCTGGAGCTGATTTCTGTCTGCTAAAGGTTAAGATTATTATATTCTGCAAAAACATTTAAAAGTAAAGGGTAATGAATATTTTATCAGAATTTTTTATTATTTATTATATCGCTTATTCTATTTAGAAAAGATACAATCCTCTTATTGAGATTAAAAAAAAAAGTATTTTATATCATTTTTACGAGGGTAAATTGAAAATTAATGCACACATGCTTGTCGAACACGAACGAAATGGCCTTTAGAAGTGCTCCAAGCGGTATGTGGAAGTAACAGTCCCCCTCTATTACCCATATGTGCATTTTGAAGGCTTTCCGTTCATGCAGTGTATTTTGAATGATAGCGTTAGATCTGCCTATCCTCAGTTTGATTTCCTATGAAAAACCCATTAAATAAATGATGTTAACAGAAGTTAAAAATACGTAACCCAACCTTCCAAATAATGGAATAATTTTACAGGTATTCATTTTCAGAGGGTTAAAAAAAATGTGTTTAAACGCACAGTTTAAAGTACATTTTGTTTTCGAAGGTTCTAAAAATTTTATAGTAACATCAGGGTTCGCGCTGTCGATCGCCAACGTCGCAAATTGCGAAAATAAAATTAGTTTGGCGAAAGAAAATACGTTTTGGCGAAAATATTGACAATTGCTTTTCTTAATGATGTCCGGAAAAATCTAATTTGGCGAAATGTTAAAAAGAGCCAGCACAACCCCTAACAAATATTATTATAATATGTATGTAAACTTGTCAAGTTGTTTGCATATGGGAAAGAGGGGAGAAACTCGAAATATATACCCATGAACATTAACATTCATTTTAAAAAAAAAAATGAGTTGTAGGTATAAATACCTTTAACATCGTCCGGCTCACTATTTTGCCCCCCCCCCCTAAAAAAAACAACTTTTTATTTTGAGGGGCATTTTTCCGCACGCCAATTTACTTGGAGAAATTGATTTTTCTATAGTATTAGCTCAAATTTGCTCTTATTAAATCAAAGTTCGTGAAAGTTGTGTTTTATATTGTTATCGCACAAAGCCTAGACATTATAGTTCGACAAAGGGGGGAGGGCTGGGAACCCCCCCCTAACACGTGGAAAGTTTTAGTTTTATTTACATCTAATTAGCATTACTAGTAATCCCATTAACTAATTAATTAGCTCTAAAAATAAATTATAATATAACTTAGCATAATTTATTTTCTCAGTTAGCTTGTTATCTATTCTATTTTAATCTGAGGGTAAACTCCTCTCCTTCAAAAAAAAAAGCTTTTTGGCTGCGTCTCGGAACATGGGGCCCCTTGGTAACATTTGCTACAGTCCCCGCGCTGTCTTAATGCGGCACTAATTATTATTCGTTAATATTAGTTTATGTACATAATTATTCTCTATTTATGCACAATATACTAGCTAGTACGTCAAACGGTGAAGTTTGTTAAAATTGCAACGTTTAATTACTTTTGTTAAGTTTAATTATTTTTGATTGAGTGTATTTTCTGATATAAAACCAGTCTTTCATGAATTTTGAATGATACATTTTTTTCATGAATTCCGGGTGTACATGTTAAAAAAAAAAAAAAAAAAATTAAAAAAATGTGGTGACTCCACTCGATTTTAGCAAGAGTTTAAATAAATTTCATTCAACTCGATGGGATCTACTGTTCAGGCACTGGTGCACTTAAAATGATTTCAGGGTATAGGTCGCAATGTATAAGAATACTTTTTGTAGACATGTAAAAAAACTGTATTGTTTACAATCGCTAAAATGTATTCAGTATAAGACAGTGACCTATAATATACGTACATAATTTGATGTCAATCGAATGTACCATTTAGAAACTAGCTCACTTTAAATGATTTGCCTTCTTGGGCCGTAATATGTAAGAATTACTTTTGCAAGCCTGTAAACAAACTATCTCACACACCAAAATCTATGCAGGTCATGAGATTGTGACCTATGATATACATACCCAATTTGACCTCAATCGAATACACCCTATAGACGCTAACGCACTTTGAAGAATTTCCGTCCATAGGCTATAATGCAAAAGAACACTCATTTATTGCCCTGTCAAAAAACTATAAGTCCTATACACAGCAAAGTCTATACATATTGTGCGACGGTGACCTATAATATTCATATCCAACTTGAACTTCTTCGAATGCACCATTTAATCACTAGCTCATTTTAAATAATAGGCCGTAATATATAAGAATTATTTTTTGCAAACCCGTAACAAACTATCAACTCTGCACACACCAAAATCTATGCAGATCATGTGACCGTGACTTTTTATATACATGCCCGGTGAGCTTAATCGAAAGCACCGTTAAGACCCTAGCGCACTTTCAAGAATTTCCGCTCATGGGACATAATGTAAAAAAAATCTTTTTCGTAGCCCGGTGAAAAAAAAAAAAACTATAAATCCTATACACACCAAATTCAAAACCGGTTTTGCGACAGTGGTCTATAACACAGGCATGAAAACAGTTGAAGAGCAAAAAAGAGGAAATACACGTGGACATATTTTCCAGCAAAAAATTGAAAAATTTACGTGCACGTATTTTCAGGCATATATAACAAGGTTGATAATCAGGGGCGTAGCCAGGGGGGGGGGGGGGGTGATATCGGGATATATCCCCCCCCCGAAATGTTTGGATTAGTGATGAAATTCCATCTATTTATACACATATAAGTTCATATCTCCCCCCGAAAAATTTTCCTGGCTACGCGCCTGTTGATAATGCAAAAACATGGAACTGGGGAATAATGTGTAAGCTTAAATTCAACCACTGTTAAACTAAATGGTGTACTAAACAATTTCTACCATTTAAATTTCAACCACAAACAAATTGACTGTGATCCTGAAGAAAATAATTATGCACTGTAAATGTTTAATAATCAGTTTTAGATATACAATATTTATTAAAAGAAAACAGGCTATAATTATTTAAAATAATTATCTTAAACAATATCGTAAAATCCTAGATCAAAACAAATCATAAGTCTCACATCCAAATTTCAGATTATTCTTTTGATATGAAAATAAAATAAAAAATTGATTCTCAAAAATTTTAAGACCTATCTTTTTTTTTTTTTTTAAATTTTGATCAGAAATGGAATGAAAAATTATACATATGGCATTGGCATTTTCTAAAATAAGCATTCAAATGATAGAATAAAAGTGAAGTTTTCTTGTTTTATTGGAAAAAGAATAATTCTTTAATAAATGTCTAAATATTTTCTCATGTAAAATTTTAGAATCTTAGCAGTCTTGCAGCACATCAGCACACAGAAGTGGAACTTATGACAGGGACATATGTTCTGCTCCTTCCTATATTAGCTGCAAAATACCAACTCACAAGATTATGCTTTTTAAAATTAACTGTAAAAATAATTACCAAAGAAAAACCTGCACATGAGAATAAAACGAAATAGCGATTTTCCTGATTTTAAAATTGAAGTGAAAATGTTTCAGAAATCAATAAACATATTATGGGGAAAATAATACTTTTCTGTTGAGTTACTAAAATGCCTTAAATTTTAATTTAACAATAGAGTATTAAAAACTCTGTTTTACATCTTGTTTTTAAAATTATTCATTTACCAAAAGGCTGCAAATAGATTGAAGTTCAGTTGGCAAATATGGAACCCGGAGATCGGGGATAGTTAGTTACCATAATTTCGCTAGTATAGTCCGCGGACTATGCATGTCAAAAAGGGATTTTTTTCCAGGACACTGACTATCTGGCTGAAATAAATTTCTTTTGCAAAAAAATTTAGTATATTGATCTTGCTTTTTGATCTGTAGTTAGCGCGCAAGCTCCAGTGAAGCCGATGCTAACAAATTTATTTCTGTAGAAAATAAAGCACATAGATGCACTTGAAGTCGGCATGCAGGGAGCATTTGAATTTCCCCCCCCCCCCCCCATTATGTCATTTAAAGCATCGACGTAGTTACAGGTGCGGACAAGCTTCGTGAAACCATTTTAGAAATATTTCCGTCCGATATGCAGAAGAACCAAATTTTGAATGTGCTTTAAAAAAAATAATAATAATAATTTATGTAATACGGGGGAAAACGGGCCTTCACAAACCGAGGTACCGACGCCGCGTCAACATCGAGAAGGTTGTTATTGTTTTGTCTTCACTCAGCCAGCTGGCTAATAAAGCAAGAGAGCGAATTCTGCTGAGACGTTAAAACATGACTTGTGTGGCCTAGTCGCCTCAATTTCTTTCCTTTTTTTTCCAATTCCGAACGCGAATTTTTAATAAAGAGCATTTTTAAATTTCATATTTCGTTAACTTTTAACCCAGAGAGAGTATCAATTGAATGTTGTTTAAAATTAAGTATTATGTGGATTGACCCATGAAAATTAGTAATGATCTTTTCTTTTCTTTTCTTTTTTTTTTCTTTTTTTTTTTTTTTTTTGCTTGGTTATGTACATTTTCATAAATGATTAATAAAAGTAACTTTTTTATTTATTTAAGGAGGCGATACGTCTTGCCTAAGGACGGATTAATGCAATTTTATGGTCGGTTAGTTGAAATTTGTGTAGTTTATGGAAGTAAAATAGAATTTCTTTTTCCTGTAGCGGAGGAGTAATCGCTCCCCCCCCCCCCAATCCCTTTAATCCGTCCGTGGTCTTACCGTTAGTTAACTTTTCACGAAGTTACGGTACATATTTTTAGTAAAATCCGCGTAACTGTTAAAAAAAAAAAAAAAAAAAACTGAAAATTTTGGTTTTCTTTTTCTTACGGATTTCTTAACATTAACTCACATTTTAAAAAAGAATTATTCTTTTATTCAGCATAAAATTAAGACGTGTACGTTTAAATAGCTATAAATATCGAAGTATTTATTTATTGGAATTATTATTAATAATTTATTTATTTAAGAAAAGTATATTTAAACTACCATAAATTATTTTACTTCCTTTGCATGTTGAAGACCTAAAGGAATACGACAAGATTTATATTTTAAATACCATTACTAAAAGCTGCACTTTTATACAAGTTTTATTTGTCGTATAGACCGTCAGTTAGCTTTATTTAAACAAAAATTCCAGTTTAGCATTCATAAAATGTCTGGAAGTTCTCGTTCGGCCGACGATTTTTCCAAAACCAAGCAAATTTTTGGATCCGAAAATGACCACAAACATTTCGTTTTCAATGCACGTTTTCTAATATATTCGATAAATCTGCCATTTTCTCAATAATCCACAATAGAAGTATCAGTTAAGCTGGTACGTGTCCGTGAAAAAAATTTATAGATTCATCAAGTGCGCAAAACCGCAATAAAAACACGTCGCGAGTAACAATAGCTCACCGACAACGGTTTTCCAGTGGCGAAAGGTCTCGATAGATAATTATTGTTGTGTAGTAGTTCGCCAAGTAAATAATTATGTATCAGATGCCTTTCGAAACATCGAAGATCTAAAATAAGAATTTGCCCCTCTGAACTAAGTTTTGAATTTACCAACTCAGGAAATCAGTAACATTGCACTCTAGCTGACTTTAGTCTAGGCGCAGTGCGAGATGCAGTGAAAACGTACATCCCAGGCGCGCATTATCGTCCTCTTGTTACTCTGCTATGTCCGCTATGTTTTGCTTTAGGTTCGGTAATCACTGTTTTTTTTTTTTGAAAAAGCGGATAGGTTTTAAAACATTTTCGGAAAGCGGAGGTCTTCCAAAAAAAAACAAAAAAAGTGGAAATCCGCCGAAAAGCGGGAGATTTTCATGCCTGATAACATATATACCCAATTTGAGCTCAATAGAATGCACCGTTTAGACGCTAGCGCACTTTCAAGAATATCCCCCCATAGGCCATAATGTAAAAGAAATCTTTGTCGTAGCCCTGTAGAAAAACTATAGGCCCTATGCACACCAAAATCAATACCGGTCTTGCGACGGTGGTTTATAACATATACCAAGTTTGAGCTCAATCGAATGCACCGTTTAGGAGCTGTCGTGCTCACTCACGAACTCACATAGACACACATACATACCTACATCTCGTAAAATAGCAAAAATGAATTCGGAAGACCACATAACGTGTAAATACACCAAAATCTGAAAGTCGAATTTTTTCATGGTTACAATACTTCCCATACATGTGTGACGTAGCGCCACAGTGGTAGCGTTAATCTCTGAGGCATACGTTAAAAATAATAAGTTTTATTTACATTAATATTTACAGCAATATGAACAAACAGATAGATGAAACATTACGGGAGTACCAACCAAGCCCAGAAAACCCCAAAACCTCTCACTCCCCATTCCTCGGGGGTCAGCTCTCTAGAGGAGGATGCTTTCTCGATGCATTTTCGTTTGAATCGGGCCCTCGGACTATGTGGGTCGATGACCGCACTACGCTACACATGGTGCATGTTCGGAAAGTAAAAAGGTGTACAAGCAAGATGGCCTAATTCACAGAAGCAAGAAATATTTCCATTTATTATTGACTTTTGCTTAATAAAGGGTTAGTTTAAAGCAGGTTTTACTGTATAAAACACAGAAGTTTCTAAGAAATGGCTGAAATCAATAAGATCCGGAAAACATTTCTTGATTAATTTTTTTTTCAAATATTGATTTAATAAAAAGAGTTTACTTATTAGTCTCTTATTTTTGAATAAATGAATGAAATCAGAGGGTAACATAGATGTAAGCAAAACATGCAAAAATATCATGTCACAAATCCAGTCGTCAGGCATACACGTCAGCGAATTTTTAATACTATAAATGAAAAAACTAATCGGAAGATTCGAAATTGGTTTTGAATGTGTTGATCTATACAAGCAAGCACATTCTCCACAAATAGTTAGTCTTTAAATTGAAAGTTGATAAAAGTATCTTTTTTTTTTAAATCTCGACACATAAATCTGGGCATTTAATTTTCTCAGAATGTTGACACTGGATGTTTAGATGGTAAATTGTTTTGTTTACTTGCAATAAAACTACTAAAATTTCGGTTAAAAAGTTTCAACATAAAAGGAGAAAAATCAAAAGTTGTATTACTCTTTAGCAAGTAAAATGTGTTGAAGCGTCATCGAAATTTTTTGGAAAAGGAGCCTGAAGAGCATGGTTTTGACTGAACAACATAAATCAGCTCTATTAGCTTTACAACCTCCTAAATTTATTAAAAAATTACGCTTTTTTTTCGTGCGTGTGGGGTGGGGAGCGAGAGAGGAAGACTTCTTAGACGAGTGTTCTTAATAATAAATTAAGATTTAAAAATGTAAGAAATGCTGATTGCTCTTATTTTCATATGTTGATGTACAAAAAGGCCTTAGAGAAATTCTTTATTTTTATATTTAGATCAGAAGAATGCTTAAAGAACTGCCGATTAATAAAATTAATTTATATTAATCATATTTTATGAAAATATTTGCTATAAGCATTCCAAAGAATAGTTCGAAGTTCCATAAAAGCACGCAAACTGTTTGGCATATGCGATTTAAGCGACAAATTATACACACTATTTAGCTGTTCAAGGTTGAAGCATGGTAAACACTAATAAATACTAAATTAAGCATAAGGTTACGAAAATGAGCACAATCATATTTCAATATGATTGTGATGAAAAATTTAAATTTGTAAAAATTGCGTATATATCACTGATACTATAAACAGTAGAGATCACAAATCTCAGTGATTCTGGGATTATATATGGTTCAAATTAGGTAATCATCACAAAAATAAATGCGAATGCAAGATTGTTAATAGAGATGAGACAGGCTCAGCTCGAAATTCACCTGGGATTATATATGGTTCAAATTAGGTAATCATCACAAAAATAAATGCGAATGCAAGATTGTTAATAGAGATGAGAAGGGCTCTGCTCGAAATTCACGACTGTGTTGGGGGTTCGGGAGAAATTTCTCCTTTATTGAATATACTCCTTGCAAATAGATTAAAAATATGATTCTTGTTAGAAATAAACTAATTATTATTATTTGATAAACCTAAGAAGAATTAGAAAATGCGTTAAGAGTTTGCTATTATATTTTGTCTTTAATTTGCACAAACGGCAAAATTATGATATTCTGTCGATGAAGTAATTGCCTTTTATTTATCTATTAGCTAACATTTTGGGCTCGGGCTCCGACTTAGATAATATCGGACTTTAAAAAATGAGCCAGAACTCATCTATAATTGTTAATCTGAATAATCTTTTCAAATATATAAAAAATTTAAAATAACGATTATATTGAAAACATCAGGAAGTGAAGCCAATATCACAGTCATTATAGATTTATATAAAATTTTCTCGTGAAATTGCTGTTTATAAAAGTCCAAAGTAGTTGCATAAAACATCATAAGAATATAAAAATGTTTTTGTTCATTTTTATAAATATATATATTTCTCTTAGAACGAATCTAAACACAATCTAAAGCAAACGTAGGTAATGCAAGTACAGAGTTTATAAAAAGTATTTACTGTGCATGTGGTTGCATGAGTTAAGTTTTCATTTTGTTCATGAGGAAAGGAGATCCACTGTTTATCTCTAAGCAAGCATCCCTACAACTTTGTAGAGGTCTTACACAAGGATTTTCATATTTTAACTATTTGACCATATACTCAAATTATATTATTAGTTTTCAAGTTGTCATGCATTAGGCAGGTGGAAGTGAGAGAAAGTAAAATTAAAAAGGCTGACTTATCTTTTTCTAAATGAACATGTTTTTATTTTTGCGTGAGTAAATTTTTCCTTATTCTAAATCAAAAATGATAAGCATTTATGTTCTCCAAACAAGTTTTTAACATTTGCATTAATTTTGTAAATTAAACACAGTAAAATAATTAAAAATAGTAAAAATGAAAATAATTAAATTAAAACCTCTATTATATACCTGTATAGGTTGAATGCAGCATTTTAAAACCATTTCTATGTGGATGCAAATTGCACGGCAACTGATTAACTCAGATTTTCTTAGAATTTCGTGTTCTGTGTGAAATTAATAATGTAAGCGCGGAGAAGAGATTTTGTTCCGTGGATATTTGGGGGACCATTTTTCTACACCTGAATTCATCTGGCTTTCTGATTGCGTTAAATAATCATGAATATCTTTGTAATATTTTTTCTTTTCATTTTAAAAGTCGAATTTAAAAAGAGATAAGTTTAACAAGCAAAGGACACACGTGAAACCGCTATAAATTCCAAATACAAACTGAAGCTGTTGCAAAGAAACATACATTTAACACGAAAACACTTAAAATTGGTTAATGTGAAATGATTAGCAGTCTGGACAATATACTGTATGCAATTTAATAAAAATCTGTAACACCAAAAAATACTTCGGACCCCCTTAATTCCGTGTTTATTGTTTTTCACTGAATATCACTGGCTTACCCCAGTGGCGCACACAAGGGAGGGGTCTGGACCACTCACAAGAGTTATCAACTTTCTCTCAACATTAAATCATCATGTAATTTTTTTGCTTTTAAATATGTTGGAAGGCATTATCGAATTCTTATTTTCACCAGTTAAAATGTATAAACATAGTGAAAGGGGGTTACGGTTAAAAAAATTTTCATTTTTTCAATGGCTGGTGTAGCAGTTTTATGGGATAACCAACCCCCCCCCCCCAAGACAAAATCTTGTGTGCTCCACTGGCTTAGCCTATAATACACTAGACTGGGATTTACTCAAGATGCTCTAAACAAAGATGGTGAAACTTCCCAAATTCGGACTTAAGGTGAAGTTCTGTACTGGAATTTTGACAACCTAAATACAGCGATTGCTGAGTGAGGTATTTTTGTGTTTCAAATAGGGTTCCTTCTCGGTGCAATACTTCTTGCCAAAAACATGGTAATTTGCATTTTAAATAGAAAATAGTTAATTGTTAAAGTGCAATTAAAACTAAGAAATAATGGAATATGTTTAAGAGATAAAAGTAGTAAAATATTTTGATCAGATATTTGAAAATTACACTAAAATCCTTTTTATTTACATTAAACTATCCCACTAGAAACAACTATTGCACTGTCTTTACATATGCGTGTTTAGAGTTATTCATTTTGATATAAACACCAGATTCTTTGACTGACAGGCAATCTGACTAATAAAAACATCCAATCTAGGATAACCCATAACCTTTTATAGACGAAATTGAGATCCAGGTATATTTTATTTTATTGATGTCTTCTAATGCATTAGTTAAAGGATTTAGCCATGTAAATGAGGGGGAAAAATTTGTATACAATTTTCACGGGGCTTCCAATTTGGAGAATGGGTCATTTCTGACTATACTTTTACATTGGTTTCAAAAACAGAATACACTAATGGGTAGTTTAAATAATCTAAATAATAAAAGTCCAGTTCGTAACGCTGCCGGGATCAACTCATCGCTCCGGATGCATCTGGCGGCCATGTTGAAATTTTGATAAAAACGACATTTTTATCTTTAATTAAAAGGAAAAACTTTTTGTTCAGTTCGAAAGATCTCTAAAAAATCAACATTTTTCAATGTTGCAGGTAATTTCAACTCTAAATATCTAGCGAGATATCATGCCTTGAAAAAGTAAACACAAGCGAAGCAAAGTTCTATGAGAGAAAAATGAGATGGACAAGAGGTGGCGACATCAAAGAATTATATTGTTAACTCCGTCGAAAAGTGGTGCATGTGGAATCATTCCTAGATTCTTTGAAAAAAAAAAAAAAAACACAGAACATAATCCCTGCCGTAGATCGATTAGATGTCATCATATGCTGGCGAAATCCTATTTTAAAAGTATTTCAGTGTTTTAGATTGTTTTGGTGACAGAGTTTGTTTAATTTTGACATTGTTTAAACGGATACATTGTGATTTCAACGTTGTTAGATCGCAACTTTTATTTTGATTTTTTTGGGACATTTCTTTAATTTTTGTCATAAATCCGTAAGCGTTTGTTTAATTGCGTGGTTTTGGTGACGCATGTTTTTGTCATAAGCGTTTGTTTAAATTTGAATTCGTTTAACTGGATGGATTTTGATTTCAACGCTGTTGGATTTTATAGCTTTTATTTAGGTTAATTTGGTGTCGTTTTATGTTTGTTGAAAATCTATAATTACTAGCCGGCGGACGACTCTCAGGTTACAAATTTCAGTTGCGAAGAGAACCGTGTGCTGTAGGTTGTACAAGCCAGTCCCGAAGCAGCCAGTATGACCTAGGTTGCACATTTTGACCGCAAAGCGGCCATCGACAACCGAAGGCGTATCAAGATTGCTCACTAAAAATTTGTGAAAATGGCTATTTTCATGATTTTTGTCCAGTTTCCTACTAATGACAGAAATACAACTTCTATTTCAAAAAATATAGATTTTTTTTGTGCAACATTACTCTCTTTTGATGAAAAATGTCCCTCCATTCATCCCCTGTTCCCTATGCATAAACATATTGTAATGCAAAAAAAGATTTTCACATTCCTAGTTCTCATCACAGTTGTTTAAAATGAACTTTCTACAAAATAATTTAGCCATCTTTCAGGTACATAAGAAGACTTGTGCATATGAATAACGCAAACTACTTATAACATAAACACCCTTTCCCACACACATGATAAAGTCAATGAGGTTTGAGTGCTTAAAAACTAATTCCAGGTTTTCACTGATTTGTGGAAATTTCATTTTACATGTATAAATACACACACAAAAGAAAGAAACTTTCTCTTTTTTGAGTAGTTTTATTGAAAAATGATTGGGGTACATGATAGAAACATGCAAAGGCACTTCAATTTTTTGACATGAATCATTTAATATTTACACAAAAGGCATGGAAACTGTTCCAAAAAGAACAAGAACATAATTTAATGTTTTAAATAATTTTTGATTTGAGTAAAAAAAAAAAAAAAACCCAAAAGCTCACACAAGATGATAAAAACGCTGGCTCATATGAAAATGCTTTACGTAAAATGCAATTATTAAAAAAAAAAACTAATTTTCCTAAATTTTATACAAGTGAATTTGATCGAATATTAAACACCTGGGTATTTTAATTTTGCAGAATAAATGGCTATACCTGCAAGTACTTTGTTTTAATATCAATGGTTTTTGATACCATTTTAAATCAAACTCCAATTAGAGGTTAAAAAAGAGCAATAGTAAATAATATAAAGTGCAACAAGTACATAAAATCCTATACATTTAAGACATTAAATTGCAAGATAGCACTGTATCAAATTTTTTTAAACATAAGCCATTATAGTTTGTCTAAAATATTTTTGTACATAAATTCTAAAAGAGTGTTATTTATTTATTTATTTCATAAAAGCATTTATAAGCATTTAAGTATCATCTAGCACAGCAGTTCCCAACTAGTGGGGCATGTGCCCTTGGGAATCGCAGAGCTTTTGTATGTAGGGGTGGGGGTCTGTGTTTTTCTCCCCACACGAGGTTCGTAATTCTTGCATCTGCTGCTGTTATACAGTTTTTGATGTGGGGTATGTCCTATATGCAGTCTATACTTTGTGTTTTACTTATTAGTTATTCACACATATATATAACTAATAAGTAAAAAACAAAGTATATACTTCAAATATGACATACCCTGCATGAAAAAATATATAACAGAACAGACAAGATTTCTCTAGATGAAAGAAAATAATTTTAAAAAGGAGCTTTTCAAATACTACTCAGTTATTTTAACACTATAAAGGTTTTACAAAAGTTGTAATTTCACAATAGTAACAAAGTCTCATCAGATGTTATACATAAAACTAAACTGGGTACTTTACAAAACAGAAAAATTTTTCTAAATGTAATAACAATATCATGTAGTGACTAGGACCTCTGAACATTGCTATTAAGTTCTCAAGGACTTTGGTAAATTTGAATCTTAGTACCTGAACACTGTTTTCAAAATTTGATATCCAAATTGATAATAAAATAAAAGTATGTCTCTCTGTACAAAAGAATAGTGCTAACAGCCTTATATTATTTTATATATAAAGGAACAACTAAATACGGAACAGATATTCTAGTCACCGGGAATGTTGTAATGTATAATAATATCTATTTTCATGAACAATAAACATAGTTGGATTTCAAATTAGAAAAAGTATATGACTAAATTATTATTAATAAAATTACAACTAATGAAAAAGGTTCTTTTTTCTCCCTTTTAAAATATTGTAAAGAATTTTAGGCAACATATATGACCCAAGTAAAATGATTAAGCATGTTAAAAATTAAAATAAAACTGATAAAATATAGTGAAGTTGGAAAACATATACTTTAAAGCAGGAGCATAGGTCATGAGCTGCAGTCACCCAAGAAATAGAGTAAGCAAAACACGAATAAATTTATTATTTAGAAAAATACTTTCTTTTATTATTCAGTCAGTTAATCCTTTCATGAAATAAAACTGCTTTCACTGCAATGTTTTCCTATCACTTGGTTTATGCAAAGGCAATTTCCATGGGTACAGGTTTTTGACCAAAGAGAAATAGTAAAAGCTCTTCAAATACATTGCACTTCTCCCCATTGCACTACTTCTATCAAATGCATTGGAATGCAAATAATGAAATAAATATTAAGAGTTCCATTTTAGTTATTACATTACTTTTCAAATTAACACATGTTGAGATCTCAGCTTCTCTTGAAAAGAAAAGGGGAGGGAAAAATTCTGGCTATGCCCCTGTTCTGAAGTACATTGTTTAGTCAGCCATATACATTTACTTAGTAATGACTCAAGGAATGTGTTAGTAGAAAAAGAATCTATAGATTATTACATTTCTGAGTGATAGTCAATTTTGGCTTCATTGGTAGGTCTTAAGATTAATTTTTGATTATGTATGGACTCAGTGCGGTACCCAGAAAATTTTTTTGGAAGGGGTCCAAATGGCGAAAGAGGCGGAATTTTTCATAAAGAATCATTACTATTTTATTAAGAAAATTTTAAATAATGGGGAAGGGGTGGGGGATCCAGAACCTCAGGTCCACTGCCCTGGGTACGGCCTTGTATGGTCTCTATTCAGACATAAAATAACTGACTTACTAATAATAAAAGTTTCAGGTTAAAGGATAGCAATTAAACCACATTGTTATGTACACTTCGCAATTTTTTTTTTTCAAGAACAGAAATTATAATACGCCTTTTATTTTTAAAGTACACTTTAGTGTTTCTGTCTATTCTTTAAGCATGTCTTAATTTGGGAAGGTGAAACAGTTTTATAGATTATGAACAGTTTTTCCTTAAAACAAAAAATAGTTTTGAGAAATTCAACTTGACAACTAACTGGATGAACTAGATTTAAATGAATATAAACGCAAAATATGTTTCTTATTAAAATGGCTATGCTTCAAAATTGCTAATTGAAATAGAAAAAAAAAAAACATTTAAAAGCTTAAAAATTTTATAAGAAAAAGCATTCATAGCAAATGTTGTTAGTAAAAAATCTAACAATAATAACTAATTTTAAAAGATGTGAGTGCATATAAATGTACAAAGCAATTTAAAACGATATTATAAAAATAATTGACTTTCAAAAATATATTTGTAGGAGTAGCCACATCTACATATCTTTCATACACACAGTAAAAATATTTGATTTAAAAGGGAAAACAGACATTCTAGTAAACAGAAAAGCCCTGAGCTTATAAGATGACATTAATGTAAAACTATGATAGTGGGATACAAAATTCTGATAAAACCTCTTAGTATAATTTTAGTTTAAAAGAATTTAATGTGAGTGTGTGTTGAGCATAAAAATTATCTAAAATACAGGGCTTATAAAACCAGAATTCAGATATGTTAAATTGCAAGAAAACTAGTATTTTAATATAATGATGTAATTAAGTTTACAATTTTTTTAAATTTAATTCACATCTTATGCTTGAGCACTTATTTCTCTATTATTTAAAAACTAAGTCAAAAATAAAAATGCCTTCAAAAAGCATAAAATCTTTTTTTCATGCGAAATTTTTTATTAACTGCTATTAAAAGTTAGTTTAGAGCTGGCCATTTGTTTAAAATTTGTACAATACTTCTAGACGTTCCTTCACAACACCAATCTTAATGTTCTATTGACCTATGACATTACTAAATATACAAACAAAATTTCCCCTCTTTTCTCAAACTATGAAAAATGCTTTGTAATAAAGATTAAATGAAATGTTGATTTGTACTTTTTGATAAAATTTCAAAAGATAATGCATGTGTTACCAACTTTCACCCTGTAGAAAAAGTATTGGTAAGAAATATTACAGCTGCATACAAAAAATATATACAACTGATAATGCATATTTTGTCATGAAATTAAATGCTTATACTTTTTTACAAGTCGTCATTTTTTCAAATACATTAAGAAAAAAGGCAAACTACGAATTATGAAATTTATAACTAACTGTTTATACTCAATCTAAAAAAAAAAAAAAAACGCAACAAATATTGGCAAATCTAACAATCCACAAACCAGCAACATATACAAACAACAGTTACACCCAATTTAACAATTTGTTGCGCTTGAAAGTAGAGTTTCTCCCTAGGTCATTTTAATCCACACAGGAAAGGGGAAAAAAAAAAAAAAAAAAAAGACACCACAATGCTTTAATGACTGCTTTATAATGCTGTCCAGTTGATAAAAAGTTTAAGAAAGACAACTGGATTTATTTACAAAAGATAGCTAATATTTCAAAAATAATAAAAATAAAAAAATCAGAGGTAGAATATAAAAAGATGGGTTTATTTCTATTTTTATAATATGTCTGTACAAAGAAAAACGAGAATGTTTATCAGGCTTACACATAGCCTGTACAAACATATATATTGCCATATTCAAGCAGGGCCAATCCCTACATTTGTTGCATTTTTTTTAGTATAGCATCTTTGGTTACAGTTAACAAAGAATACAGCGGAGGAAGGTAATTGCTGGTATTCCAATAACTTTATATTTACCCTAAACACATCACCAGTGTGTGTTAATGAAGAGTTAAAATAAATTTAAGATATCCAAAGAATTTAAATAACATTTTTGCAAGAAAGTAAATCTTTTATGAATTAATTTTTCTTTACACTATTGCTACCTTTGATAAAAAGTTATGTTAAAAATTATATAAAAATGACTGTATAATGATTCTACATTAACTGTGACACTATGCAAATGCTACTTTGTTAAGAATCTCATGCTCTGCAAAACAAAAGGGGGGGGGGAGATGAAATTTCAGATGAAGTAATGGAACAACACAATGTAAAACTGTATTAAGGGGACTTAGTACCTTTAAACGTCCAAAAAATCGATTTTTCAAAAATAATTCAGATTGTTAGGAATATTTTAAAACAAACCGCATCAAAATCGAACGAAAATTACGCCCACAGCAATTAAAAGCAAAAAAGCTAATATGAACTTATAACATGATGAATGACAGAATTTTAAAATTATTGAGATTTTTATGATTTATCATGTTATCAAATCTGAGGTTCAGAGAATAAATATATGCACATACAACCTACACGTAAAATTTCATAACTTTCCTTTCATAACTTTTTTTTTTAATCTTGTGGGAAATTGCAAAAATCAGAAACTGAGAAAATCAAGTTTCTTTACACTGCGTTTATAGGAAAAGTCCATGTTAGCTTTATTACTTTTAATTGCTGCAGGTGTAATTTCTGTTCGATTTTGATGCGGTTTGTTTTAATATATTCCCAACTGTCTGAATTATTACTTTTGAAAAATTGATTTTTATGAAGTTTAAAAGGTACTATGTCCCCTTAAAGCAACTGTATACATTTTTCCATGCCTGATGTAACTTTCGTCTACATGATGCCTTGAGGAATTGATGAATATTTCAAATGATAACTGCACTAATGATTGAATGTCCATGATTTTTGGCATACTAGAGAAATGTCTCTCTTCAAAGCAACAAATTTCCATGATGTGTCATCTAATAATGTAAAAGAACAATACAATTAACTTGTATTATAAGTTAAGGCAACACAAAGTTTATTAACTTTAAAAGATTCAAGCACACAATTTTAATAACTAAGAAATTAAATGTCAATAATCAGATTAACAATAACAATCTACTTCTTCAGCCTAGAAGTTGAGATTAACTTATAAAGAATATGTTTGCAAATCCTGCTAATTGCTAATCTATTGTACAGCCAACAATGCAACTTATATAAAACCTATTAACTTTGTTGACCAGTATGAGTTTAGATATAACAACTTGCCTAATGTATACATTCTTTGAAGTTCTCAAAAGCCAAATATAAATGAAAGCTTAGGGAAGCATTTTGAATTCGTTAATTTTTAAAGGAAAAAAAACCTCAGATTTCTTCCAGGGATAAAAAAACTGTCCATTTGTAGATAAATTTTCCAGTGTATATTACAGAATTAAGGAACTGGTGTGAATAACTTATTCTAAGAATTATTAAAAATTTGTGTCGGAATTTTAATTTAATTACTTTTAAATTCAGGGAGTCCATGATTTAAATTAGGTATACACAACTTCTGCCCCACAGGTCATTGTTATTATTGGTGCATGAAACCTGTTTCATTCATCCTTCAGCCCAATTGCACATTGAAGAATATGAATCTGAATCTATCAATTCAATTATTAAAAAAAAAAAAAAAGGATTGTAAAAATTTAAATATTTTTAAATTTGTTTTCAACTGTCATAAACATGATACCAGAAAATGTTCAGCTATAATTTAATAATTGACTTTAGAAATATGTGCCATGTTATTTTCCAAGAACTTTTATTAGATAATTGAGTGCTTCCACAGTATTGTGAGCTTATTTATATTATGTCCACAATAAGTTTGGTCAACTACACAAAAAATTAAGTAAGAACATTTTTCTTTTTTGTAAACAATGTAACATACTATTTACCCCCCCCCCCCCCGCAAAAAAATGTTTATCTAATGCATAGGTTCCCAACCTTTTTTGAACTGGTGCCCCCTTTTCTAGTGAATCTTAATACCGCCCCTCTCCCACTCCAGAGAAATAAAGAGCGTACATAATGCATGGTGAAAACAAGAATTAAATAAAAAAAAAATACTAATAGATAGAATATTGTTGGAATTGAAACTCTACTGAATTTTTTCTTCATTTAAAAAACAGGAATAAAAGTTTTAGAGAGGTATCCCTTTCTCTCAAAAGCGAAGTCTCGTATCGAAATATCTATTTGCCAGGAGAGGACAGCTCGCGTCACTGAATGTGTCACTTAGAGCTACATATACATCCTTCCCGAAATTGCCCGCCACAATTTGGAACCTTCATCAGAAGGTGGGGGGACTTCTGATATTGGCACCCCTCTGAAACTGCTAGCGACCGCCGAGAGGACTTTCGGAACCACGGATTTAACATGCACGTACACTGCATGTACACGGTGGTCTTTAGTGGAACGCCGGTATGGAACCCACAACCTTCCGATTACAAGTCCAACGCCTTAACCACTGGGCTACCACGGCCCCCTCGTATCGAAATATGTGAATTTTTGCACACGCGATAGAAATGAATTATCAGAGTGATTTTTAAGTCTTTTTTAGACTATATTTGGTTAATCTTCCCACGCCCCTCCGTGCCATATCAACGCCTCCTAATTTTCTCTGGGTCTTTTACCGCCCGCCTGAAAGCCTCAAACGCCCACAGGGGGGGCGTTATCGCCCACGTTGGGAACCTATGATCTAATGTTATGCTTTTATGTTTAATTGAATGCAGCATTAAAAATTAAGACCAAAGGGAGGGGGGGAGGTTGTTATGCTAACCTGTATATTTCAATAATGGAAAGATTCAAAGTTGGGGAAAAAAAAAAGTCTCATTTCAAAACAAATTATGAGTTTCTATGAACAGCAAATTTTTTGTGAAAATCATCAAGAGATTCATTTTTTAAGACATGTAAGATTTGGCAATTTTGTCCCTTTTTACTGTCTTTCACAGATTAATTTTTTTTTTCACTCTTTCAGATCAGTAACTTCTTTTTTTCATACCAATTGCTCCCTACGATTTTGTTATTTAAAATATGTAAATCATAATTGTTACAAATAAATGCAACATGTTCTTTTTGTGAATGCAGAATAGAAAAAGCACAGTATGCTATTTAAAAAGAATAAATATATTACAGGTGCGGAAAATGTTTAGAGCCCAATATTTCCCCAGAATACAGTTCGTTTTGTCCAAAATTTACCCAAATCGAAGAACTTTTTTTTATTTTAGTTTAAGCAACTATATATCGCCAGCTGTTACAATTTTCATAAGCTATTGTCAATAAATCTTAAATTACATTTCTTATGCAGATATTTTAGGTATATTCAGCCTTAAAAATAAACTCCCAACTAGCAAATATTGCATTTAAATATAAAATATTACTAAAAAATTCAAATTAAATATACAAAAGAGAATTTTTAATCTTATGGCACTGGATATTTAAATAAAGGAATGTTGTAGAGAAAAAAATTTTAACAAAAAAGATTGGAAAATATCAAATTTTTTTCTGTCAAAAATTATAAACAGCACAATCTGTTTTCCAGGGAAGGAAGTAAGAACAAAAGAAAAACTGAAATCGGCTAATTTGCAAACTAAGCAAAATGGCAGAAAACACATATTATATATATATTTATATATATGTGCCTTAGTATAATAATTTAGAAAAAATCTTAAAAAGCATTTAAAAAAATTACATGTAAAAGATTAGGGAAATATCACTAACAAATTATCCTATTTCTGATAAATATATGGTACATTTAATTGCTACTTTAATGACATGTAACATATTAAAAAAATAATTATCAACAAAAAAGATTGCACAAGACATTATTGATTCTACCCTAACATAAATAATGGTTTCGCAAGGACAAACAGCAGCAGTTGAGGAAGAATGCCTGCTTTATTGGACGATATGGGCAAAAAGATAAGTTTGACAACCCAGAATCTCTGTGAAAAGATAGGGTAAAAAATTGATGGCAATGGTTTGGCAAACATTCAATGAAAATGTGTGGTATTTTGATGCAGCTTGGCACAGGTCTGGCATGCCTAACCTTAAACTACCCACAGTGCAGAGTTAAATGGAATAGTAGGAATTCACAATGAAATAACGAAGGTTGAATAAGTGTACTAGAGCTAAACGGGACCCAAAGAAAATGACTGATCTGGTTAATGAATTCCAGAGGTGTGACAGTATTTAAAATAAAACTAGAACAAATTAAGTATTGGGATCTAACATGACATTTATATACTCACCTAACGCAAACTGGATTCTTAGATTTGATCGAAAGGTTCAGAACACCATCTGAATTATGGAGCCGAGAGACATCTGGATTTCGATGCTGAAGATCTGGATCTGGACGCTGAAGATCTGGATCTGGGGGCTGAAGATCTGGAATTGGACGCTGAACAACATCTGGATTACGCCTCTGACATTCTATTTTATTCCTAGCCAAAAAATTAATTACATCATGTTTCATATGCTCGATGTCAGGTTTCTAAAAAAATACAAGCACATAATTACTATTAGATATAAGATGAATATTATTCAAATGCAAAATTTAAAGAAAATTAAATACAATTAAAATTAATTTTAGTGTAGAAAGTAGGGTACATGCTTTCCCCCCCCCCCCCCCCACCCCCCCCCCCCCCCGACTGTAAGAGAAATTTTAGACAATAATGGAAGAATTATCACACCACACATTTACATTAAAAATAGTCATCACTGTAAAATTCATAATGATTTTTAAAAAAAATCTGAATTAGGCAAAGTCAATTTTATAGTGTGCAATGAGGTTCCATCTAGTTCTTTCTCTTGTGCAATGAGGTTTCTTACTAACAAAAATTAACTATTAATAACCCAAGAGATAGTCTTACATGGCTGATGTCACTCGCTACCCTTAAGAACAATAAGAAACTAAAAGCAATTGTCTAGTGAATATAGACCCTTCATCTCAGCTTATCGATATTACAGAGTTCCTACCAGATTTAAGCATTTTTATCTCTTAAGGTGAAGTCCTAGTAAGGAACAGTCCATTTACAAACTATTCTTTTTATAAAGCATTGAAATTTGATGAATAGGTACATTAATGATCACTTAATAAAATGACAAATTAGAAACATGAAGATAACACCCGATTCATTTGAAATATTCACATCAATACCTCATTCTCCAGATGATGCCACCACTGCACAGGCATTGACAGAAGGGTTTCAAATGAAAAATAAAATATATTAGAAGCTATCTCAGAATTTTTAATTTATGTCATTTTATTTAAGGATCATTTTCATACCTATTCACCAAATTTCAAGGTTTTATACAAAGCAGTTTCTAAATGAACGGGTCCAGATGACTATAACATAGCGAGTACAGGGGGCTATGCCTGACTAGGACGTCACCTTAACTGTTACATTCAAAACTCCTATCAGCCAATCTGATTTGAGCTTTTCGATTAATTTTGATCCATCCCAAGCATAGGCAAATATATTTTTAAATAATCAAACATTAACAACAGTTCCAATGGCAACCTTAATGGGTAATTTTTAGCAATTATGTATGCGTAATTCGCCATGCAAAACATTCAAACTGTTCCTAAAATATTTATAGCCATAATTTTATAGACAAATATTCAAATTGTCTACAAAATTATGGATATAAATATTTATGGCTTCAAATTGTACACTTTGTTTTTCTTTTAACAAGAAATTTAGTTTGTTATCAAATAAATCATTTAAATTGAAACTTTTTTTCAGATTTTTATATCTTGATTTCAAATTTATAATTTAAAGTTTTTTAACTGTAAACCACATGAATGCCACACAATTTGTACTATTAAATTTCAACCGCAAAACAAACTAACTCGCTAAACTAATTAGTCAACTCGCAATTATACGACCCTTCCTGATTTAAGGACCCTCTGACAAAGTCCTGACTTTTCAAATTTCTTTTATAAGCTTTCAATTAACGTCCTACTTGTCGAGGTACCATCGAGGTCATTAAATCGCGAGTCGACTACATTACAAAATACCTAAACACTAAGCAATTAACTGAAAAAACACTCAAAATACTGGTGTTAAACAAAGTAATTAAAAAACTTTGTAAAAAACACACATAAGAAGTAAAAGGAAAGAGGATACGCGTTTCGTTCAAAAATTGTTTTGAACTTCTTCAGTCCAAGCCCTTCGTCGTAAAGAACTCGGGGGAACTGGCTCTCAGTTCCCTGTGTTCTTTACGACGAAGGGCTTGGACTGAAGAAGTTCAAAACAATTTTTGAACGAAACGCGTATCCTCTTTCCTTTTACTAAGCAATTAATTTAAGAAAGAAAACCTTCAATAAGAAAAGCAGGCCATTATTTTTTAAACAGGATTTAAGAAACTTCATAAAGTTGTAGAATAATGTTCCCACCATGTTTGCTTCAAATTGCCAGAAAATAAGATAAGAACATAACTCGAGATTATTATTTTAATTAAAAAATGTGAAAAAATTTATTTTTAAATTTTCTGTAGTAAAAAGAGCACAAGAAAATAAAATGAAATATACACGCAGCAATTTCTCATTTTTTGTTAGTTTGTTGAAAAGGAGAAGACATACAGATCAATAAATATTCTAGTGAAAAAAATACTTTAACTTTTACAGTTAGCAAAAACTTTAATTTTAACAACAATAATAATTAATAAAAAAAAATCATTCAGTCAGGCAAAATTAATCTAAAGCAAATCCATATTTTTATATTACAGAATTAGTATAATGATTTCATGGCTTTTCATACTAACTTCCAGATGCAATTAAAGCAAGAGAAATTTACAAAAACAAATTGAAATAGGCATTTGTGTACATTGCAACTTTAGAAACATGTAACCTATACATGAAGACTCAACTTACATTGTTTTTGGATCGGGGTAGGTGGACTAAAATGAGTTGGAACACTTAACACCATAGGACTTTCCACATATGGCTGAGAATTTACAACAGTCTGATTTTTATATACAATTTGCATTGGAGAGTTTTGCACGACTCTCTTAACAGAGGAACACTCTCTAGCTTGACGTAGTGCAGACTTATTGTAAACAGGCACAGCTTGTGCTGGAACATGAGGAATTTTACCGTTCAAATTCATCTTGGGGCTTTCCCTCAAAACAGTTGAGTCGGGACTAGTTCTTTCAGCCTTAATCGGCTGCGCACAGCGATTTGCAATAGACAATGCCCGCTGTAAATCAGCAGGTTGTTTGTACTCAACATAGTCTCTGGAAATGCAATACATTTTTAAATCTTGAGCTTGATCACCGTCTTCAGTCTTAATGGAAAGGGATGGGGATGCCGATGTCGAACTACAACTGCTAGATTCTTCAAGACAGTCCATACCTACGAGTTCTGTGCCTTTGCCATAGGTGTTCTTGCAAATGACTGGTGTTGGAATAGACTTCTGATTCTCCCTTTTATGTGCTATCCTTTGCACTTTCCTGACTGAAAACAGAAATTAAACATTTATATTATGGGCTATTCTCAATAATATATTTTTTAAAAGCACTTTAGTTTAATAGGAACATACGCCAATGTGCTGAGGTCAATCAACTATCAAAAAATGATGGATTCGAATCTTGGGGAAATCATTTTTTAAAGTGATCCTTCATTAAATCATTCAATGACAAATTCAATTTAACAAGAATTTGCAAAATATGCACACACATGTATGTCAATGTTGATAAGTTATTTTAAATTTGAAAACTATGTTGTAAGTAAGCACATGTTGTACATGCCGCACATCATTGATAGTAATTTTTATTATTATTATTACATTTTATTTCCTTTCACTAATTGGAGACTGAGTAGTTTAAAAAAAAAAAAAAAAAAAACTAACGGTACAAATTTGGAAAAATAAAATAATTTTTAATGCTATGTCATTGGATGGTTTAATAAAAGATTGCTAAAGAAAAAATATTTACTCTCAAGAAGGATGGAAAAAGATTGAAATTAGGCTGCTGGGAAACACAATTTTTCCATGTCTAATTTTGTGACATTCGATTGCGACAATTTTTACTCTGGCAAAACTGGAAACAAATGAAAGACTGGGGAAATGTAAAGGGTGTAAAAGTATGTAAAAAAAGTGGAAATCCACAAAAGGCAGAAAGTAGCATGTGATTTAATCAGCAAATGAAATTAAATGCTTGAATAGTGATGTTGAACTGATTTAAAGTTGGTTTTTTTTTTTTTTTTTTTTTTTTGCAGACTTCTTTTTTTATCTCAAAAACTTTTGTAATTTAATTTGGGAGAAACTGATATTGGATATTAATATATTCATTCATTCCTGTAAAGCTTATAAATTATAGTCTCAAACTTTTATTAGAAATAGTGATTTAAAATATACACCCCCTTCCGTCATTTCATAAATGATTACACTAACTATATCATTAAATAAAGTAATGAATTTTTTAAAAAGGCTCATGCGTCAGTCTAACTATTTGACTGGGCATATGCTTTTGCATCCCGAAGCCAGGGTCACAAAGATATGGATGTGCAGTACAGGCCCGAGTCTCACGTGGGCTACTGCATGAATTTAGTTTAGTTCTACAAATATGTAATTAAATACTTTTAAATATTTGGTACTTTTTGATAATTAGTTCAAATAATTGGTAATCAAGGAGATGCCCCAAGTTAAAGCAGAAAGGACAGTTAAGTTTAGTATTTTGGTTAACATGGAACATTGGATAAATGTGGTTCTACTATGTTTTAAGATAAAAGGTCTCTTTCCAAGATAAAAAGATTCATCTACCTACAGGAGAGTAATACAAAAAAAAAAAAAAAAAAAAAAAGCTTTCAAGCATTAGTCAAAGCAATAGTCAAATTTCAAACATAGTATCAAAATAATTAAAACATTGTTAGAACAGTTTATACTTACACATAGCTTCTTGCTTCTTATCTATATCAAGACGTAACCTATAAAACTTTATGTGCTTATCCTCACAAGGCAACTGTTCAACTGTATTCAACTTGTACAATGCAGCACGAAATCTTTGTTTAGCTTGCATGTAATAACCTTTTTGTTCAGGCTTGAAATGGCCTTTCAACTGATCCCAATCCTAAAAATTATAAAACAAAAATTACCATAATATTTTTAAAGAGGTTGCAAGAAGCAGCAGTGGATTCAAGGGACGAGAAAGGGCAATCAACCTCCTTGTGAGCACTGAAGCCAACTAAATACTATGTTACATTTATCAATAAGAATTAAATGCAGTAAATAGTATACAAAAGAAATGGTTGATACCCTGGCCTATTAACATAGCATAGGTACCAAGAAATTGAAAAGTACCTATTGTATTTCAAAATTAACTTTGGCATACAGGTGTTATGTGGTAGTTAACCCATACAATGGCACATAGGTTGAAATGTTTGCTGCACATCAGGACCAGAACCAAGCAGCCCCGATAAAACTTTTTAAATCCATTCCCTGGTATTTTTGGACCATTATTTTAGAATGCCATCTTCAAAGAGCATTTTGCAGAGGGGCACCACATACCCTAGGGTCACTCCTCAATATTAGTATGCCAGTCATTAAGTTTATAACCCTCCCCCTTTTCCCTACAAGAAAAAAAAAATGTTCAGGGAAACTTTTTCTAGAATTTTTTTTTTTTTTTTCTATGCCTATCGCTCCAATTAAAATGAATAAGGATATTTTTCACCCATAGTAAAATATTACTTTCAAAGTTCTGATTCAGCACTAGTAAAGTACTTAAATTTTACTGTTAATAATAAATTGTCTTATGATTGATTTGATTCTAATAATTATTTGTTTGAATATTTTTCATTTATTGATTATTGAATTTCTGTGCTCTGATGTTCGTGAGGCATATAGGATGAAAATATTTCAAATTAAAAAAAAAAAAAAGAAAGAAAAGAAACTGTGTAGAAGATTGGATAAATAAAAACTTTGTATAGTAGCACACATAAAAATGTACTTAAACTGTATGATCGTTTTCACTAAAACAAGCATACAGTTTTATTCTTTTATACATTTTAAGTTTTAATTATTAATGATTTAAATATTTTTTTCATTTATAACTGAATCAATTAAATTCTATGTATTAATGAGAAAATTTTCTGCAAACTTTTTAAATACCCATTCCTTATCTTAAAAACTCTACGGGCTTGGTTTTATCCCCCCTTAAAAAGGGAGAGATGATGGGGTTAACATTACCCTGATTATTAATAGCAATATTTTGAGGAATCTTTCCAGTCTCCAAAAATGCTGTTATGTTAGACCTTCAATTTATGTAATTTGTATGTTTTTACTTATGTTAAATACAGAATTATAAGCAGAAAAACTTTCATTTTTTACAAAGCAAAATCTGGCAACTCTTGAAGGAAAGATCTTTGTATCATTCTAATAACAAGATGATATATGCTTTTTCCCACTTATAGCTTCTCCTTTGAAAATTTTCTAAATTCGACAGTGTTGCCAGTTGCAGTTTTTTCAATAATACTTCAGTTTCTTTCCTTTACTTAAAATTTTCTGTTACAAATTAAAAAATACCAGAAGTACACTATATAATTCTAAAAAAATAATATGTCCGACAATGCTTTTTATAGCATAAAATTTTGCCCAATTATATTATTCAACAAAAAATTAGTAATTTTTCTTGATCATGTTAAAAATTTGAAAATTAAGATAGAAATGTTACTTTTCTATCTAACAAGTAATTTCCAAGAAAACACATTTATTTTCTTATGCAACTGAACACTCACAATCTTAGCATCTGAATGTTTACCATATTGGCCCGAATATAACGAGGCATTTTTTGACAGATCAATTCTCGTTAAAATCCTGACTAATGTTACATTCAAGGCCTAAATATGATGCAGAACTTTGGGGGTCATGTTTTTTTTTTTTTTGTGCCAATACGGTAATTATATAAGAATTCCTAATCTGAATTTAAAGTAATTTCTACTGAATTAGTAGCAATGTTTAATTTATAAATGCTGTGAATGAATTAAAATTTTCTATTAAAACATGCATAATGAATGATTATATTACAGATATTCATAGCAAAGACAGATTGTCCAATATTTTTTAACAATAACATTCAAGGCTTGAAATTCAAAATTTTATTCTGAAATGGAAAGAATTTAAATGATTTGGTAGAAAAATAAAAAATTGTATACAATTTGTAAATTCCCATTTTTTAAATACATAAATTTTACATGTTTCAGAGAAAATTTTATTTTTCGCTGAATTGTAAAAATTTTTTATTTTCTTACAATGTAGGTGAGACAAAGTATGAAATATTACTCATTTCACCCTCAAATATGAAATATTTTTCTACAGAAGCTTTTCCTTTTTTTCCACAAAATCGTTTATATCTTTGTTAGGTAGTTAATATAAACTTACTTGAAACACTTTGGTATCAGCTAGAGTCCACTTAGCTGCATTTTTATGGCTCCATCGAATGCTAAAGACACTTCTTTCAGGATCCTCCCACTTCAGTAATTCGCCATAAGTTCCATCATTAAGTGCAGGCAGAAGAAAATCTTCTATTAGTCGGCGACGCACTCTGGTCATCTCTTAAATCTAAACAATGAGAAATAAGAAATTTAGTTCAAATGATTTCATACAACGCACATCACTGAGAAAATAACTCGAAATACGGAAACCAAAATTTGAAAAGTGAGTGTGTGTGTGTGTGTGTGGGGGGGGGGGGGTTGCACTTATACCAAAACAGCAATATTAATTTTTTCTTAATTAGCATACCACTTTTACAATTTTTCACAACAGGGGAAATAGTCATTCATATTTTAAAATGGAATTCTCTGAGCTTTATGAAATTAAAACCTATGATTTAAAATTTCAATATTGATATGGTCCCTTGACGGTTTACTGTAACAAGACATTTTTAAACATGGAAAAGTAAAAACGTTTGCGGCTTCATAACTCTGCGAATTTTGGTCATAAAAGGCAGATCTTTTCTAATTTTGCATGAAATTGTATTAAGAAAATGTTTCTAACGATAACTTATAGGACTGCAGGACCATACAAAAATTTTAATTTCGTAATTTTTATAGGAATTGATTTAATCACTTCAATTGTTCCTGATATAATAGATTATATACTTTAAGCATTTTTGCAATTGGAATTATGTGTCGAACAGTTTTGGAAATAGCCATTAGGCTCAGTTAGAACTAGATACCCTGAATATACATTTATATACATATCTGAGTGTGCTATGACAGGTTTTACACTAAAACAGATCTAACAATATTATAATGATGAAAAATCTGATATGCCAAAATTTGAAGACAAGATCTTTTACAACTTCATTTATATACATCAGTATTCCCAACTCAATTGAGCCTGCGGACCACTTTTACATTCCCAATTTACTCACGTACCACTAAAAAGAAATCTTTCCAGGTGGGATAAAATGTAAAGAATAAAGAAATGCAAAATGCGTGCACAAAATGTAATGCTAAAATAAAAATTCAAAGAAGATTCTTGAACAATGGAAATGTATACATGAAAAAAAAATGAATTAAGGAATGAATTATAAATGATATGCATTCTACTTCTGCCTTTCTGGCATTAATGTGATTTACTAGCACTTGCTTCTTTGACTAGCTGTGGGACTCTTGGATTCTTCCCGATTTTGCAAGGATAATGAAACTTTGTTTTCTAATTTGCTAAAACTGACCGTAAACAATTACGCTTTCTCAGGAGCAGATTTGCCTAGGTGGGGGCTGTGGGCAAAAGCTTCATTAAGAGCCCCCCGCCCCTTTCAAAAACTTTTTTGAAAATTTACAAATTTTTAAACAATATGTTATGACCCCAATTTTTGGGCACTTGCCCCGAATTCCTCCAGAACTCAGGCCCTGCACTTTCTGACTTTTTACCTCATGAAGTTGCGAAGATGCAATTATTTTTTAAACACTCACTCACTTCGCAGACCACTTAAAACTTGTTCAGGGACTATCAGTTGGGAACCACTGATATAAATAGTGAAAGGTTTTTATTTCTACACAAACAAAAAATTCTTGCCATAAGTGTACACAGTAAGTAAGATTATGATAAAATGTCAAATCCAAAATTTAAACAGTTAATTTCTACCTCCTTAACTCATATGAAATTAACTCCAGTAACTCATATGAAGCAATATACATTCATTTAAGCTTTTTGTTTCTTCTTTTTTTTAATGTCGAATATTTCAAAACATTTCCTGGCTTAATCCCAATTCAGGAAATTGTCTTGAAATTTTTAACTTATTGCAGCCCATATATCAAAGAATAAGTTATAGTCGACTGCAGGTGTGCAAGCAGACTTTATAAAGGCAGAGTATGTGAGTACCTGCTATAAGAAAGAGATCCAACAAGTTGGGAGAAACTTTTGAGGGGGGCTGCTTCTGATTGAAGTGACATCTGCAGAGCAGTTGGAGCTTGGGGCAGCAAAACAGGTTGGCTGCGCCAAGGTTCAAAAGAAAGTGTACTGACATATACATGTCAAGATATCAAAGCTCATAATTGCTTATATGTAACATGCATATAACATCATGACCAGATTTAGAAGAAGGGGAGGGGAGAAAGGCAAGCCCATATTCACGAACTGAAACGGATTCGGCAATAACAATTGCTGCTGCACCTCTTCCCATGGGAGCCGAAAGAGGAGGAGGCTCCAGTACCCTCCAACATGTAGACTCAATGAATATTCAGTTTTGTTTTACCACTACTGGCTTTATTTTTGCACAAGAACTCATACTTTATTTCCAATCTTATAATCATTGTTCAAATTTATGGGCTCATCTCTGAAAAATTTCACTCATCATCAGTAAAACAAAATTTACTTCTTGTTTCCATAGTCTTTCTTTTTTACTGTCTCACATTAGCTTCTTATTCAGTGCACCATTATTATAATAATGAATTTACCTCCACACTGCCTGATTTGCTTAAATCTTGAGGTGCACCCACTACCTTAATCAGGGCTGACAAATATTCTCTCGGCTTGAACCTTCCCCTTTTCTCTCGCTGGATTGCGTATGACCCTCCCTCTTCTTAATATCTGGTTCCATCTATTGCCTAATGTTGAGTATTCCATACCATTGGACGCAGATGGTTCAATTAACATCTCAATTGCCTCTCTTACAAAGTCGACTTTGAATTATTAGGCCAGTTTTCCAGTATTTTTTTAAATACCTTTTCATTCATACCTGAGACGGTTAATTGGAATCAATTTTTACCTTGAGATTGGAGCTTAAAATAAAGGAGTGCTAAAAGAAACATGCTTACTCTCAAGAGGGATGGAAATTGATTGAAGGATTGAATTGAAAATCAACCTGCCCTCATGTGTTTCTTTTCCTGCTTTAAAAGAGCGAGGGGCAAGGTTGAAAATATCGGTCGGTAAATAGATGTCGGTCTTTTTCCAGACTGTTAAACCAGGGGTTGATGCAGACAAAAATTGTGTCCGTTTTGCAGCCCCTTTACAAAATTACAGTAGATTAAAACGGTCCCTTTACTAAATTACAACTCATTAAAATGGTCCTTAATTGGCATTTTACCCTACATTTTAATCTGTTTATCAATTATTTCTACAAAAAAAAGTGACTTATTTTTGCGAATTTTCATACCAGTTTTTAATAAGTGTAGAAGTTCACAAAAATAAGTATTAAAATTCACACAAATAAGTAATTTTCACAAAAATGGGACCCTGAAAAAAATTCCTGTGTTGACCCCTGGTTAATCCCATAATACCAGAGGAGGATCCAAAAAGAAATTCTAGAGGGGCACAATTTTTTTTGTCTCCTTTTCCTTATAAATTCATTTGAATTTAGAAAATAAATCATTCTTTTACAGTGTAATTTTAGCTTGTTACATGCTCCCTCTGTATCCACTAATGCAAGGACGTACCCAGGGGGGTGGTCCAGGGCGTCCGGACTCCCCGAAATTTCAGTTTTTGTTAACAAAAGAATTATGAAGACTTTTTGTGAAAAATTCTGCCTTTTTTACCGTTTGGACCCCCTCCGAAATTTTTTTCTGGGTACGTCCTTGCACTAATGCAAAATACTAAGCACAGACACATTAAAACATCACATCTATTCATAAATAACATGTTCAAACAAACGAAAAACCTTCAAAAAACTAAAAAAACAAACAATTCATTAAATGAACTAATTAATTAGCATTAATAGTTAATTATGATCAAATTAGCAATAATTACTTTCTAAATTTATTTACCTTTTAATATGAAAACGAAACTTCCTCCCCCCCCCCCCAAAAAAAAATAAATTCTCTGTGCGGCGGTACTGCTTGCCCAGACAATGTAATAACGTCATATCGAAATAAATGAAATTATTCCGATAATCAGATGACTCAACATATTACGCATCTTCAATTATTGGAATTTTAATAAATTAAATCACTATAAAAAGATTATTCTTAAAAATCTAAAAAGGCAGTGGAAGATAGTTATAAAAAATTTGTACATTTGAAATTTATTACAAAACTTTATTCTTCTTAAATTTACCAGTTTTATAATAAAATTTTAAAAAAATAACAAAATTGCGATATGATAAATTTGGAAAAAATAAATAAAATAAAGAAATAATTCGAACGAGTTTTTTGCTTAACATTCATAAAAGCCCCGTAAATAAACAGACATTTGGATAGATACACATTATATTAAACAAGAAAATTCCAACACTTAAGCGACTACCAATTTTCCGTTACACATCAGGCACTGTTACAAAATTATCAATGAATTAATTAAAAATTGAAACTAGAAAGTAGACGACGCGAATTTATGATAATGATGAAAATCGTTGACCAAATTAATTGTTTTAAGCATAAAATATTACAGAAAAAAAATAATAGTCCATTGTATAGAAGAGGTGGTATTAAAATATTATAATTAGATAATCACATCCAAAAACTTTGCACTGAAGAAACAGAAACCATCATGGCACACCATGCGACTAATTTATAGTAATTATGAAAATTGATGACCAAATCAAATAATTGTTAAAGAATGAAGTATTAAATAAAAAAATACAATGACATTATATAGATAGAAAAGGCGGTATTTTAACAATATCATAATTAGATAACCACCTCCAAAAACTTCGTACTGAAGAAACAGAAACCATCACAGCACACCATGTGACTGGCAGCAGAGTAAAATCAACATGCCGTATCCGAACAGTCCAATTTCCCTAAAATTTTTTTGTCGGTTTTTGTGAAACACGGCTCAGAACATTTAACAGCGATGTTTACAACTACTCCCTCGCAGAAATACATTATTAAGGTATTCCCGTATGAATAAATCCCTAAAGTTTTATATAAGTGAATTGGAGACCATTTTAAACATCACAGATAACAGACAAGCAAATTTGCAACTAAAGCTTTAACATCGCTTTTATAGTTGACCATAAATCAAGTACTTTTATCTGCAAAGATAATTTCAAAAGCGGCATGAGAGTACCACGTGGTAGGGCGTGAACGCTGATTATTGATCCTGTTTTGTCCATTTTCGCGCGCTATTCTAAAAAGGTGCTTTGTCTGCATGCCGGCAGGAACCGCAAAAGAGCAGAAAATATAAAAAGAAGTTTCTCACCCCAAACAATTTCCAGTTTTCCAGATCTTTTGAACATTCACGTAAATTAACTCACAAGAAAAATAAAATCTGGTGAAAACTTAAAGTTTTCTAAAGATAAGTGATAGGAGTTGCGTACTTTATCCGAGGGCTGACCTTCGAAGCTTCCAGTTTCCATTCTCTTCTCTTCGCAAACAACGTCTGAGTCACGTGACAGTAAGTGCGTTTTTATTTTATTTTTTTATGCTACCCCACTCCTCTTCACTCTCGCTAACATCCAACAAGCGCAGAGCCGAAAGCCGATAACGGAACAGAAACTACGCCGTAGAGTGTCAACATTTCAATCTTTCCACGACAGAATTGGCGCTGCATCGCCGCTCGGGCTGCGTTCACATATCGTTATAGTATAAACCGGCTTATTACCAAATTATTACGAAACAGAAACTTCGCCACGGAGGGGAAAAAAATTTCGCGCACAAAGTTAATTTTGGTGTGTGTAAATGTCATATTTGCCAGCTTCAAGGAAATACCATTCAAATTATCTGATGTATAGTAAATTGCGCAAGCGATGAAATAATCCGCAACTAGAGAAGAGGGGTGGACAAACGGGAGACGTGCCCCGGCTTCCGTGCTGAGAGCGGACTTTAAAATGGAAAGAAGGGGAGGGGGAGGGGGGCAAAATTTAAGGCTGGCAAGGGGAGCGGTGTACGAAGTGGACGCTAAAATTAAGGTTTGCCCCGGGAGGCGTGATCTCTAATTGCGGCCCTGGTAAATAAGATTTTAGCTATCAGTCTGACAAAATAATTCTATTTTAAAATTACCTTATTAGTGCAGCAGATTACTGCAAATATTCGTTGTTTTATATTTTAGCAAACTTAAAAAAAAATTATTTTCTAAATTCTCTAGGTTTCGTTTAAACTAAAATCATAATACAGTCTACGTTTGATTAATATTTATTAAAATATCACACTATAACAAACTTCTATTCAAGAAATCTTTGAGCTAAACAAAAATAACTCTAATGGCAAGAATCTTTTATCGAACACTATCGTAAAATGAGCTTTTTAAAAATCAAATATCCCTTCTCCCCAAAAATTGCATTGCTTTCATCTGATATTTTGTTTTATTGTACACACCCATAAAAAAGTATTCGAGTATAAGTGAAATTTCCTACTAGATGTGCGAATAATTATTGAGTTTTTGAAAAACACAAAACTCGACCGGAATATGGAAAGTTATAATTATCTTAATTCATATTCCATGATAAATAATTTTTAGTATACAAAACCAAGGGAGGAAGTTTGTCTATTACTCGAATACTTTTTGAGAGGGTGTAGTACACATGGGCGCCGGCAGAATATTTCCCAGGAGGGGGGGCATTGCCCCCCCCTTGCCCTATACTGCCGGCGCCCATGAGTACAAGTTAAATTAATTTTTTTTTCACCATAGCCCACCTCCCCGAAAAAAAATTCTGTACACCACACTGCTTAATTAGAGACTTAAAAAAAAAAGATTTATCTGAGGAAGATGAAAATTTATCATTTTATTTTAGGAATTTCCCCGTATCTCTTCTGATAAATAAATATATTTATTAAAAATAATTTAAAATATGCACTCAAAAACTGGTATCCAGGAGAGTTGAATTAAACAATTTACTTTATAACAGGCAAAAGTAGAAT
Organism: Cheiracanthium punctorium; assembly: GCA_038373885.1. Classification (NCBI taxonomy): domain Eukaryota; kingdom Metazoa; phylum Arthropoda; class Arachnida; order Araneae; family Cheiracanthiidae; genus Cheiracanthium; species Cheiracanthium punctorium. Next base: position 354,732 of record JAWZYV010017460.1, on the reverse strand, counting down.
AAGCTCTATTTGAGTTTCGGCAGACACCAGTGGCGTATGCAGACTTCCTTCAGGGAGGGGGGGGGGGTTATAGACATAACTTTGTGTTAAAATGCGTAATATTTAAGCTAAAAATTTAAAATTTATGGACATTTTGTTAAAATATTTTTGACAAGGGGGGGAGGGGGTGTTGAACCCCCAAATCCTCCCTTGCATACACAGATTCTCCCTTCAGGAGAAAAATATTCAGAAACCTAAACAAGGGTACTACACTACAGGTTTCAGAACAATATGCTCCTGAAACGGGGAGTTGCAGAAACCCTCTAATCCAGCGGTTCTCAACCTTTTAACGTCGCCACCCCCCCACACACAAAGGCTAACTTACGGTGGCGCCCCCCCCCTCACATCTTTCAGCATACATTCAGTTTTGTAATCTTTAACCATGAATATTTAGTCGAATTTTCTGCAAAATAATGTTATCAGTAAAAGTATGAATGAACATTTTAAGCGAAAATGGATATATTTTTGAGTAAAAATGAAAATCAATAAGATGATTTTTTTAAAAACATGCATCACTACTTGCGCTTTGGTTTTTCACGCCCCCCCACCCCCGCAAACGCTCTGCGCCCCCCTTGGTGGTCGTGTCCCACAGGTTGAGAAACGCTGCTCTAATCCTTCACCTTCGGGACGGGGGGGGGGGGGGGTAAGGTCGGAAATCCAAAAAGGTCGGATTATCAGAAAACACAGATAAATACCGATTTACAGTAAAATAAATAATCTCTGAACTCAAACATGACTGCATGTATTGTTCTCTACCAGGCCCGGACTGGCTCTCTTGGGGGCCCTCGGCTAGAGATTTAAAATGGGCCTCTTCAGGAGCCGATTTGTCGATTTCGGAGCCATGGGCAAAAAGCTTCATTGGAAGCCCCCTCTTTGGAAAACTTTTTCAAAATTTACAAATTTTTAAAGAACAATTTGGGGGCCCGGGCGCTTGTCCCGAATGCCTTCCCGGAAATCAGGCCCTGCCTCTTACTGAGGAATTTAGAGGGAATAAAATATTAGAATATGTAATATTTGAAAATTAGACTTACGCGCCTAAAAATCACATTTAACTATTTTAGAGATTAGGGGGGCCCTGACTTTTTGGGGCCCCCCTTGCGTCGCGGGGTTTCTCTGCGTCACTTCATAAGATTGCTGGAAAATAAATAACCAATTACTCTTATTATAAAGTTGTATATCCGCTTTTGAATGCATCACCGGGGGCCCTCGGCGATCGCCGACCAGCCGACCTGGCCAGTCCGGGCCTGTTCTCTACAGTAACACTACAACTAACTGTTTATAAAAGAGCTGTAATTATTGAATAATAGCAATACTGTATGAATTTACTGAACATATGTAGAAAAAAAAAAAGTCGGCTACAGTGTGGTCGGAGTGGCGGATTAGAGAAGTTCTACTGTATTTGTTTTTTCCGAAAAATACATAGAATTTATGTTTTACAAAATTTATTTATTTTAACAATCAAACTATTCTTTCAAAATGCGCTAACTGTACCAATTAAATAGCTATTTATAATTGTTTTATACGCGAAATTTTATTTAGTTGAATATTAACTTTATGATTTTCAATTATATTATACTGCATGAATAAAGGAATCACAACTTTATAAATTGCGCATACAATTTTGTAGTTTAGATAATTACACATATTTAAAAAAATCACAATAAAAAACAGACGCAATTCGCGATTACCATTAAGTTTGTTAGAAAGCTTGCAAAGCAAGTGTTAAAATATTCCTACAATGAAAAATAAAAATTCATTTTACTTTAAAAGTTGTGATAATAATAAACGAATGCTAGAATGGTGATAATAATAAATAGAGATGCCACGAAGAGTGATTTGGCCGAATACCGAATATTCGGCTATAACTCAGGCCGAATACCGAATATTCGGCGCATAGGTTAGGCCGAATATTAAATTTTTAAAAATTACATTTTAATTGTCAAAAAAGCTCGCTTTTTAATTAAATAATTAAGAACTAAAAAAAGACATTAAAATTCCTTTTACATTTGTAGGTATTTAAAAACACACAACAGTATATTATCTGTAGAACTAAAAAAATCTTGGTCATGAAAAAATAACTTTCACAAAGCACTAATAACAACATAATTATATTTTGAGATATTCATAATTTAATAAATATGCTGTGAAAATGTTATTAATCTGGTAGCTGCACATAATCACATCCTGTTTTAGGCTTTACAGCCTTTGAGCAAAACGCATTTAGCAGCTTTTTAAAATTACGGTTCTAATTGAGGATCTGAAAAAATTCCTCCTACCCCTACCCAATAAAGAAATTAGAAAATCAAGTCAAGTAGTGTCACCAAGTAGAAAAATCTGCATTTTTGTAATATTATTAAATGCATTAGATTATGTTTCATTCAGCTTAAAATCCAGTGACTTGGGATATTTTATTACGGTGAAAAAGACTGAATTTTTCACAAGACTGCATCATCATTATTATTATTTTTTTTTTTTTTTTACAAAATTATAAATTTTGGGAAGGGAAGGGGTTTGGTCCACCCTCCCTGGGTACGGCCTTGCGTCACAGAATAATATTTCTTTTAATAATTAAAAAAAAAAAAATCATAGTAGTATACTAAAATTTAGAATGAGCCCATCCGACTGTATTTAGCTCCTAGAATAGACCATTTACTAGGGGAAAAAACGTGGCGTGGTCATTTGAATGAAATATGAGTAGTAAGTTTTTTAAATTACTTGTCCTGTTTCACTAATGTGATATGACGAAAATAGATAAAAATTACATTTGAATTAAGTTTCATTCGTAGTGAAATATGCTTCATAACTCATACCTGATTTTTCATTGTGAATAGTGCAGCTAGTGAGGAGACATAAAATATTTAAGCAGGGGCGGCCCTAGGGCCGGACAAACCGGACCCCTGTCCGGGGCGTCAAAATTTTAGGGGCGGCATTTTGGCTTGAATTTGAAAAATACATTTTGTATTAGCAAACGAATTGTTAAAAAATATTCCGAAGACTATCATTCTACACAACTTTACTAGCTGATGTACCCATCAGTCATTGATGGGTTTTTACTAACCGCGCGAAATTTCGTTTGTATTGTAGGAGTACAAAAAATGGAATTAGCATACTGGCAGAAATATAGAAAGCAAAGTTATAACTCTTGTATATTGTTTAAAGGTTAGAGAGTAACAAATTACTGAGACAAACTGTCAATAGAGAAAATAAATTACATTCAAAATTAACGTTTTCTTTTAGTGAATGAGCTTCCTACATCAAAAAGTCATTTAAAGGTGCAAAAGAAGATGCTAGTAATGAATATTAAACTGAAAAGAGAATACCTGGAAAATGCTTTGTAATAGCAAGTAGCTTATATTTAATACTGCAACGTCTAATTGAATTATATTTTGATGATTTTACTTTATGCGCGGAGAACTTTATCAAAGTTTACGTCATACCTCAAAAATAATTCAAAATTTGTAGCAATTCCCTTTTTATCATTTCCCTTCACTAGTTGTTTTCACGAAGTGGTCACACAAAATTTTCTCAAAATAATATATATATATATATATATATATATATATATATATTATTTTTTTAATTAGGAAGAATTCAAACAACGTTATTTAACTCAATCTCCTCGTCAGTAACTGAATTTTGTTCTATTAACTTTAGACATTTTAATATTATGCCTGAAAATTTTTGCACAATTTTCTCAAAATTAAAATAATAATAATAATTTAAAAAAAGAAATCGACGTAATTTGTTTAAATTGAACAGCCACCTGTTGTATTACCTCCAGACGCCTTAAAGTGACGCCCTCCCTCTCTCCCCGCCCCCTAAAAAAGAAAAAAATACACTGCAACTTTTACAAACCCTTTCAATTTATTCAAATCTTTTAAAAATTTCGATGATGCTTTCTTACCCATCGCATGACGTAATTTCATTCTGTTCTCTTAATCCGTTTTTGATGGATGCTAGAACAGACTTTTTAAGCGATTTTTACAAAATCTCAAAGTCTATGAATTATTTAAAACAATTGTTTCAATTAACTTAAATGTATTTTGTATAATTCCAAATTTCATTCTATTCCATTGAGTCATTTTTTAACAAAGGGCGAACATACATTTACCCACAGTTTTCAAACAACAGATTTAACGCTAAACTTTTAAACGAATTAGAAATTTTAGCACCTGCAGTTTAAATTAAGTTGCCACTTTTGGTGTTGTTATAAAATTAATTTCATTCGCTTCAGTTGTTTATATGTGATGTGCAGACAAATATTTACTCCTTTTTCGTAGATTTTTCACAAGATTTTCAGTTGGATTCAAATTACACTTTGTTAATGAAATTCAACAAGCCAAATACTATTCCACATTTCTAGATTGCATTCCTGATGCCAAAAAAATCGAACAAATCGCATTCTTGGTAAGGTATAATGTTATTGACAAATCTAATTCCAATGAAGCTACCGTTAAAATTGATGAAAGAATTTTAAGTTTTTGTTTCAGTGATTTGGCTTCAGGATTATTTAACTCTCACAAACAATTCATGTTCCTATGTTCTATTATTATTTGGTATAAAATCTACAATTCCGTGAATCCATTAAGAAAGCTATTGCAGTCAAAAGACAACGATTTACCACCTGCTCTAGAACTCTTAAGAAACTGTGAAGATTTTTTTTAAAGGAGCTTCGATTGGATGTGATTTTAAATTAAATGTTCTGTTATGCAAGAGAACTGACCGACGAGATAGTATTCTGGATAACACTGGGTTTACGCAGCCACGTAACATATTAATTTTGATTGCGAAGCACGAGATGATCTGGTGAAAGATACTAAATTAAAATTCAAGATAGTTTTATTTTTTACGGTAGACAAAGCGATTAATACCTTAGTATGCAGATTTAATTTAATAAGTACCCAATGTAATTATTTTAAATTTTTTCACGGCATATATGAGTTAAAAGATACTCCTAAAAAGTGCTAATTAAACATTGTAACAGTGTTAACACTGTGTAAAGTGTAAACAATTGGAGTTAATGCTGACCGATGGAGAATCGGGGAATATAAACGCTCTTGATCTAGTAAATGAAATAGTGTCAGTTACGGCTTTATTAGGCAAAAAGGAAATCCCAATTGAAATTTTAAAGTTAATTTCAACTCAGATTTTACACCACACCTTGCTGTTACTTCAAAAATTTCACTTCCTTTGCCGATAATTCTGGCAAGTGCAGAGAAGAGTTTCTCAAAATTAAAGTTAACTAAAAATTTCTTATGTTCCACAACTCTTCCAGATACGTTAAATAATTTAACTACATTGTCTATCGAACATGAATTAGTTGAAAAATTGATTTAAGAGAAAAAGTCAGGAATTTTGCGAAATTAAAAGTCAGAAAAAGAACTCTTGATTTTTCTCTCTTTCTTTTGGTTTTTAGCTTAATGTGTGGTTTTTAATAAACATGTTTTTTTTTTTATGCTGTGTTATGTTTAAAGAGCTATTCCAGTTTTATAGACATGAAAACAGAACCTGTAAACAATTTATTTCTTTTAATAGTAATTTTACTGTGGGAGGGGCGGCATTTTATATTTTTGTCCGGGGCGGCAAAACTGTTAGGGCCGGCCCTGATTTAAGTTAAAGCCATAATCAGTTTTTTTTAATTATTATTATGTTTGAAAATTATATGACTTTTTCGAAAACGATGGAAGTCCAATTACCGCGCGTGCTTTACAATATTAAATATAATTAGAGTAAACTGTAGTCATGCGTTTACATAAAACAAATAAAAATCAGTTTTTCATGTATTAGTACCATTTTTTAAAAACATTTTTTATTATAAATTTAGTATTGTATGAGTATACCAAGAGTTTTTTTCCTGACTATTTTAAATTATTAATAACACGTGTACCTGACTGGATTCTCCGCGAGTTTCAAAGGATTAAATAATGCAATGTTCACAAAGTAATAATTGATAAAAATTTATATTTTTAACCTAACAATATTTCATTTTAACTTCCATTAACTGTATTTGGTATTTTTTGAGGAATAAACTGAAAGATTAAATTATTTCTGTATATACTAGGTTTGAATGGCATTTTGTAAATTAATTGTAAACTTAGTTTTCATTTCGCGACTCGATATCCAGTTTTTAGTAATTTTTATTGTTAAGGTTTTGTCACTAGAAAACGCTATCCTGACGAAAATACACAGGGTAGGTGCTGAGTTAATTTTTGATATTTAGAGCCCGCGCGTGCAGAGCTTGATTATGACCAACGGGGCGCCCGGGCATTGATGAATTTGGGGGCCCCCATCTATGAATTTTTTTTTTCATAAAATTTTGATATAAAAAATATATTTCAGAACAATATTTGAAATTGGGGGCCCTTTCGAGCCGGGGGCCCTGGGCAAAGTCTCGATTTGCCCATGCGTCAGTAAGGACCTTCCCAGGTGGTTTAAAAAAAAAAAAAATAGCACCATTTATAATAAAAATTCTCAGCTTATTATTAGTAGTAATCAGGCAAACTGTTAGTTACTGCTGCAATCTACTCTACTGCAATCTTAAAATTGAAAACGGAAACATAACCAGAAATAACAGTAAGCAGTATTTCATTTTCATTATAATAATAAAATAATAATAGCCTAATTTGACGAGATTTTTTTAAATTTATCATTCGGTGAAATAAATTAAGGCATGATTTATTTCAATAAACTGAATTTAAAGACATGGATTGATTAAAAGACATAGCAAAACAGACTACTTGTAAAAATATACGGATAGAAAAAAAAAGAAATCAAAATGAAAATGCAGTAGGCTAATTAAAAAAGAAAACATTTACATACCTTGAGAATAAGTCACTTATAACCCAAAATAAATACCTCGTCGGGAAATAATACCAATCACTCGTTGCAAACAGCAAAAATTCAACGTGGCGTTGAGAAAAACTCCACATGCAATGAGCACGTTGCTCGCTGGTATAACACGTTCGCGTTCACAAACATAGAACTGAAGAACTCTCGAACGGCAAGGTGTCTAGTAACCCAACTAACCGACTAACTCTAGTACAGGTTTGGCCAATGAGCTGCAAGTTCTAGAGGGTCAGGCGGAGCGCAGCAAGGTGTCCCCCTGTCTATTGTGGGTGGAGGAGGGGCCACAAAAGAAGAACGTGATCGGCCAGGAAAAGAAGGAGCAAATCGCGGGAACGCACTCGCGCTTCTTTTCCAGCTTTATCTATTGCACCAGAAAAGGGGGCTTCCGGTAAAGGAGATGATGAATTACCAGGTAAGGCAATGACTTCCCTGGCATTTGAAATGACCACTTAAAAAATATCACTGAAATAGTAACACTCAAAACACTGGTGTTAAAAGATGAAATAAATTAAAAAATAGTAAAAAACACATAAAAAGGTACTCTTCGGTTGGGAGGATCATCTTGACCAAAAAAATCTTCGGTCTCCATCAGCCGTAATTTTTATTTATTTCACTTAAAAAAATGTTCTATCCTATTTCGTTTGTTCAGAACCCTGTCATCTAGGGCCTTATATCGCATGGGCAAATCGGGACTTTGTCCAGGGTCCCAGGCTCGAAAGGGCCCACCAATTTCAAATGTTGTTCTGAAATATTCTTTTTTATAACAAAATTTTATTTAAAAAAAAATAATAAAACAAATTTCATAGATCAGGGGCCCCCAAATCCATCAATGCCCGGGGCCCCTGTTGGTCATAATCGGGCCCTGCACTCATCAAGACAACTTTGGGTCCGGGGCAAAAGTAAAAAATTGGGTTCTCACAATTATCCCCCCCCTTCCTAATAATAATTATGATTAGTTTATTCTGAACACTTTTAAGATTTTTTTTTTCTCTCTTCTAACATGCAGTTTTATTTCAAGTAGTCTGAAATAAACGAATACATATGATGTCAATCACGGGCGTATTTAAGAGGGGGGCGAGGGAGGCCTTGCCCCTGCCCCGAAAATGTAAATCCATTATTTAAAAACAGTTATTTTAAAACATTTATGTTCACTCTAGTAATAATTACGTTTAAAATACCAGATCCCAGATACCCAGAACACCCCCCCCCTCCCCGAAATAGAAATTTATATACGCTGCTGATGTCAATGAAATAGATATCAGTGAAATGTCACGTCGATTATCGACTAGACAGCATGGGCGCCCAAGGTAGGGCACTTGCTCCCCCTAGAGTTTTAGGTTAATGTCTCATGATGTAAACAAATGCCAAAACCAGAACTAAATTTGTTAAAAGTTTGAAATTTGCCTCCCCTCTAGAAAAAAATATTGAAGTTTGCTCAGGGTGCGAACTGAACATTTTCTCCAGGGGGGGACATTTGAAAGAAAACATTCTCCACGGGGGGACACTTGAAAAAGAAAAGGAGGGAAGATGCAAATGCTTTACTCACATGATATTACTTGACAAATGCAGTCGCCGACATGTGTGGGAACTGACTTATATTCAAACTAAAGTCATAGATTGCTTGTTCTATGCAATCACAGATACACAAGCTACATACAATGTACCTGTATTGGAAGCCACCCTTGAGGGGTTTTAGCTTAGAAAAGAGACGAAATTTTAAGGCAGTCGCCTTAGAGTATAGTAACAAACGATAACACACAACCTTCATTTTGAGTTCTGGACTTCAATCCCAAATCTTCACTCATCAGTTTAACATTTCTTCAGCAGGGGATAAATAGTATCCCTGGCAGGTATCAATTAATTTTTCTCTAGCCAGGGATATTACATTCTTCAGCCGGGGACGATCCCCGTCAATTCGCACCCTGAGTTTGCCCCCCCCCCCTAGAGAAAACTTCCTATGGGCGCCCATGCTAGACATTATTTCAAAGAATTGAAAATATGTTATTGATTAATAATTAGTGTTATTCGAATTATTTTCCTCAGGGGCGTAGCCAGATAATGCTGTGCAGAAATTCAAAAAATTTGTCTATTTATACACATATAAGTTCATATCCCCCCCCCGAAAAATTTTCCTGGCTACGCACCTGATTTTCCTTGTTCATGCTATATATATATATATATAAAATAGTATAACTCTTGATTTTTTTTTCTCCTTTGAAATTTTATTGTAAACATTTGAGGATTTTTTTCTTCTTCTTTGTAACTTTTTTGTAAACTTTAGAGTTTTTTCTTTCTTTTTTTTCGCCTTAGTAATTTTTTTGCAATATTTTAAAATTGTAAAAAAATTCTCAAGATTTTGGGGGCCCTAAAATCTGTGGACTCTGGGCAATTTCCCCATCTGCCAGTAACGGGGCACTGCATTTGTGAATAGATAAAGCAGAAATTTTATAGCCAAACAATTAAACACAATACATAAATCAAATCATCAATTCGAAAGTCCATATATAATTAACAAGGGCCGACTGGCACATTTAGAGGAACACTGGAATATTTGAAAGCAGAGACTGGGAGATATGGACATTAAAGCTTTAACCCTTTGAGGTGCAACCCTTTCCCAATGATGAAAAAAGGGCAGCCGTTGCCATCGCTCGACTTAACTACCAGCAAGATGGCGGACGATCGAAACGTTCATCGCGTGTCATAGATCTAGAGACTCTTTTTTGACGCAACTGGCTGTGCGGCACAACCAGCTGTCGTCAAAAAAGGGGTCTCTAGATCTGTGGCATGCGATGAACGTTTCGATCGTCCGCCATCTTGCTGGTAGTTAAGTCGAGCGATGGCAACGGCTGCTCTTTTTTCAGCATTGGGCAATCTATCCAGCTGTTCCTCGCATTCTTCCATTTTTCAGCAGATGTCAGTGCTGTTAAAAATAATCGTGACCATTTTTTGACGGGAAATGACGTGCTAAAAAGTAAAGGATTCTCGTTTAGCTATGTCACCCGCAACTATTTTTATAGAAATCCAATCTATTCTTCGTGACTGGCGACAGTCAAAACGTCAGAGTTGGGTGTTCCCAAAGCGGGATCACTGAGCCTTAAAGGGTTAACAGGTCCATCATAAAAGTTTCTTGTTGACATTAAAAAAAAAAGAAAAGAAAATTGAATTTTAATGAAGAAAGTGATATCTTGTCATCAAAGAGAAAATCAAAGTATCATAAATATACATAATCTTTTGTTTCAGCTATTTTACTGCGAAATCTGACATTAATCTGCGCTCAGTTGATGGCTAATGTGTGTAGGTCCCGGGTTCTGGCCTATCGGACGGCTGTCGATCTAACGGTCTACAGTTTTGGGTGTTTTTCTCCAGATGTAAACGTGAATACGCGTTAGAACTCCTTTAAAAAGTCCTCCACCCAAGTCCCCCTCCCCTAAATTATTCCGTTCACTGTCGTAAAATCAACAATGTCATACGTAATGTAGTCATAGAAATAAAATATACCATAAAAATTCATAATGAGAATTTTTAAGGTCTCTTGCATGTATCCTGAAACTAAATAAACAATTTTCGAAAATTTTCTTCCATGCCAGTCTTGAGCACCTACATCAAGTCATATTTAGAGCATTTTTTTTAATACTGAAGATGCTCCCCTCTCCCCCCCCCCCCCAAAAAAAAAAGAAGAAAAAAAAAACTGTGAGTTCCGAGCTTCCGTATTTTTTTCTTTGTGAATTTTTATACAGTGAAACCTCCGTAAGGACACCTGTGGCTCCCTCAAAAAGTCTCCACCTTTCAGAGGTGTCACGGTGACCAACTTTATATAGATATATTTCTATAGGCACGTTCCGTTCCCTAGAAAAGTGTCCAACTTAGGGAGGTATCCAAGTTATAGGGGTGTCCAACGTGGGAGGTTCCAACTGTATTAAACTTAAAATTTTGATGTTTCACAATTGTTTCTATTGATATCACAATTACAGTAGTAATCAACACTTTGCTTAACTTCACAATGTATTAGGTAATTAATTTTTAAATGTATAACACGTTAGGGCTCCTGCGCTTCTTTCGTTTAAAATTAACCTCATGGTTACTACATAATTCACAGAAACTGAAACATGGAAACAATTATCTTTTCAAAAATACAATAAACTTTAAGATACATTATAAAATGAACTCATGCTAGTAGGAAAGGAGGGGCTTTAGCTTCTCTGCATACCCTTAGCCTTAGAGAAGATGAAAGTGACTACAGATACTGAGCCCCCACATAAATTTATAGAATTGTGACGGGCATGTTATTTTAGTATTCATACTATAATCATACTAAGTAATTTTTAGTAGTTTTTTGTTAAATTTAATTGATTTTGCTGCTAAGTTTTCCATAAAGTTAATTATGCCACTTATTGTGATTAATTGTGAATTAATATCACAATTAATAACACTTAATATTATTATTAATTCACAATTATTAATAATATTATTATCCTAACTAATATTATAAATGCGAAAGTGAGTTTGTTTGTTTATGGCGCTTTCACGCCTAAACCGCTGGATCAATTAGGATGCATTTTGGTTTAGATATAGATGGGACCCTGGAGATGGTTATAGGCTACTTAGAATTTTATATTTTTAATTATTTTTTTAATTATTAATTAAAAACCGTTTTTACGTGGCCATGCTTGGCGAGTTTCGCCCGTATCAAATGATTCATGTTTTGAGCTAACAAGAATGCTATTACTTCAATAAAGGAGCGCGTGCATCGGGAAAACATTAAATACCACGGAAATTAAGCCAGTTTTATGCCAAATCTACCTGTAATAATAAAAATGAATGTTCTCCAGACAAATCTACAGAAAGCAGAGCTTTGTAAATTTGAGCATGACTGAGCCCATAACTTCGGTAAAGTGAACCTGAGGCTCAGAATTTTGAAATTTTAACTACTTTTCTAACTTAATTAAAAGACGTTTTATCGCCCGCACAAAATGATTTATACTTTTGAAATAAAGCAGAAATTCTATTTGCAAAATCACATGCATTTGAAAAACATGGAAATTATATTGATTTTACGCCAAATTAAAAAGCATAATTAAAGAAAAGTGTATTTACGTTATCCCGGCGGTCCGCCAAGACAAGCGATTTTTTGACGAAATAAATGCCGGGCACATGATATTATTAATGGTTTTGAATACGATTGGCAACAGTTTGGCAACTCATTTGACGAAAAAACAGTTTGGCGGGAATGACCGCCGGGATAAAACGTAAGTACCAAGAAAAGTCCAGATGTGTTTCTTAAAGATCATAAATTTTCAAATCCTACCAATAATATAAATGTGTACGTTTGTGTGTTTAGATGTTTTTGACTGAATCACACAAAACTGGTTAAGCGGATCTGGAAAAATTTGTAATGAAGATAGCTTATGCCCTGGATTAACATGCAGGCAGCCTTTCAAGCATATAGCATAAATAATTCTTTTACAGAGACACTCAAAATAATTCTAATGCATTGCGCTCTATGGAAATTTTGTAGCTACTAAACCGATTCTAAAACTTTTTTCACTGATTGAAAGTTAACATTATTCCTGAGTATCATTGTTTGTTTGTTTTTGGATTAAGACCGATTGACTGCACTAGGGTCCTAGGCCTATATGGGAAATTCCTCTGTGGGGGACTTTCTAGGGGATCCTAGCCCGTATTTACGCCAGGTTTGTTAGAAAACCACGGAAAACTGGGAGCGGCTAGTTCGACAGGCGCGAACGGTTTGAACCTGGCACCTCCCCCCTTGCAGTTTTGAGAGCAGAACTTCTTAGACACTGGTGGCATCCTAAGTGTTATAGGCTACCTTTAAGCATTGCATATATCACAGATAGTTCTTTTACAGGGATGCTAATAAGAATTACATTACTCTCTATGTGCATCTCTGTAAGTACTGAACCGATTCCTAAACTTTTTTTACTGATAGTAAGCTGCACTATTCTTGAGTATTATAGGCTAAAATTCATGCATATAGCATAAATATTTCTTTTGCAAAACAGTTCGCAAACACTGTCATAACTGTCTCTATTCGCCAAATGCCTGAAAAAAATCTAAATTTAGTAACTCTGCATATTCTCTTATTTTAAATGAAGTATACTACCATGCATTATACTTCATATGAAACAAGTAAAAAGCAAATAATATTTAAATGCAGTTTCTTTTGTCGCAACAATATTTGTTATTCACACATGCTACATTTCTCTCGGGACCTAATTCTAAAGCCGACGCGGACGAAGTCGCGGGTAGCAGCTAGTATTATATAATTATATAATAATATTATTATATAATATTAAATATATTGTCAATTAATAATAATAGTAATCACAATATTATTAATTGACAATTAATATTAATTGTGAATTAATATTATTATTATTTCACAAATGAAGGCTTTAACTGTTACCGGTTACTTCATTTAAAGTGCACCGCCTGAATTAATAATACTTATATACATATTAGATTTAATTAATAGATCATTTTGATGAAAAAAATACATATGAGCTATCGCAGTATTATTATTATTGTTGTTTCATTCATGGTATGTGCTTATAACTAACTTAATTGACAGCTGTAAAATCTATTTTAAACGTCTATAGGGTGGGTACATTTTTATCCCCTGAAAAGCATTTATTCTTATCAGTGGAAGGGTGATCATGAGCAGGTTCTTTGATTTGCAGGTGCTTCCCAAGGGGGTCATCGGTTTATATTGTTGAATGTACAGCTGATAAACAAGCTGAAACTGTACTGGGTTTTCAAAAGTAAGGGTGAGAAAAATACTTAATCCCGATTTCCTCTTCAGAAATTATTGTCTAGAAAAAAACCCAAAGAAAGGGAGCTTCCATTCCCCACAAGATTGACAGGATGAGACCGTTGGTATTCTTCTCGAAATTAGGTGCAACACAGGATTAGTGGTCTGTTGGGGAAAAGGGAGCAGCGTAAGAATCACGTGTTCTTACATATTTATTTCCAGGAATACTCAGATTCCGATAAACTGGAAATAATCCCTAATGTCTTTTACATGAATCCGGTCGCAAATAAGCCGTGACATTTAGAAACATACTATATAGTCAGTTATTATTTTAAAAAAAAAAAAAAATAAAAAAAAATTCCTAATCCAATAGAAATAAAAAATGTGATGTATCATAGTTGTGATTTTGAAAATGTTGCTGAATCAACTACGATTACAAACTGTACTGTAATTTTTAATTTAAAAAAAGTTTTAATTAATTAGCTGGCTTTTTATTTTTATTTTACCAAATATGCCGTGTTTATTCGCGTAATAGTCGCACTCTCGTTTTGAAGCAGAAAAAATAGCTTTAGAGTTACAATATCATGTAGTAGATTTTCCCGCATAATAGTCGTACCTAGGCTTTCAATGAAAAATTGGGGAAAAAAAGCGACTTAGTACGCGAGTAAACACGCTATTACAATTATATGCAGAAGTTTTTTTTTTTTTTTTTTTTTTTCCAAGTTTAATGTACCTACTTAAGTTTGGAATTTTGCCAGATTTGTCAAAAATAGAAATAATTATGCATTTTATTAAAAAAAAAAAAGAAAATGTTAATACGTTCGATAACTAGGTTTTTAATTTTGCCGCGTTAAACAGCATGTGTTAGTGTGTGTTTTCTGTAGACTCCTAATTTCTCCTTTAGCGGCTATTAGGTTATTTTAAGTTTGTTTGTAAATTCCTGCTAGAAATAATAATTATACGCCCTCCATTAAATTAATCTATTTAATAGCTTTGAACGTTCTCCCTCCTTTATCAAGCACAGCATAAATTTAACGTCAACGTTCCCGGACATGACTACGTCAGATACTAAACAAAATTAGTTGCACTGGCATTAGCAAACATTTAAACAAAACTGACCCCTTCCCTCTCTCTATAAAAAAAAAAAGCTAAAGTAAAGCTAAATCTGACGCAGTTTGTGGTTCCGTATTTTCTTTGTAGCACTCTTTCAACGAACAGGGCAATAATCAACCGCAACCATTCAGCATACTTATCACAGTGAAATTGAGAAATGGAAACTAAAATGATTCAAATTTATAAACTAATTCTACTCCCATTCCTCTTAAGCTATTCATTCTGAAAATATTGATATTTTTAAAAAATTAACATTTTTAGCACATGACAAATCGGAGTAAAGGGAACAAAGAAAGAAGTTCGCTCGGATCCACGCACAGCCGCATTCAACCACAAAACGAAAGCAAAGTTACCGCGCCGCGGCTGAAAGCAAAGTTTTTATTCAACGTTTCATAAGCTCAGGGTTGCAATGAAGATGTTTCAAAAACAGTCGCCAAATGAAAACGAACGGAAGTTACCGCTACATCGCCGTCTCAAGTTGGTTGTTTTTTTACCCGAGTGAAACGCCCTCTCTCCCGCTTTCGTAAAAAAAGAAATGGCTAAAAAGCATAATTTTTTTTTCTCTAATCGCGTCTGCTAATATATTTTAAAATTTAAGCGTTTGCCTTTCTTTTCTTCGTAGTTTCGTTTGCTTAAATCTTCTTTAATGCATTTCAACTATAAGTTGGTACTTTCTTTTTTTAATATTCCTTCGCAACGTTTGTATCCTTTGTTCTAACCAAATCAACGACGCAATTATACAAGGGGAGGAGGTGTTCAGAAAAAAAGAAATGAATTACGAAACATAGCTCTTTTTAATTTGTTGACTAAATCTTTTTTAACACTTTCCAATGAGGTTGAAATGTGTATGTTTCGGCTTGTGCGTGCTCTAACTCCCGTAAATATGCATAGATTTCGACGAAATTTATACATGTTATTTAGAAGTGTATTTTTTATTATTAACAGTTTTAACCTTTTTTCTGTATATTTGTTATCTATGGCAGTACTCAGGTTTGATATCTTTTCTTTTTTTTCTCTCTTTTAAATAAGAAATACACGTGCTGCTAAACGGCTAATAAAAATCTTCAGAAAAATTTTATTTTCTACTGAAAGAATGGGAGGTAGTCCTCTAGGGCGGATGTGGCTAACCCCCCCCCCCTCCTCCACCCCAGCTATAGTAATACTTAAAAGCATATCCAGTTATACGCCAATAACCGATAAAAAGGACTAAGTACATATTCCATATCTCTAAAACGTGAAAGAGAGGGCTTTCATATTTTTTCTTTATAAAATTATCAGGTAGCCTCCAATAAGTTAGTTTACCGCTATTCTTGGCGGGTGCTGCGGTGTCTTGTCACATAGCTTTTGGACAGCTTGGGGGAAGGGGGAGGAGAGGAAAGGTATAGATTACCTCTGGTCGACTCGAGCACTCGAGAGGTCATCAGCAATAAAATTTTGACCGCTTGTGGGAAGCGCTGAGATTTTGTAATAGCTACATACATTAACGAAATATGCAAACATTAACATGTATATGCAACATAGTCGTTTGTCTACAACAAAATAATGATAATAATAATAATAAAATTGTTAAAAATTAAACTTTCAAAACTTGCCCAAGTACATTTAGTAAAATAATATTTTGTTTAATAATTGTTTTTAAATGTTTCATAACTTTTATAGGTTTATCGCTTGCAGTGCACAAGTACAGCTAGCTCAAGTAGGGATATTATGGATTAAATATCCTGATGTAATTTTTTTTAAACTTTCATGAACTAAGTCACTTTAAAAAGAGAGGCTGGTAAAAATCTTCAAGCTCGTTTTTAAAACGAGCCCATCCTGAAACCAAATCATTATCCACAAGAGCAATTCCAGATCCTTTGTGGTAACGCACGAAAAATCCATGGGAAAGAATAAGTATTCCTAAGAGGTATTGCTACGTTTAAAAAAGAATGTCTATTTTTAAAATGTATTTTGAAATATACGAAAATTTCGCACACGGAAAATTAATGAGCCAACACAAATTAATAAAAACTAAATATCCATTAAAATTTATGGAAAAATTACAAATCATCTTTGGAATGAGTCAAAATATTCTACGGATTAAAATAATTAAAAGTCTTAATTAACAAATAAGTGTATAATAATTAAGATTTCAACTAAAGATTTATTTTATTTATTTTTTATTTTTTGAAATATTAAAAGAGGCCTCTTGTAACATTATGCAACCTAGAACTTATAGCACATGTCTTATAACTCACATGTTAGAAAACAGTTAAAATATCGAAATTAAGTAAATTAAAAATAGAAATAATAAGAATGATAATGTGTTTTGATGATTTTGCGCACGGGAAGGAAAAGCGCTTATATAAGTCAAGGTCAGAAATAGTTGCAGAATATTGGCGATTGGTAAATTGAGGAAAAGATATGTAATGGAAAAAAAAGGGCGAAAGTTTCTAGCTATTTTCAAAGGGGAAAATACTATGTTAAAGCCACAACGTATACCTAAATGTTTGGTTACTACGAAACATTTGGTTCCTCAAATCACATTGTAAGTTGCAATACCTCGATTTCAATTTGTATTAAAAATAAAAACTTGAAAAATCGGTCTAAAACAATAAAGACCTCCGAAAAGTGAAGTTCATATTATTAAATAAATTCGTACTAGTTATGATAGTTTAAATTTATGCTCTATTTAAAAGGAATAGCTATTACATGCTTATGAGTTTAAATACTTCCGTACGATTTGTCGATTAAAAAAAACCCCAAAGAATTCTTATAATTTATAGGTATAGGGATAATATAACGACTTAGCTATTGAAAATAATTATTTTGGTAATTTCCCATAGCATACCCACTCATATTAGAATTAATAAAATAATTCGAATACTCCCAACGTTATTAATTTTCTAGATCTACAAATTATATGATTAAAAAAACCTTTTTTAAATATTTGTAATAAATGAGATAATTTGATAAATAATAGGGGGATTTGATTTAAAAATAAGTAAATAAGGATACGGTTTGATTTTTATTCATTTACAATTCATTAAAAATAACGGAATAAATTCTAAATTTATTTATTCATGTGCAATAAAATAACAATAATAATAATAATAAAACTTATGTCTAACTATATATTAAAATTGTTGAACTATTGATTTTATTTTTTTTGGTGTTACTTTGCATTTTACAATGTTTAAATTTAAAGGTTTGTAAAAACAATCGCCGATTGTAATATCTTTATGCTAAAAATTATAAGTCTCAAAATTGAAGTTCGTAGTATGAAATATAACTAACTAACTAACACTACGCGAACTTTAAGGATCTATTTTGTTTCTAAATAGTATTTAATCTAATTGTGGATATGGCCTGGCTAAATGGATGTAATGGTCTAAATTCTTTTTTTTTTTTTTTTTTTTTTTTTTTTTTTGTATCTATATTTGCATGTAGTGCCCGTGCAATAACCAGGGCCTGGTTGTTAATTAATTTATTCTTTGGGGGAAAAGAATAATGATAGTAGTATTACCGTGATTCGTTTATATTAAAAAAAGATAAATCAATAAAGTTAATGGTTTTTTCTTGTATTTCTTTGTCTATCAAAAGTTACATCAAAAAGGAATTGACAAACGCTAATACCGTGTTTACTCGCGTAAGGGACGTAGCCAGAAATATTTCATGGGGGGTAGGGGGGTTACGATTACTACAACTCATATATATGTATACGTGTGTGATAATGTAGCGAAGAATATACATTTTGTATGGCAAAAAATTCCTCATGGGGGGTATGACACCCCCTAACCCCCCCCTTGGCTACGCCCCTAACTCGCGTAATAGTCGCCCTCGCATAATAGTCGCACACTCGTTTTCTCGTTTTGAAGCAGAAAAAAATCGTCTTTTCTGCGCATAAAACTCGCAGTAGCGTATTTGAACTTCAGTTGTGTCTATAAAATATTACTATAAAAAGAAAAATACCTCATTTTTGTGTGCAACGGACGAAAAGATTATTTAATATACGGCAAATAGTTTGGAAGCATTTGGTAAGTTTGTAGTTTTATTCTAATAAACGTAATGTGTTTTAGCTTTAGAATGTACAGTAGCTTTTCCCGCATAATAGTCGCACCTAGACTTTCACCAGCAAAAATCGGCAAAAAAGTGCGACTATTATGCGAGTAAACACGGTACTTTAACTATTATTACATTACATTAATATTATATTAACTATTCTATCTAACTGATATAAGCAAAAAATAGTGTTAATGCATTTGTGAAGGACTGAAAATATATAGCATGCACCAGTGGCGTATGCAGACTACCTTCAGGGGGGGGGGGGGGTTATAGACATAACTTTGTGTTAAAATGCCTAATATTTAAGCTAAAATTTGAAAATTTATGAGCATTTTGTTAAAAAATTTTTGGCAAGGGGATGGGGGGTTGAATCCCCCCCCTTGCATACGCCACTGGCATGCACAGTAATTCTTAGATTAATTTTAAAAAACAGATAAATTGATTTTTATACTGAATTTTATTTTTGGATTTTGTGATGTTCAATATTTCTTCTTTAGTTTCGGCATCACACAGATTTTCTCTCTCAGTAGCTGTTCCAGCTGTAGATTATGCTTAAAATATGTTTCAGAATACCAATATCAATACTTTTTGTGTTCATATGGACCATACCTTCCGCAGTTGTGCCATTATTTATTAAAACAATACGCATTATCAATTATTATTTGTATTGCTCATACAGGCCAATGTAGGCGGTGTCTTGTGTTTATGTATCGGTATTTTTACAGCATGCATGCAGAGTCCGATCAAGACAACTGTGGGCCTGGGCAAAAGAAAAAATTTGGGCCCCTTGCCATAACCTCCTTCCTTCAAAAGAACCAATAAGGATTGGTTTATTCTGAAAAGTTTTAAATGTCTCCCCCCCCCCCCCCCCACACACACACACGACATTTTATTTTAAGTAATCTGAAATAAACGAATATATTTATAGCCTTTGCTTCCTGCAAGCGTCCAGCGACCAGAGTGATTAATGACCTTAGCGGGTGCCTCTCGCGTCCAAAGAACGCGTTTATTAAAAGGTGGTTTCCTTCCAGCGTCGCTGGGGACGTCCAGATCTGGTGGACGCACGAAAGACCCCGGGCGTTTTTTCGCGGTTGACAAATTGGAGCGCTTGCAGGAAACGCCGGCTTATGATGCCAATGAAACTGAGAACACCAGTGAAATGCTACGTCGAAAGGCTATATCAGAGTTGCCGAAATGTACGGAACTTAATTAGCCACTTTTTGTAAACAGTCATTTCTTAAAATAAAAAGTAATTCATACATTTAATTCAAAAATTTTCTATTTTCTAACCTTAAAAATACTGTTTACAAAAAGTCGTTAGTTATATTCCGTACATGTTGGCAGCTATGCTGTATTGACTATAGAACATTTATACAAATGTAAATTTAAGTTATTTTCATTATTCATACATTATAATTAAAAAATAATATGACATTGGAGTTTTTCTCCCTTGTTATTTTATTGTAAAATTATAAAGCTGTAAAATATAAGATTTTTGGGCCCCTAAAATTTGTGAGCCCTGGGCAGTTGCCCCGTTTGCCCTGCCGGTAATATGGCACTGCATGCATGGCTTCAGTTTTCATTCCCATTTAGAATTTATTCCAGGTAGTTGATTCTAAGTACATAACTGATTGATTCCCTGGGGAGCAATCTCATACCGTTTTTGTGGTTGAGGTAGCGTTATCAGCAGAATATCCAACTTCATTTGGAAACCATTCACCCTATAAAACCCTCTTTCAAAACCTGGAGAAACTGCACTATATTTACTCTTAAATAAGTCCTTTTCCCCATGCCAAAGATTTTAGTGTGGTTGAGATTCTTTTGGGTCGATTAAAAACCCACCAATAACCTGTGCAACTCGACAACTTGTATGGGGGAGGATTATTTTTTCATTTTCAAAGGATGAGCTACAATAGGGCCATCCTGTGGCTAGTTGGAAGGAAATTTGTGTTTTAGTAGTGTTCTGAAATTTCAGAAAATGGCCAGTGGTTCCAACTTTTGAAAAAAACATTAGGAAAGATTAAAATTTTTTAGTAAAATGAGGAATCCTATAAACGTGTGTGTGTGTATGTGTAGGGGGGGGGGGGGAGGATGTCAATTTTTGAACAGAAACACGCAAGCAAATAATAGAATTACTTTTTTGCAGCTCTGTAAAAAACTGTAAGCCGTACACACACTAAAGTCTAATATGTAACACAGGGACCTATAATATGCGTACCTAATTTGAACTTGCACAGTTTAGGCACTAGCTTACTTTAAATGATTTACGACCAGAGGCCGTAATGTATAAGAATTATTTTTTGCAACAGCGTGAACAAACTATCAGCTCACCACTCAGCAAAATTTATGCAGGTCATACGACCGTGATCTATAATATACCAATTTGTGCTCAATCGAATGCACCGTTTAGACTCTAGCACACTTTCAAGAATTTCTGTCAATAGGCCATAATGTAAAAGAATTCTCTTTTGTTGCCTGTAAAAAAAACTGTAAGTCCTATAAACACCAAAATTAATAGCGGTCGTGCGAGTATGGTCTATAATATATACATCAAATTTGAGCTCAATCGATTGCACCGGTTAGAAGCTATCGTGTCACCTCAAAATGTGTAAACAACATCAAAATATCAAAGTCAAGCGTTTTCATGATTACAATACTTTCCTTACGTGGTACATGCTCTGAAAGTAAAAATTGCAAAGATTCTCCGAAATTGGAGGTTAAAGACAAATAAAATTTAAGAGCTTAGTACAAAACACATAAAGCACTAAAATAATTTTTTTTTATTAGGGTGAAGTGGGTCACCTTCTTTCACCTAAATTTCACTGTTTTTTCATTATAGTTGATCAATGTCATGGAAAACATTTTAGTATGGTTTTAATTTTTTATTTTGAGAAACTTGCAAGCAGTTTTGTATACAGTGGAGCCTCCAAAGTTGGACACCCCCCATAACGTGGACACCCCATTACTTGGACATTTCCCTAAGTTAGACACGCTTCTTGGGAACGGAAGGCGTCCATAATATACAAATATACCCCTGAAAGTTGGACATTTTTTGGGGGGGGAGGGGGACTGCAGGTGTCCAATTTACGAAGATTTCACTGTAATTCGACTTGTATTATCCCCCCCCCCTAGAAACTAAATGTAGTACCAAATAGCAATTTAGATATCTATAAAGCGTATAAAAAAGAGTTTTATTTTTTTTTTGAAATTGCGAGGTATTTGTAATTTAAATTACAAATACCAATGGCCAATTGCTTCCCAATTGGAGCAAATGGACCACTAGTATGGTGTGGTAAGTGAACCATTATACTTTACCAGGATAATTTTATTTCTGATCATGGCTAAAAGCTAAGAAAATCCTATATTTCCGTACTAGGGGGAAAAAAAAAAAAAAAAAAACTGAATACCTGGTTACAGATGAAGCTGTAGCTCATGCAGTACGGGAAAGTGTCTTGTGCCAACTTTGATATTCAATCGAACACTAGTGATTTGGCGTTTTTTGATGATAATGTTTCAGCAAAGAACAAAACTGTGATGGTCACTAATCTTTTTATGCGATGGAAAAATTAAATATGTTAAGAGAATTAACCTTAACATTGACAACTGTAACATTTCTTCAAAGCGATTGTCTGATTTCGTTGCTGAGAACCCAAGACATATTTTTGTTGCACTTGACATATCACAAAGCCGCAGCAGAGCGTGGAATTTCACTAATTCAAAAATTCAGTCCTGCACTAACAAATCAGGAGGAACTCAAACAATTTCTACTGCAGTTTGTGGACATTGAAATGACTTGAATTTCCCGAACCAAAGAAGTTGAAACTCGTGAAAAGGGTAATTACGCCACGTTACGCTCTTTATTTAACATTGTTCCACTGAATATTGAATTGATGGCTAGGAAAAGTTTTGCAATGCACTTATTGACTCTTAACAGTACTTTTTGCTTCAGAAGTACCGGATTTACCCGCGTATAGGTCGTGAAATTTTGGACAAAAAAGAGGCTTTAAAGTTGGGGTCGACTCATACGAGGGTCCTTATTTTTTAATTATTTTTTTTTTTTAACCGGACGTCAAAAATGCCCTTTTATAAGACAAATGTTCTCTTCCTACATTTCATAACACCATGGCGTCTTTTCAGGTTGATTTTCATACTAGGAAGAATGTAACGATACAAAGATTGAAAACGTGTATCATGTTGTTGTTCTTGTTGGATTACGGCCAATTAGCTTCGCGTGGATTCTAGACCGAAGGGTAGGGTGCCCCCCCGCCCCCCGTGGAGGTCTTTCTAAGGGATCCTAACCCAATACGTGTACATGATGAGCCAATGACGACGAAGGAATTTTTTTAATTGTTTGATGAGTCCGATATTGAATCGGATCTTGAATCAGTTTAACTTTGTATATTAGTATTTTGCCATATCATACTATCAGTAGTGTCATATTTTATTCATTATTATCAGTTTAATTTTGTATACTACTTTTGTATTGTTATTATCTTGTTAAATCTTGTTATTATCTTTGTGTATTTAGTACTTTCTTTTTTTACAGATGATTTTGAATAAATGTATTTTTAAAATTAAAATTTCTTGATCGGGAAAAAAGGTGATCGACTTATACGTGGGATTTAAAAAAATTCATTTTTTTTTTTTAATCAAGAAAATAGGGGTTCGACTTATACGCGGGATCGACGTATACGTGGGTAAATACGGTAATACATTTATGGCAAATAACTAGTTTTCAAATGTTTTTGTCGTGTAAATAAATTGCCCTTAAATCAGTTAATGCAATAAATTTGAGATGATTTGAGGAAGCGGTCAATATAATTTTATGCCCTTATTTTCGGTAAATAATCACTATGCCAAAAGGAAAATTTTTGAGGGGTGAAGCAAAAATTTTTAAACCTTCCTTGGCACAATACTCTGTACTGCACCCTAGAAGATATTACTATATGGAAACTTAGCGAACCGATACTTTCAAACAGGCATCATAAGCTGTGTGATGCCGGATTACGGCCAGTTAGCAACACGTGGTCTCTATGCACATTTTGCACGTGACGTCGCCTGGCGGTATTTGATAGGCAACATGCGCTGTATTATGGTGATGATTAGTTTCGGTTTCAGCTTCTTTGGACCTAAGGGATTATTTAACACTTTCTTCTATAAATAAAGCTGTTGCAAAAGAAGCTAGAATATCAGTCATTAACAAATAATAGCTTTTTATAAATAAATTTCATCTTCATAGTGAGATTTCATTTAAAATGTTAATAATAATTAAATACTAAAAATAATTAAAAATATTGTACTTTAAAAAGGTGTGGGATGTTTTTAATGAATATTTGTACAATTTTAAACTCAGAAAACTCAAAATCAACTCTATGATGTATTATTTATACAGTGTTTGCAAAAACGTAATAATTTTTGAACGCTAATATTCTTTTTATTAACAAAGTTTTGATGCGAAAGCGATATCATCGTCTTCTAAACCATGTATTTAAATATTAAAAAGACAATAACTCATTCCGAGCGGTTAATAATGAGAAACAGTAATAATAAAATGGATACTCAGTGTATTTCAATGGGAGCTGGCGAATGTAAATACCGCCAGCAGACGAATTTTAGCCTCGAACTCAGGAACCATGCAAAATGTCCATTCTGAGGAATGGGGTGCCCTCCGTGGGGGGTCTCTCTTGGGACCCGTATGTTCGGAGGAAACCACGGAACGGTTAGTTCGGCTCGGGGGCCGCGACCTGGTTTTGAATCAGTAACCTCCCGTTTTCCTGTTCAGAGTGTTGTGCGCTCGGTTACTAGTGAGGCGGTATCATAAGCCGATGTTCCAAACTGTTGTTTCAGGATACAGTGTACATTCTTTTTAATACAGTGGAACTTCCAAGTTGGACACCCACATAACTTGGACACTTTTCTGGGGAACGGAACGTGTCCATAATGTAGAAATATACTTCTATGGACACTTTTTGAGGGAACCGCAGGTGTCCAACTTACGGAGGTTTCACTGTATAAGCTGCTTTTTCAACTATGGCCAGTTTAAATATTTATTTTTGATAAGCATTGATAAGTTTAAGACTTATTTTTGACCATTATTCAGTTGTTTTAAATAGCTACCTATATAGACTAGACAAATTTTAGTTTTACTTCAGTTATTTTATTAGACTACTTAATAGATATTCAATTTAAAACGATCAGAAAAGAAAAACTACAGCAACAAATGTTATTAAACTTGGTAAAGGTGTGGTCAGGGGATATATTATCGGCGGAAAAAAAGTTCAAAAATTCAACACCAGAGGCAAGGACGTATTTAAGCGGGGGAGGGGGGGGTCCAGGTGTCCGAACCACCTCCCCACGAAATTTTGATTTTTTTTTTACTAAAATGATTATGATATGTTGTGTCCTTTTGAGAAAAATACTGCCTTTTTTACCGTTTGGACCCCCTTCGAAATTTTTTAACCCCTTCCAAAATGTTCTTCATGGGGGTTGTTCTTTGTTCTTCGTTGAATTGTTTAGCTTTTTATTCCGCGAATAATAAATCCCTGACCACTTTTACACAATGACCAAGTTTGATAACATTTGGTCCAGTAGTTTCCCTTTTCTGATCGTTTTAAAGTGGAACTTTAATCATATTCACCCTGTATATTTGAGCATCTATATATTGTTGTAATTTTCGTTTTAACCCCTTTGAAAACTTTTATTGCTGCATGTGAGTGTGGGGGAGGCGGCGCATTTTTGGAATTTGCACCACTTAGAAAAATAGCTAGGTCTGGCACTGGTGCAAAGCCAGCGTAAAATAAGTATTTTATATATTAAAATACACACACACAAACTTGTGTTAGACCAAAATAAAGTAAAACCACTTAGTCAAAAACATACGCACATTGCTCTACCATACACCAAAACAATGTTAAGTCGTTATCTTAGATTACACGCAGCATTATGCTTGGGACTCTTGGCAAAATATTAGAAAAAGAAATTACATGCAGAACTGACTTAATGCCAGTGTCAGAATAACTATCGGGGATGGAGCAAGGATCACGATCACAGAGTGAACCGTACTATTTGCCTAATATTGTATTTATTGGGTTGGCAACAAAGTAATTGCGTTTTTCCGTAAGTCAATATTTTGCCTGGCCAAAACTACTTACGTTAATTATGCGAAATTTGGCACGTACGTGAGCTCTTCAACATAGGTGCTAGATCAGAGAGCATTTTCCAAAATTCGTAATCTTAGGGGGGGTAAGGGGCCAAAAAGTTCTTTTCACATATCCCGCGTGATCTCAATTAAAAATAGAGATATCCGTGAAATTCTTTCTGTAAAATACAGCAGTCACGAATACCTAAAAATTAATTTCAGAACATTTTTAATATTGTGCTTTAAGGAGGATAGAAGCGAAAAAAGGGGGAGGGTGGCCATCTTTTATGGACGAAAAAAAAATACTGCCAGTGAAATTCTTACTTTAAAATGTAACAAATATGAATCGTATGTTCAGGCACAGCTTACCTGTAATTAAAAACTTGTTGAAAACTTATTTGCTTGAATTTTATACAAGAAAACGCAATTACTTTGTTGCCAACCCAATATAAGAGTTTGAAATAAGAGCTTCCTTACTCTATACGTACTTATCACATTTCTCACAAACCAAGAAGGTTTTAACAAAGAAAAGATAAAAATATTTTTTGCACGATATCTGAAAAGAGCTCTAAAATTCCCATCATTGTGCTCAGGTTCTGTAGAGACTCGGCCGAAATCTTCATGACCACGTAGTGGTATTTGCTGCCTTCCACACAATATCAAGGTTTCTATAATATAATAGTGATTGGTTTTTTCTGTTGTACAGAGCATCTTCTTTCTTTCATTGTCAAGTTGATTTGTTTGTTTGTGTGTGATTAAGGCAAACCTGCGCGAGGGGTATCTGCATAAGATGAGGGATGCCTTGGTAAGAGGACTTTCTAAGGGGTTCTAACGCGTATTCACGTTACATTTGGAGAAAACCTACTAAAACTCCAGACCGTTAGATCGACGTCCGCGCGATGGGACCCAAACCCGGGACCTTCACACTTCGGCCGTCTACCATTTTCATTGATATAACCACTGTGCCATGGTGAGGCCATTGTCAAGTTGAAGAATAACCGAATCCGCCTTCTGGTCAACAATGTCAGAAATATTCTTGG
Source organism: Cheiracanthium punctorium (assembly GCA_038373885.1). Lineage (NCBI taxonomy): Eukaryota > Metazoa > Arthropoda > Arachnida > Araneae > Cheiracanthiidae > Cheiracanthium > Cheiracanthium punctorium. The sequence goes on along the minus strand of JAWZYV010017460.1, from coordinate 327,743 downwards.
CTTTTAAAACGGCGCTATGATAATGTATTAATTCGTGGGATCTGAAAATTTCCAAAGCATCGTTTAAATGTTAACCATTTGAGGCGCAACCCTTTCCCAATGCTGCAAAAAGGGCAGCTGTTGCCATCGCTCGACTAAACTACCAGCAAGATGGCGGACGATCGAAACGTTCATCGCGTGCCACAGATCTAGAGACCCTTTTTTGATGACAGCTGGCTGTGCCGCACAGCCAGCTGTTGTCTCTTGCTGGTAGTTAAGTCGAGCGATGGCAACGGTTGCCCTTTTCTTCAGCATTGGGCAATCTATCCAGCTGTTCTCGCATTCTTCAAAGTTTCAGTAGATGTCAGTGCTGTTAAAAATAATCGTGACAATTTTTTTTACGGGAAATGACGTGCTAAAAAGTAAAGGATGCTCGTGGAGCTATGTCACCCGCAACTATTTTTATAGAAATCATATCTATTCTTCGTGACTGGCAATAGTCAAAACGTCAGAGTTTGGTGTTCCCAGAGCGGGGACATTGCGCGTTAAAGGGTTAGCAAAGAGTGAAATAGCACTGCCAAACGTCTCAGAAATTTTTGTTGTGTGGGGATCGGGCATTCCAAATGTCGCTGTTTCAACAAGAGACTTGCATTCACTTCACTTTCATTGTCGAACAAGAAGGTGGTGTCGCAAACACTGGTGAATTACTAATCGGACTTACTAATTCTTCAAATGTAGACGCAGTATTCTCAGTATTCGCACTGTTTTCATTTTGTTCTGTTTTAGATGAACTTGCAACAAAAACGTTTTTCAGAGTTTTAATTTTTTTCATTTTTCAAATTAATTACGAATGGATTACAATTACTACTGCTATATATTCAACCAAAAGTTAGCAGTTCAAAAATAAACTTTATAGCTTTAACAGATCCAGCAATGCAACTGATCATCAACTCTTATCGCTACTGATCTTACTCAACGTCAGCTAAACTGAAAAATAGAACAACGTGGAATCCTATGTCCTTTTCAATCAGACTAGAAACAGGGGTCCAGATATTTCGCCTAGCTGAAGGGGGGGGGATGTATTTGAATGCATAGAATCAAAGCATTCATTAGAATATCCAGTAATTTCAAGAAAACAGCTTTTTCAACATCGAATGACTCTTCCTTTTTCCGATGTTACTTCAGGAAAACAGGGTTAAAATATCTTAAACTAATTCGCACCCCAAGGAGAATCCAGGAATCAATATACTTTGGAGTTTCTAGAGAAATTCGAGGCCATCCTATTATTAGAAAGAAGGGGGAACCCTGAAGAGAAGACCATGCGAAATAGTGCATTTTTCAACGAATGGAGATAGAAAATAAAACTTGTTTCTGCTATGATCTTTGCCAGACTAAATTTTCAAACCCAGCTCGATGTGTTTTAAGAACAGGTCTTAAAAAACTAGAAGTGGGCCATTCGTTCAACAAATATGCATATAAAATTAACTTGAACACCTTTAAAAATGAAATATTTGATGATCCAGAAAAAAAAAAGCCCAGTTTTATATTAAAAAAAAAAGAAACCTTTTCAGTCTGAAAATTTCGGGGGGGGGGGGGTTGAGCCCTCTGCGTACGCCACTGAACACGCGTAACTAGTGTTCTAAAAGTTAAAAATGTAAGTGTCATGTGATGGCAGGTAATAAAGCTGAAAAGGAAAATGTTTTTCTTATTGATTATTTAAAAATAAAGTAAATCTAATTTTTCTTTCAGCTTTACAGCATGCATGATAGGATCCTTAATATATTATTACTCATTCTTTTTTATTTTGATACCTAATTAAATATCATTTTAACTTGAAAGCTGTGACAACCGTAATTTGTGGTAATTAAAATATTTACGTTAGTCACATGAAAAATATTACATTAGTCACAGCAAAAATGACCAATATTTTACAAACATTCAAAATTAAACCATTATATTCTTATTATTGATCTTATAATACAGTACAGTAAAACTGAAAATGTTATTTTAAATTTGCTTTTAAATTAATAAATCATTAACAACATTTTCATTTTCAGTACAAATGTTACGTGCGTCCATGGTTACTTTAGTCACAGTGGTCACCCAGTAATGTTTTTTCTGTATGGGGAGTAGTGCGGTTCAACCACGACCGTCCTGAACTAGAGACCCATGAAGGATCTCTACCCTTTCCCAATGCTGAAAAAAGGGCACAGCCAGCTGTCGTCAAAACAGGGGTCTCTAGATCTGTGGCACGGGATGAACGTTTCGATCGTCCGCCATCTTGATGGTAGTTAAGTCGAGCGATGGCAACGGCTGCCCTTTTTTCAGCATTGGGCAATCTATCCAGCTGATCTCGCATTCTTCCATTTTTCAGCAGATGTCAGTGCTGTTAAAAATAATTGTGACTTTTTTTTTTTTTTTTTTTACGGGAAATGACGTTCTAAAAAGTAAAGGGGATTCTCGTGGAACAATGTCACCCGCAACTATTTTTATAGAAATCAAATCTATTCTTCGTGACTGGCAACAGTCAAAACGTCAGAGTTTGGTGTTCCCAGAGCGGGAACACTGCGTGTTAAAAGGTTAAGTGGGAAACAGGGCTTAATTTGAAATGGACTTCAGGGGCCACCTCATATTTTACGGCTTGCCTACACAGGATTTACTTTCCATTCCTCATTCCACGGAAACAGCTTGAGTGGGGATTATCCGTGACACCTGCTTTCATACATTCAAAAACAAAGAAAACTATCAGTGAACTTAACTGTAAAAAGTTCTCTGGAAATAATACTACTGAAAGGCGTGGACTTAAGGCGTTGTTAAGGAAGGGAAAGCTGGAAAGCACCCACTGGATTAAGAAGGATTAAGACGAACTTAACCGTCCTTAAGGAACAAAAATGTACATAAGATTTAGGCAGGGTGCGAACTGAACATTTTCTCGGGGGGATGCCGGGGATTGTCCCCGGCTGAAGAATGTAATATACCTGGCTAGAGAAATATTAATGGATCTCTGCCAGGGATACTATTTATTCCCTGCTGAAGAAATATTAAACTGGTGAGTGAAGATTTTGGGATTCAGATTGGGAAGGCAAGAAGTCAAAATGAAAGTGGTATGTTATCGTTTGTTACTATACTCTAAGGCGACTGCCTTAAAATTTCGTCTCTTTTTCTAAGCTAAAAACCCTCAAGGGTGGCCTGCAATACAGGTACATTGTATGTAGCTTGTGTATCTGTGATTCCATAGAACAAACAATCGATGACTTTTGTTTGAATATAAGTCAGTTCTCACACGTGTCGGCGACTGCATTTGTCAACTAATATCATGTGAGGGAAGCATTTGCACATTCCCTCCTTGATCTTTTCAAGTGTCCCCCCCTGGAGAATGTTAACTTTCAAATCCCCCCCCCCCCCTGGAGAAAACATAGAACTAGGATCTATGCAATTCGCCATAGAATTAGAATAGTCCCTTGAATTCTGTAGGAATGACCCCTTGCTGGTTAGCTATTTCCTGCGTTCCACATCCCTATTACCCCCCCCTTTTTTTTTTTTTTACTAATTCGACCAAAAATGCGCCATTGACTCTATAAATAGTACATTTGAGAACTGCAGGAAATTCTAAAAATAATTGTTCGTTGATATCGGATAGTTTTACAGCCCCCCCCCCCCCCTCATGGAATAAGTTCACATCACAACTTCCAGAATTTAACGTAATCATTTGTTTGAAAATTGGTTTTTAATAGACAGAAGAAATGTACAGCTGCGGAAAAAAAAAGTCCCACTTGTACTTTTTTCGGAAGTCGTTCGTCGTACAGCAAAGTTACAGATACCAATCGTTTACGATTGACGTACACTTTAATTTGCTATGCATAAAAATTGCATAAGGGGCCATCTACATATTAAAATTCGCACCAACTTTTTTTTCTCAATAGCAACCCCTAGATTTCACTTCATATTTCAAAAATTTAGCTCATTTTAACCCCGGAAACCAATTTTTAATAAATTTGGACAGAAAATGAGGAAGTTATGAGCACCCAAAATCCCCCTCCCCCTATGTTAAAATATTTTTTCATACTTCAATTTATATCTCATATAATATTGGTAGTATGAAGCTGATTTTTATTCGTACTATTAGAACTAAACGACCCAAACATCATTTAATGTTATTATGATTTTTAATAAATTATTAATATGAATTGTGAATTATTAAATTAATATTCAAAAAAATTATGAATAGCGACCTAGCCAAATTTCGATGGAAATAGATGCAGAAATTAATATTACATGGCTGTGCAAAATTTCAAATTTTTACGTTCAGTAGTTTAATTTATATTAAATAAAATGTGTTATTTTCATGAGTTAAGGGACCATATATAAATTTATTAAGTGAAAATTTTTTGAAAATTGCATAAAATAAACGTAAATTAGATTTATTTTGTGCAAAAACACAGTAAAAGATACCAGTAATAAAAATATGAAATTTTGAAGCAAATAAATTAGAGGCTTTTACAGTTTGATAGGGATTCTATAAAGCGTGTATTGTTGCGTCTGCTACCATATTCCCCCAAATAAAATATTTTCCAGCTATAGAATTAGATGCAGTAGATGTATGTCTTCTAATACAACGTCCTATTTCTGAAAAACTAACATCCTCAACTTTCCAGGCGTGAATGTGACCTATTTTAATATCGGAAATATTAGGTCTTTGGACTTCCCCAAACTTTATTAAACATTCAAAATCACGTTTTTCTGTCTAAATTTTCATCTAACTATAAATTAAAATACCGCCAAAAGTCTTAAGAATATTGCACATTGCAGACGATATAGTATTAAGTGAAGAAAGTGAAATAACAAACACAGTGATAATATTGGGTCGGCAAAAAAGTAATTGCGTTTTTTACATGAAATTCAAACAAATAAATTTTCTATCTGGAAATCATTCTTCAAGTTCGACCATACCTGAGTAATATTCAAGCTTGTAGTCAGAAGAGCAGAGAGCAGCCTCTAACTCCTGCCAACATTTCACCTATCTACGAGAACCATCAACGGAAATACTCAATAACAATTTCAAAATTACAAAGATTTTCAAAATCGTGAGCAGTCATTTTGCATTTTCCCCTTAAATCATGTGTATGAACCAAGGAAGTTATGAACTCACGGGTCATTTGGACCATAGACTAAATATTCTATTTTACCCTTGATATTCTCAGTACAAAAAACATTAAGAGAGATGGAAACAATATTTCCCTTGAAAATAACATTAATTTCTTTTAACTCTCGCGAGAGAAATTAATGGAAGGCGAAAAGTTCGGAACCTACAAATAGCGTTTTTCAATTTGCAGAAAGTCCCTTAAAAACGCGCAAAAGTTAATTCGCAATATCTCCGGAAATTATTGTAGAAAATTGGTGAAAATTTATATTTAGGGTAATTTGAAGGTTTTCTTTCGTTTAATAAAGTCAAAATATGGGGTTGCCATTAAGAAAAACGAAGTTGATGCATAATTAAATATGAAGACGGCCCCTGATGCAAATTAAATTAATAGTAAATTGAAGTACGCGTTATTTGCAAACGAATGATATATATAACTTTACTGTACGACGAACGACGGCGAAATAAAGAGCAAGTGGGACTTTTCTTTTTCCCGCAGCTGTACCTTGAATATCGGCATTAAACGCACTAATTCAAGAGCTAAGACTAATATCACCTGTGAAGGGATGTAATAACGATTCATTTATTTTTTTATTTTTTTTATTCTGTGCTAATAGTGTGACTATGTTACTAAGTTGTAAACCTGGGACATGTTTAGATTACCCTTTCATCTCAGTAGTAACATTGAGGACCCATTAAATTTTTCTGTGAGACCTTAGGTTCAAAATGAAATAAATATCGTTTCTAAACAAAAGACTTTAAAAAAAAAAAACATTCACGATTCCTCCTTCCATCCTCTGTTAAGGAGTGTTTATGACCGCTGAAACTGGTAGATAGCTAAAGTGTGAATATCGAAGGTTCTGGCCTACAGCAAGGCTGCCGGTCTAATGGTTTGGAGTTTTGGACGGCTTTCTTCAGATGTAGCTTGAATATGCGTTAAAACCCCCTTAAATAGTTTACTCAAGTTTATGTTGTGTCCAGTAGTAACTGAATATAATCAAATACTTCCGAAAATTATCCTTTCTCTGAAGGGAGCTGTCTGGTGGTTTTTTTTTTTTTTTTTTCCCGGGTGGGGGAGAGTTTTTCTACAAAAGTAAATAAAAATATTCCTAGAAATTTTCTGGGTGCTCTGCACCTACGTAATTTGTTCTGTGGGTACTTTAGCCCGGAGCAAGTTTTTGTTTGCGTTTTTAGGGGGAGTTTTGGCTCTAAGATTTAAAAATTGAAAAAGAGAAGCATCTTTTAAACTCTTGGGGAAATTCTGCACACAGTACTGAATTTTAGGTAATTTTAACAGCATAAAAACTAATATATTTGTATAAAATCATTTGGATATAGTTAAGAGAAAATTAGTTTTTAACACATTATTTTTAATCTTTAAAATTATAAAATTACTAGCTGTTACCCGCGACTTCGTCCGCGTGGACTTTAGACTTAGGCCCCGAGAGAAATGAAACGTGTGAATAACACATATATTTGCGACAAAAGAAATTGCATTTAAATATTATTTGCTTTTTACTTATTTTAAATGAAGTATAATGCATGGTAGTATACTTAATTTAGTAGAGTATACTTAATAGTGTAGTATACTTCATTTAAAATAAGAGAGTAAGCAGAGTTACTAAATTTAGATTTTTTTCAGGCATTTGGCAAATAGAAACAGTTACGAGAGTATTTGCGAACTGTTTTTGGTGTTCTTGTAAAAGAAATATTTATGCTATATGCATGAATTTTAACCTATGTTAATCAGGAATAGTGCAGCTTTCTATTAGCGAAAAAGTTTCAGAATCGGTTCTATAGTTACAGAGATACCCAGAGAGCGTAATGTATTAGAATTATTTTGAGTGCTCCTGTAAAGGAACTATTTCCGCTACATGCATGAATTTTAACCTATTATGATACTCAAGAATAGTGTAGCTTATTATATGTGAAAAATGTTTTGGAATCGGTTCAGTACTTACAGAGATACACGTAGAGCGTAATGTAAATCTTATGAGTATCCCTGTAAAAGAACTATTTGTGATATATGCATAAAAGGTAGCCTATAACACTCAGGGTCCCATCAGTGTCTAAGAGGTTCTGCTCTCAAAACTGGAAGGCTGGAGGTGCCAAGTTCAAACCCCGGTGGTGCCTGTCGACCTAGCCGCTCGCTGTTTTTCGTGGTTTTCTCCAAAACCTCGCGTAAATATGGGCTAGGATCCCATAGAAAGTTCCCCACAGAAGAATTCCCCATATAGACCTAGGACCCTAACTTTCAATCAGTGAAAAAAGTTTTAGAATCGATTTAGTAGCTATAAAATTTCCATAGCCGGCAATGCATTAGAATTATTTTGAGTGTTTTTGTAAAAGAATTATTTATGCTATATGCTTGAAAGGTTGCCCGTACGTTAATCCAGGGCATAAGCTATCTTCATTACAAATTTTTACAAATCCGTTCAGCTATTTGTGTGTAATTGAGCCAAAAACATCTAAACACACAAACGCACACATTTATATTATTGGTAGGATTTGGAAATTTATGAACTTTAAGAAACACATTTGAACTTTTCTTTCTAATGCTTTTTAATTTGACGTAAAATTAACATAATTTCCATACCATTTTATATTTTACAAATGCATGTGAATCTGCAAATAGAATTTATGCTTTATTTCAAAAGCATTAATCATTTTTTGCGGGCAATGAAACGATTTTTAATTAATAATTAGAAAAGTAAATTAAATGTCAAAATTCTGAGCTTCAGGTGCACTTTACGGAAGTCATGGGCTTATATGCTCTTTCAAAGCTCTGCTATCTGTAGATTTGTCTGGAGAACATTCATTTTTATTATTATGGATAGATAGATTTGGCATAAAACTGGCATAATTTCCATAGTATTTAATGTTTTTCAGATGCACGCGCTTCTTTATTGAAGTAATAGCATTCTTGTTAGCTCAATACATGAATCATTCGATACGGGCGAAACTCGCGAAGCATGGCAACGTAAAAACGGTTTTTAATTAATAATTAAAAAGTAATTAAAAATCTAAAATTCTAAGTAGCCTATAACCTTCTTCAGGGTCCCATCTATATCTAAACCAAAAGGCGTCCTATTCGATTCAGCGGTTTAGGCGTGAAAGCGTCATAAACAAACAAACAAACAAACTCACTTTCGCATTTATACTATTAGTTAGGATGTATGATTATGATATATGTGTGCATTTTAGTTCTTGGAAAATGTAAGTGTATTGCAGTGAAAACTGGCGTCAGTGAGCGGAATTTTCACTCTCAGTCTCACAGAACAAAAGGGTTTGACCTCCCTCTCCTTTGTCCCTAAGTCTTGACAGAAAGCTCCAGACCAGCAATGATTTTGATCTCATATAGTGTAACTACGGGCGCACCGAAGGAGGACCCCCCAAATTTGGACATTCGGAAAGCTAATTTAAACTAGCATTATTTTCATGATTCATTTATACATTTATTTTACTTAAAATTGTAATTAAAATAGAATGATAATTTCTTTATAATTGCAATCTAATCAGCACTAATTATTTTTTTTTATATAATCTCGTTTATTTACCAATTAACGTGAGGCTAACTATCCCCCCCCCCCACACGCGCTTAAAAATTTTTTGAGTGCACTACTGAGTGAAACCATTATATACAGTGTAAAACCATTATATACAGTGGAAAAATGAGACTTAATTCAGTTCTGTATATAGCTACTGGAAAGTCCAATTTCACTTATTTCAGATATAACAACAGTAGACTTTAAGCCTTTAACGCGCAGTGTTCCCGCTCTGGGAACACCAAACTCTGACGTTTTGACTTGTGCCAGTCACGAAGAATAGATTTGATTTCTATAAAAACACAGCTCTACGAGAATCCTTTATTTTTTAGCACGTCATTTCCCGTAAAAATATGGTCACGATTATTTTTAACAGCACTGACATCTGCTGAAAAATGGAAGAATGCGAGAACAGCTGGATAGATTGCCCAATGCTGGAAAAAGGGCAGCCGTTGCCATAGCTCGACTTAACTACCACCAAAATGGCGGCACATTGAGCGCGGGCACAGCCAGCTGTCGTCAGAAAAGGGTCTCTAGATCTGTGGCACGCGATGAACGTTTCGATCGTCCGCCATCTTTCTGGTAGTTAAGTCAATCGATGACAACGACTGCCCTTTTTTCAGCATTGGGAAAGGGTTAAGTATTCGAAACTATGCTGCCCATTCCAAAACCAGATAATTCGAAATTTTCCATTTTTTTTTTCTCCTTTCTTTCTTTTTTCTCACAAAAGATGCTTAAAATACATCTGTGTTTACAAGTGTTTGATGATTAGGTAACGCTTTCGAATCTGGTTTGATCAGGGTTACAGAAAACCGCCTTCCAGATAGATATTAAGGGAACAATCAGGCCACTCGAGAAACTGTTTTTTTGTACAAAATCAGATGAAACTTTGGACCCAACCAACTCTTTCATGTAAACAACCATTAAATCGTTGGTTTGTTTTGATTGACGCTACAAGTGCCAGGGGAATTAAAAAATATTCAATGAAAAATAAAGTGTCTTTGAATGTGACAGTAACTGCTTTGCAGCTCTGAAGAGTGGTACGCAGAAATTGTTGGAAGGCGAAAGATTTGTAGGTCTTTTGAATATGTAAGTGGTGTGAAAAATAAGGGACTCAATTAAAATATTATAGGATGAAAGTTTTTTAATGACTATGTCATTTTATCTCTCAACACCCTTTATTGAAAAATGTGTCCCAAAAATGCGACATAATAAAGCGACATAAAAGTATGCAACATAATTTTACATGTATTTAAATGCTATTAGTTCACAACAGCTTTAATCTATTGTTACAATATTTCGTAAGCTGTAGAAGATGCACATGTATTTTTTACATATATTTAAATACTATTAGTTCACAACAGCTTTAATCTATTTTTATAATATTTCGTAAGCTGTAGAATATGTATCACGTGTATTTTTCTATAAATAGGTTACAATCCTAAAAATTTCAACATAGGGTTACCAGGCGAAATACGCAAAAGATGAGCGATAAAATGACAAAGTCAATTAATATCGTTTTAATATGGCAATAATGAAACTAAAATATTAGGGGGGTTCAGGGGGATCTCTCCCTGACGAGGCTCGAGCAGCCTAGTTTTTATTATTATTTATTAATATTTTTAAACTTTTATTTTGTAGAATATTAATCTTTATATAGATAGGCATGTGTTTAGTCTTGGTGCTCCAACACATTCCGTGGTTTGTAACAAATAAATTACCCAGTTCGTCAGGTCCTGATTATCGCAGGGGCAAGAGAGGCATATGCCCCAAGCCCCCGACTTTGAGGGGCCTCTAAATTATTACAGCATGCGAATTTAGTTTAAGGTTTTTTTTTTTCCATTGTAGTAAATGCCTAATTTTTTTCAGTTATCAATTTACAAGTTATAAATAGTCAAAATCTTTTTTTTCTTCTTCTTAATTCTACCTCTCCATAGAAACAATATCACAGTAGATTAAGGATTTCTGCAAAAAGAAGTGATAACTAAGATGGCTGCTAGATTTAAGGGACTACGCGGTAAGTTGTCGCACCCATTGAAGTTTTTTAAGTGGGTTCGTAGCGAGAATGGGGCAACAATAAATTGGAATTTGCCGATTACGATTATTAATATTATGAAAAAGTCAAGCTTTTAGTTGTATTTTTTAAGTCTTCATTTTTAATAAGGCTTATTTCATAATATTGATGCTTCATATGTTCATAAACATTCTCATTTATCTAACATTAGTATATTTCATGTTGGATACATTTAATCATGACAAAGATTTATATGCGAGCACAGAAAAAAAATACATAAAGTAGTAGTCAGACACAGTAACAACACGTAGGGGGGCCCCATTCAGACTTCTGCCCCAGGCCCCGGTTTGTCATAATCGGGCACTGCACTTTGCATATTTAAACATTAAGTTCAAACTACACAAATTTTTTTCTGATGTTTCTATCTCTAACACCGTGGAACCTCCAACGTTGGATACCGCCCCCATAACTTGGACATAACTCTTATTTAACATTATACTAAGTTGTACACTTTTCTGGAGAATGAAAGGTGTCCATAATATAGAAATATACCTCTATATGTTGGACACCTCTGAAAATTGGACACATTTTGAGGGGACCACAGAAGTCCAGCTTACGGAGGTTTCACTGTAGTAAGAATTTAGAATATACATGCATATAAGAAGGCTTGTGTGGCATTGTTTGACCATTTTTTTTATTATTCAAGGATTTTTATTTATCTCATATGTAGATCATTAAAAAATTATCATTAAATAAAATAGTTTTCGCTTGAAAACTAAACATAAGTTAAATAGATAATTTTAAAATTCTAATTTTTAAATATAAAATATTCTTTCTTCTTTTATTTGTCATTATACTTATAAGAGTAAGAGTATGCTTTAAGAATAGGCTTTGCAATTAAGGAATTTGTTTATCAGAAAGAAAAAAAAAAACATAACATTGGCGTTCATGGTAAAATGTCGAAAAAATACTTTCTGTCAGTTTAACATTTTAAAAAATTTGTCTTTTCAAGAGATAGCAAGATCAATCCCTATTACTATTACGAAAAAATGACTCACACACATTGCATTTTAATTGCTGGTCAGTGCACTTAAACTATTTAAAATTCTTTTTACTACATTTATGTTGAGCAAATCGTCTCAAAAACTTGACTCAGTTATACCAGATGTCTCAAACTAAATTTTAAGCAAAAAATTGAATTTTTGTTTTTGTTTTTGTAGATTATGAAACAAAACTATTTAAAAATTTACTTTGTTATTTTCAATTATCATGGTGAAATGTATAATTAAAACACTATACTTCCACTATTATCATGCAATTTTTCCAAGGTCTGTACATTAGGGTAGAGCGAAAAACATTTTTTCTCGAAAGTCACATTGCCTGAATCATTAAATGGTGCGAAACTGATAAGAACAAATTGTCTCGAAATTTCAGCTCAAAATATTCCCATCTTCAGGTTCTACACCTGAAGCGAATATATTCCCAGTGTCTATTTTAGTCTTTTATATGAATTTCTATTGAAATAATTAAGTTTACTTAATTAATTGAATAATTGATACAACGATACACCTGCTCTATCAAGAACAACGGCTAGTTCGGGCATTGTGTCTGTCTTGGAGATTCAGAGAATCTCATCCTCAGTCGTTTTCCGACATTTGGCTTCCTGACTAACGAAATCTTCATTTTCTGAGGTATATTCTATTTCTGAATCAGATTCTAAGTCGACTTTTGTTTCTAAATCTTCAATTTCCAGCACTGGCATGTGATAATAACGTATTAATAAAGCAAATTAATAATGAAAACATAACTAATTATTCTATTACTTAATTAAACATTATTATTTTAATAAAAGTAAGCTAGAAATATATTCGCTTCAGTTGTGGAACCAGAAGATGACACTATTTTGAGCTGAAATTTGGAAACAATTTGCTCTTATAAGTTTCGCACCCTTTAATGATTCAGGCAGTATGTCAATTTTGAAATAAATATTTTTTTCGCTCCACCCTACTGTACATGCTAAATTAACGCTAATTATTAATCAATCCCAGAACTATTCTGTATCTACTACCTGTACAAAACCTAACAAAAAGGGGCCCTAAGCTGAAGCAACGAGTATTCGTACTAAGATACGGATAATCACTCAGACTCGAAGTAACGAATTGTTACTTTTAGGTTGATATCGTTACTCGTTACTCGATTCGAAGCTGTTTCGGATCGAGCAGCTTCGAACTTCGAATACAGACTTCCAGGCGAGGCGAACTAGGGGGGTAACGGGTTCCAGTAATCGAGTACTAATATCTTCTGTTTGTTACTGGATATCGGATCGCGGTTTCAAGGGGAAAAATGACTTTCGAGTGTGCATTTCGGATCGACCAGGTTCGAACTTCGAATACAAGACTGCCGGAAGGAGAAAATGAATTTCGGTATTTGAGTAATAGTATGTTCCGTTCCGTTACTAGATACCGGAAGTATTATGGATTCTCGCTGTTTGAAGGGAAAAATCAGTTTCGGTATTGAGGAGTAGTATGTTCTGGTTGCAATTCGTTTGTGCCGAGCCGAATGGTATCGTTTTGATAAGGTTTGGAAGAATCCGTATGTTTCGTTACAGTTATGGAGATGGATATTGTTCTTTAAGTTTAAAAATTCGTAAATTTTGAAAAAGTTTTCGAAAGAGAGGGCCCCCAATGAAGCTTTTGCCCAGGGCCCTCAACTCGACAAATCGGCTCCTGGTTAAAGGGTTAAGATGAGATACATGCGTAAATAAAATTATGTGGAAAAGTTCTTCTTGTTTTTTTTTTTTTTTCAATCTCTACATTTGGCATTAGTTATCTTTTTAACCCCTGTGTGTATATGTGGCAAGGCTCGTAAAAAGTGGCCAAAACCACGCAAATGCGTCCTAGTCCGTTCCCAGAAAAACACGGAAAGTGAAGCAGCACCGCCTTGGCCAGTGCTTGGAAGGGTGAAAACCTCTCTCGGCTGGGCTGCTGTGGAACTTTGTTCGCTAATGGGAGCTGGTGCACGTGAATTCTGTTCGTGGCTCCAATCGCCTCCGTCATCAAAAGATACCTTTAGGGGATGCCGATTTCTGGTGATTGGTCTCTCATCTGGAATTGGCTCAAAATTAGGGAACCCCGAGCAAAGTCGGACTTCCTCCGATTGGGGCTCATTAAAATGAAAGGCGTCGTCCCCTTTCGCCCATCGCCATCCTATACGGAAGATCTGACGTTGCTATGTGGTTTCCAATGGTCATAAGAAATAACAACAACAACGACAAATGCCTTGAAATCTGTCCAAACAACAGCCATGATCAATAATTCTCGCGCTTGGGAAGAGAATCTTAGTCTCACAATGGGACTGGGGGAGGGGAATGCTTTTTATGATTTGCAATTTGAAATTCGTGACAAAGTATTGTCCAGTTATTATTAACATAGTCAAATTATTGGATTGTCGAGAAATTAATTTCAAATTTCACAAATGTATGTAAGTAGTAAAACACAAATGTATGTCAATGTATGTAAGTAGATTTTTTTTACAAATATGCTGAAAAACATTGATAAAGAAAGAGAAATATTTTGGCTGTTAAAAATATCTAAAAATCACACCTTCACTGATTATCCGTTGTATGTTACAACAACAACAACACCAGAAATTACTTTCTACCCATTCTTACATTTATGAATGTGATTTGAAACATAGTTATGAAAGGGAATTCTTTAAAAAAAAAAGGTAATTATAATTTAATATTTAATTACTCTTAAGAGTGCGTTTAGTGTCAATATTTTTTCCATCTAAAATGTCTAACGAAAATCCATTTTTCAAAACTACTTACAAAACAAAACAAACAAGGAAATTTACTGTTTTTACATGAAATTTCTGAAAGCCAAAACATTTTTCTTCTTTTAACGGAAAATTACTAATTCTTAGAGAAAACGGTCATTTTCCTGAAAATTAAGGCTAAAATTATCCCGAATTTTCAGATTTTTAACAGTGCAGGTAAAAAGGAACTCACCACTTTTTAGTTTTTGTAAATTTGTTTTGTAGTTTCTTGTGATAGGTTGAACCAGCAACGGCTCTGATTAGTTTAAGACTGATGTATCTTAAAAAAGGACGAAATGATATGTAAAAATGAACAGTTTGTGATAATGTATTAAGCGCAATGTATAATACTTACAGCAAGTAGCTGCATTTTTGTTAATAAATAAATGTCCTGTATTTTATTATCTCTACTGCGTTGCTCTGAGACACATCTGCAAATTTTAACCTAAAGAAAATTCACAATAAAACACAATGTCACCCTAAAGCCTCCAAACCTTCAAGCGCAAGGTCCGCATTAGTGTCAAACAGCAATTTGAGGGTCTATTACACACTCGAGGCAGTGGCGTAGCTAGGGGGGAGCGGGCAAGGAGGGGATCTGTCCCCGGGTGCCAAATTGTATATAAAATATTCCCCATTACATTTTGAAAAATAGGAGGGGGTGCAAAATTTTCAGTTGTTCCCGGACGCTGAAAACCCTATCTCTGCCTGTGACTCGAGGTCCCCGGCATCCAAAAAAAAAAAAGATGTTTTTAATTATTTGTTTAGCATTATTTTATTCAGTTATTATTTAATATCACATTGATACCTTACACATGAACATCTGTATTTGTGGGATGAGTGAAATTGCTTCCTGGATACCGAAATAGCAGACATTCAGGTTCCTTACATCAACTGGGGGCTTGGGATTATCACCAGAAAAGTTTGTTCCATAGGCGTAGAGTTATATGGGCCCGTGGGGCTCGAGCCCCCCCCCAATAAATTGTGAATAGGGGCTGAGCCCACCCAATAATTTACCACTCAATACAGAAAACTCATTTATACTAACATAAAAAAATGTATGTCACACATTTACAAACGTTTAAAAAAAACCTTTACTTGTACTTATAAAAATTTTCTTCTTTTGATTTCAATCATGATTTAGTATTCATTGTGACGCCACGTTACACACAATGTTACTATACGCTGCCCTCCTCTGGCTCCAAGCTCTGTTAATTAAAATCCGATTATGCAATGTAAAGTATGAAATGAAGAAAAGTTCAGATGTGTCTAAAATGCACTATCTCATCGAAAATGTTTGTTTCTTTTCCTCCTTTGGATTTTTTGCTTTGCTTCTATTTTTAACTTGTAACATGGTAGGAAGATACTAACATGGATACTTACCTTACATAGGTGTAGAATTCTATGGACCCATAGAGCTCGAGCGACTCCAATAATTTACACTTATATATAGTAAGTCATAGCTGCCAACTACTACGGAATATAATTAACCACTAACCACTTTTTGTAAACAGTATGTTTTTAACTATTTTTTTCAAAATAGTAACCAGCTCGCGCGCGCAGCACAAACATTTTGCTATATTTTAACCGAAAAATCATGTAGAAATAGTTGTTGATTATATTCCGTAGTAGTTGGCAGCAGTGGCGGATCCAGAAATTTTTTTTTGGGAGGGGCTAAATTTTTTAAAAAGCTTATTTCACCCAATTAAAATGTACTGTAAAACAAAATTTTAGTCTAAACCAATGTATTAGGCTTTTGGGAGGGGCTAAGTAATAAAATATGATCATTTTAGCTATTTAAAGTGTATAATAAAGCAGAATGTTACCCTTGAGCAATCTGTTTTGGGGGGGCTGAAGCCCCCTAGCCCCTCCCCTGGATCCGCTACTGGTTTGCAGCTATGAGTAAGTTATATGTACGTGAATCAGCGGCGTAGCCAGAAATTTTTCATTGGGAGGGGTTATGATCCCCCTAACACCCCCCTTTGGCTACGCCACTGACTTGAATATATGTGGTTGTGGGGCCCGGCCCCCCCAATAATTTTGAAAACTTTACGCTTATGGTTTGTTCGTCTACCATAGTCAAGTTTGATACGTCATCTTATTGACTGTGAATAGAAGTAAAAAAAAGTAAGCAGCGAATACGCTTGTACAAATGTAGAAATCAATTGGAAAACATAATGCAAGTGTTGCGCGTTTCTGTTTTAATTCGGTAAAAATGTAACGTGCTAAAAAAAATTCCGTAATTTTTTTCCATAGATAAAAAAGTCCCTACCCGCCGGAGGAGAGGGCCTCAAAGGCCATAGTTTAGAGACCCCCTGTCCTAAAGCAATGTTTTTCTTATTTTTTTTTAACTAGGCCCTCCTACCAAAAATATTCTGCATCCGCACCTATATCAAGTTATATTTAGAGCATTCCAGGCATAAGGAAAACGAAAAATTATTTATCAATGCAGATTTTAGATAATTTTTCAGATCGCCTTTCAAGGTTTTCCTGGCTTTTAGCCAAAATTTGTAATTTTCTATGACCTTTTTCTGGTAAAATAAAATTCCCTGACTCTTCCAGATTTTCCTTGACCGTAGCAACTCTGTGTACTCCAAGGAACCTCCAAGCATCCCCAGCTAATCACATGATCATTATCCATAGCCGCAGTCTCATGAATAGGTTTTAGGTCGCACAATTTAGTTGTCACCATTATAATTGCAAATTAAAATGTCAACTTTTTTTTGAGGCACTGTATAACAGTGGCGGATCCAGAATTTTTTTTTGGGTGGGGCTAAATTTTGAAAAAAGCATATTTCACCCAAACAAAATGTACAACAAAGTAACATTTTTGTCCAAACCAATGTAAAAGTATTTGAGAAGGGAAAAGTTATAAAAACAGACCGTTTTACCTATTCAAAGTGTAAAACAAAGCAGAATGTTACAGCAATCTCCTTTTTTTTTTTGTGGGGGAGGGGTGAAGCTCCCTATCCCTTCCTCACGATCCGCTACTGCTGTATAGTAAGTCTCAGAATTAGTCACCACAGGGGAATGAAAATTGATAGCCAGATAAAGAAAGCGTCTTTGAAACTGTCATAACTGCCCGGACACAAAACTGACGACAACCCACGTTTTGGATTTCCGGCCATCCTTGCTGATCTACAATGAATTGGAGTCTTTTTTTTTTTTTCAAAAATAAACATCTATGACAACAATACTGAGTAAACTGCCAGGGCCGGCACCATCGTTCATGGCACTTTAAGGATTAAGATGCATCGTGGCATACATCTTCATCATCATGACATTGCATGTTGCCCAGTATTTAAGTTTTAAAATATGATGTAAAAATCCATGATTTGAAAAAAAAAAAAAAAAATGGTACGCAAAGGAATTTTTTCCAATATCAGATCAGCATCCAAAAAGCTGAGAAAGTTGAAAAATCAGCTGAGAAAGTTAAAAAACAAAAACATTGCAGCACTGTGATGGGTCAGATCGACAACAAGGCACAAATTTAATCCGCAAGGTATTGTAAAACTTAAGAGATTTTTAAGTTTCTTGAAGAAAGCAAAACCAGAAATTCCGAAGAGAATCGAAAACTGAAATTATGAGAGACATGAAAAACTTCAAACAAAATTTGGCGAGTTTCTATTAAGTTTGGATAACAACACCGTGGAACTAATTTTGGTCGCCTTGCAACTTGCCTAGTATAAGCCTGTATTACATTTGATAATGATTGCAGGCATAAAGTGTCAGCAAAAGCATGCAAGTTTTAGTCATGTTTATTAAATATCATCAATTAACGTAAATGAGTAATGATGACGAATATGCACAATGACAGATAAATGGTATCTTTAGAATCAGCTTATCACTCTAAAATCTTTTCGTTTACTCCCACTTTCACAAAGTTTATCTAACTAGGTAGAGATAGTAAATTGACCGGCATGCGAGTTCTGGTTTTGATCTATTTTTGCAGGAACACTGCAGATACAGAGATAAGAAAAAATATGGTTACCGTAAACCGGAGTTACTTTGTGACAAGTAGAGTGACTTTGTGATGTGTGGTCAACTTTCCTTATTTCGAATCTGGCGTCGAACTCTTTGCGCCTCGATCCGTCCAGCCCACAGAAGCATTGTTGTCAAGCACCACTTTGGAAGCGTTACTTGACAACTTTGATTTGCACAGCGAAATACTGAAGAGGATATCGTTTAACAGATAATCATTACTGAACATTAATATATTACGTAGAACATATTGTAAAATGATGTTAATTGGACGAGTTTTACATGAGTCATTAACCATTATGTCAAAAATCAAAGATGAGTGGGATGACTTTGTGACAGCTTCACCTCTCGATTGTTTTTCTGTGTTTTAACCTATATATTTTGTCTTGCAGTGTACACAGCGATATTTTAAAATGACGAGGACATACAAAAAGAAGTTGGGTCTCGAATATAGGAGATTCCTATCCAGACTGAATTCTCAGAGGGGGATCAAGAAGATCATAATCTGTTAACTTTGAAGAAGAGATTTTTTTTACCAGGGAACATAGTGGAGAAGAGACTGGACGAAATGGTCAGCACAATGGAAAATATTGGAAGAAACCCTCCAAATCCGACTCTTTTTTTTTAAATAAAAAAGAAGAAATTTTGTTTGGATAAGAGACTTGATCATTACCTTTCTTTGTTTGATCTTGACCTGCTGTCCAACAGCCTTATACTGAGGTTTCGCCGTCCACTTTTCTGTTTTATTTTCTACTAAACATCTCCACCCCCTTCAAATTGAATATATCGTAAGTGCCTTTATCTTTAAATGCAATAACCGCGATCCAACAACTCTGAAGCTTGTTGATCGCTTCCTTAAGCGCAATTACGTAACCTTTGAGCCATCTGTAACTTTTTGGAACCATTTTCAAAATAAATATTTTTTATTTTACATTTTAATCAAAACAAAATAATATCAGATGATTATTCTGTATTTGCCAAGTTTTTATCAAATCGCAAACGAGAAGAATGAATGTAAATTCATCTCCATAACGTCCGAACTATATGTTGTAAGCAAAATTGACGTTTTGTGTAAACTAGATGTGTTACGGACGGATTATGTGTCACATTACAGAACAATAATTAATCATAAGTAGAGGTACGGAATAGATTCGAACTTATGCTACATTACCTTATAATTGTGAATAGATTTGAAATCTCAGTAATTTGTGAATAGGCGCGAGTTTATGCGAAAATTTCTTATTTTTTTTAATAAGTGCAAATTATAGCTTAAAAAAAAGGAAGGAAGAAAATTATGTTAGAGAATCTCTCAAACGTAAACTCAAGATTCAAATAAGATTCATATCTGAGCTGCGTCCGAAATTAATGAAATTAATGAACGAATCTGAAGATCCAAGTTACCCATTTTGCTCACCATTTGTGGAACAAATTAGAAGGCTTGAAAGCAATTCTTGGACAATAGGGATTTGGATCTAAGCATAATGCACCTGAATAAGCTTTTAATAAACTTGTCTTTACTCGTAAAATTAAAAATACAACGAAGAAGCCTATTTTCACATTAGTAAATTGTTTGAAATCCAATGTGTTGCCCATCTGTAGCTGCAAGTGTGCCCACTAGGATGTCCCTTGCTTTTTTAAATTTTTAAATGCCCACCTAGTAGTTTGGTTCCATTTGCGTCAAGATTAGCCCGTACAAATTTGTGGGTCGATAAGCATCTTTTAGCAGGTGCCGACTTGAGAAAGAATGTGAAAGATGAAAGCCATCATCGGGCTTTGTGGTAGCGATGCTTTTCCGATTGTTGTTAGTCTCTTGGTCTTCTTTGTGCATTATTAGAAGCACTTGATAATAATACTTAACAGTTTATTATTAATAAGGAATCAAGTCATAAAATTCGTCAAATTAAAAAAAGAAAG
This sequence comes from Cheiracanthium punctorium, assembly GCA_038373885.1. Taxonomy (NCBI): domain Eukaryota; kingdom Metazoa; phylum Arthropoda; class Arachnida; order Araneae; family Cheiracanthiidae; genus Cheiracanthium; species Cheiracanthium punctorium. Next base: position 307,357 of record JAWZYV010017460.1, on the reverse strand, counting down.
GAGCTCTGGCTCAGGTCGGCACGGGTTAGTTTCATCTTACTGTGATTGATATTAGTATTATCAAGTGCTTCTAATATTGCACGAAGACCAAGAGACGAACAACAATCGGAAAAGCATCGCTACCACAAAGCCCGATAACGGCTTTCATCTTTTCACATTCTCTCTCAAGTCGGCACCTGTTAAAAGATGTTTATCGACTTAGCAATTTGTATGGGCTAATCTTGAAGCAAATGGAACCAAACTAGGGACGGGTATTTAAAAATTTAAAAGTTAAAACATAAGGGACACCCTAATGGCCACCTTAAATTATACATCTGGGGAGCTTTTTAAAAATTCTTTTTTCAGGCAACTTCTTAACCCTTTGAGGCGCAACCCTTTCCCAATGCTGAAAAAAGAGCAGCCGTTGCCATCGGCAATCTATCCAGCTGTTCTCGCATTCTTCCATTTTTCAGCAGATGTCAGTGGTGTTAAAAATAATCGTGACAATTTTTTTACGGGAAATGGCGTGCTAAAAAGTAAAGGATTCTCGTGGAGCCATGTCACCCGCAACTATTTTTATAGAAATCAAATCTATTCTTCGTGACTGGCAACAGTCAAAACGTCAAAGTTTGGTGTTCCCAAAGCGGGAACACTGCGCGTTAAAGGGTAAAAAAAGAGATCATTGATGGGTACGTAAACCCACACTTTCATCGCCTAATGTTACAATCATTAAACAGAAATATAGAAACCCAGTGTTAAGGACATATTGTAAGCTAGTAAACGCTCCTTTCCAGTATTTGCTGAAGCAGCTTTACAGAGAATTTGCATCCCAACTAATATATTGTGAACACAGAACGCTTCTTTAGTAATTATAATGTCATCGTTATGGACAAAAGGACAGTGAAATATTGAAACTACAACAATGTACTAGCTTTTAATTAACATTGGATATAAATTTTAGGTATATAAAACAATGTTTTGTAAGTAGTTTATGCAAATTTTAATGAAATTTCGTATTTTTTTCTGCGAAATTTCCGCTTTTCATTTTTGAAAATTCCGTACCTCTAATTACAAGGGAACGGCAGTCGATAATGTTTAGGTTTAGCAGATGATGTTAACTTTAGCTTATTTAAGGTAGTAATTAGAGCTAATTTTTTTTAATCCTTACCTTTTTTTAATTTAAAACTGCCTAAATTCAGTGTCGTAATTTTATAAAGGTTATTTACTTAAAAAAAAAAGAGCTTGCATCAACAATGTTTAATTTGCTTTCTAAACCATCTTTGCTTATAAGCAAACAGGATAACCATGGATCTAAGTGGTGGGGAATTAAAACCCGATCAATAACCCCCTTCCATTCCTTGCGTACGCCTAGTCGCAGATTCCAACCCCTTGAACGCGCTTATACCCACTACTAACCCCATGTTTAACCTGTTCGCTCACATCATTAAACCGACGCAACAGAGAAGACCTTCTTTGACCAATGTTGCTTCTAGGGAATGCAATCCCGCACTCTTTTTCGTCTTTCAGGATTTCGGGATTGAGATTTATTAATCACGCGGGATTGACATTTCATTTAGTTACGACTTCATTTCAACAGAGAAAAGAGAATAGAAAAAAGTAAGATTTTAAGCACTATGAAGCTTAACTTTAATAATAATAAAACTTAATCTTATGAGATAACTAGCTGCTACCCCTCGACTTCGTCCGCGTAGGCTTTAGAGTCAGGTCCCGAGAGAAATGAAGCATGTGTAAATAACACATATGTTTGCGACAAAAGAAACTGCATTTAAATATTATTTGCTCTTTACTTATTTTAAGTGAAGTATACTTCATTTAAAATAAGAGAGTATGCAGAGTTACTAAATTTAGATTTTTTTCAGGCATTTGGCGAATAGAGACAGTTACAGCAGTATTTGCGAACTGTTTTGAGTGTTCTTGTAAAATAAATATTTTTGCTATATGCATGAATTTTAGCCTATGTTAATCAGGAATAGTGCAGCTTTCTATTAGCGAAAATGTTTTAGAATCGGTTCTATAGTTACAGAGATACCCAGAGAGCCTAATGTATTAGAATTATTTTGAGTGTTCCTGTAAAGGAACTATTTGCGCTACATACATGAATTTTAGCCTATAATACTCAAGAATAGTGTAGCTTACTATCAGTGAAAAAATCTGATGTGTCCAACACATGACTTCCTTGCACGTCCATTAGATCAAAAATATTTTCGACGCACTTCCTCTAAATTTATTTGTTTGAAAGAGATAAAATATCAATAATAGTAAGGTTTAGCGATTTCTAGCCAAATATTTCGATATCGCCAAGCTGAGTTCAATTTGAAAGATTTCCTTCTGACACTTTATTTGGCGATATTTCACCAAAAGCCGACAAACTTGAGATAGTCAGCGAGATTTTGGGGATAGCCAAAGTAGTCATTGAGCACAGACCTTCAATGAATTGAATGCATCTATACACCTCAATGTATTCAAAGTCATTTGGCTCACCATGTAAATAAATTCTCAGTCGATTGCTGTCAAAAAAGATATTGAAAACAGTTAGATATTACAATAGTTCTAAATACAAAGTTAAAAAATCTACGGGTTAAAGTTTTAGAGTTATACAAAATAGAAAATAATTTTCGGCGCCAAATTTGGCGATATTTCGGCGAAACTCGTCAATGTCGACGACCTTTGACGAGATTTTAAGCATAAACCAAACAATGACAGATTATCGCCAAATTTGGCGATATTTCGCCAAAACTCGCCAAGAACGATGACAAATGGCGATACTTTGGGCATGGACGAAATGACTGACTATCGCCAAATTTGGCGATATTTCGCCAAAACTCGCCAAGGTCGAGGACAGACGGCGAGATTTTGGGCATGTACCAAACAATGACTGTCTACAGTTGTATTATAATGAAGATGTCCATAGACATTAAGGTACTGAAATTCTTTTCGGTGGTCCTGTAAATAAACTCTCCAGTAGATTGGAACCAAAAATCGAGATGCACAACTAGATGTTACAACATTCTTATATATGAAATTTCATAATAGTTTTTGAGATTTGAGAGTTAAATATGCACACACGTACACCAAAAGTTGCCAAGCTTGGCGACTTTTGGCATAGTTCTTGAGGGAGGCACGTGACCGTGGTCGGACCATTACCTAACTTATGTGGTAGGACGGTATTGTGCTTGAAATGGATGAATGCCCCTAAAATTGCTATTGACCGTAATGTATTGGAAATCTTTTGAGTGTTCCTGTAGCAGAACTATAAATGATAAAGACACTTTTTTTAATAGAGAAATTCATTTTCTAACTCTTTACAGCATATATCACTTCTGAGTCGTTTGAAATAGCCCAATACCTCTAAAAAACGCTTTGATGAATTTCGGCCCATAGAGCGTAATGTATTTCGAATCTTTTGGGCGGTCCTGTAGATAAACTATTCAGTCGAATGGAACCGAAAGGGGAGGTGCACAACTAGATGTTACAACAATCCTAAATATAAAGTTTCAACATTCAACGCCTAACAGTTTTTGAGATATGCGAGTTTAATGAATTTCGGCCCATTGAGTGTAATGTATTTCGAATGTTTTGGGCAGTCCTGTAGATAAACTATCCAGTCGAATGGAACCAAAAGGGGAGGTGCACAACTAGATGTTACAAGTATCCAAAATATGAAGTTTCGACATTCTACGCCTAATAGCTTTTGAGTTAGGCGAGTTTAATGAATTTCGGCCCATAGAGCGTAATGTATTTCGAATCTTTTGGGCGGTCCTGTACATAAAATATCCATTCGATTGCCACCAAAAGGGGAGGTGCACAACTAGATCATAGAACAATCCTAAATATCAAATCTCAACATTCTACGACCAATAGTTTTTGAGATATGCGAGTTACATACATACGTACGTACGTACGTACGTACAGACGGCATGGTAAAACTGGCCACAGTAGACTCGCCACTGGTCAAAATGAGTTGCAGACGCGTTAATATGATCGTGCATGCTAGCCTACGATGAGATGCATCGAAAAAAATTTTTTAATTAAATTTAGAGGTAGTCAAAATCGGTTTTTATGTCGAAATTTGGCCCCCAAAATTTTTCGGGATCACATTACTTCCTTATACTACGTACAAGGAAGTAAAAAGTTTTGGAATCGGTTCAGTACTTACAGAGATACACATAGAGCGTAATATAATTCCTATGAGTGTCCCTGTAAAAGAACTAAATGTGATCTATGCATAAAAGGTAGCCTGTAACATTCAGGGTTCCACCAGTGTCTAAGAGGTTCTGCTCTCATAACTGGAAGGCTGGAGGTACCAGGTTCAAACCCCGGTCGCAGTTTTCCGTGGTTTTCTCCAAAACCTAGCGTAAATACAGGCTAGGATCCCTTAGAAAGTTCCCCACAGAGGATTTCCTCATATATAGGCCAAAGACCCTAGTGCAGTCAATCGGTCTTAATCCACAAACAAACAAACAATAATACTCAGGAATAGTGTAACTTTCAATCAGTGACAAAAGTTTTGGAATCGGTTTAGTAGCTATAAAATTTCCATAGAGCGCAATGCATTAGAATTGTTTTGAGTGTTTTTGTAAAACAATTATTTATGCAATATGCATGAAAGTTTGCCTGTATGTTAATCCAGGGCATAAGCTATCTTCATTACAAATTTTTCCAGATCCGCTTAACCAGTTTTGTGTGATTCAGTCAAAAACATCTAAACACAGAAACGTACACATTTATATTATAGGTAGGATTTAAAAATTTATGTACTTTAAGAAACACATTTGGACTTTTCTTTCTAATGCTTTTTAATTTGGCGTAAAATCAACATAATTTCCATTCCATTTCATGTTTTTACAAATGCATGTGAATCTGTAAATAGAATTTCTGCTTTATTTCAAAAGCATAACTCACTTTGTGCGGGCGATAAAACGGTTTTTAATTAATAATTAGAAAAGTAATTAAAATTTCGAAAGTCTGAGCCTCAGGTTCACTTTACCGAAGTCATGGGCTTATATGCTCAAATTTTCAAAGCTCTGCCTTCCGTAGATTTGTCTGAAGAATATTCATTTTTATTATTATAGATAGAAAGATTTGGCATAAAACTGGCATAATTTCCGTGGTATTTAATGTTTTTCAGATGCACTCGCTTCTTCATTGAAGTAATAGCATTCTTGTTAGCTCAAAACATGAATCATTTGATACGGGCGAAACTCGCCAAGCTTGGCAACGTAAAAACGGTTCTTAATTAATAAGTAAAAAAGTAATTAAAAATCTAAAATTCTAAGTAGCCTATATCCTTCTCCAGAGTCCCATCTATATCTAAATCAAAATTCATCCTAATCGATTCAGCGGTTTAGGCGTGAAAGCGTCATAAACAAACAAGCAAACAAACTCACTTTCGCATTTATAATATTAGTTTGGATTATGTTTATTAATATTTTCCACCTAGTGGCGACTTTGGAATTTCCAACGATTTTAAAAGATGCGTTTCCTTTTGTTATTATGCTTGCTTGGAAAGTCATAGAGCTCAAAAATCGCTAAGGGTAGCTCGGGCAGTAAACAAAATGCTTTGAGTTTAGTAAATTTTTACGCCAAAGCTTTTTAACGTAATTAGATTTATAACTCATTTTTAAACTCATGACGTCAAAATCGCGTCATTCTCAGTTGCAATATCTAACATGAGTCGGTGAAAGAAGGGGGAAAAAATTCACGTTGTTTTAATTTTCTTCAGCATCTGATAATGTGGAAGTTTATTATTTCGCTCGTGGTGTTATTGTTTGCCCAAGCTTGTTAACCTAATTAGAATTTCTAATGCATTTTTAAACTTGTGACATCAAAATGACGTTAATTTCATTTATGATATAGATCGCCAGCATATAGATGGTATGTCACGTGATCACTATTTTACACAATCGGAAATTGAAAAAGTTTTTTTAGGAGAAAATTATTGAAAATTCGAAAAAAATCGTGGAGCGATTGAATTTTTCAATCGTGGAACGATTGAATTTCATCATTCAATCTGAAAATCCGATCGATTTTCAGAATTTTAAAGTTGATTATGGACTATTCTATGTCGTTTGACATATCTGTACAAAATTTCAAGTATCGGTCGAATGGCATGAAAGGAGTTCCCAGACAAACAAACAAACTTTCACATTTATATAATAGATGTTAATTAATATTTTCTATCTCTTGACGACTTTTGAATTTCCGACGGTTTTACAAAATGCGTTTTCTTTTGCTATTGGTTGCTTTTATTTTCGTTATGGCTGCTTCAAAAATCATACTGCTCAAAAATCGCCAAGGCTAGGTTGTGCAATAAATGAAATTCTTTGCATTTAGTACATTTTTGCGTCAAAGAATTTTAACCTAATTAGATTTCTTACTCATTTTTAAACTCATGACGTCAAAACTGCGTCATTCTCAGTTGCAGTATCTAACATGCATTACTGAAAGAAGAAGAAAAAAAAAAAAAAAAAAAAAAAAACGTTATTTTACTTTTCTACAGTATCTGGTAGAAGTTTATTATTATTGACGCTCGTGGTGTAATTTTTTGTAAGAGCTTGTTAAGGATTTATGACGTAAAGGTTTAACTGCCGTAAAATATACACTAAATCCATTTTTAGTAAAAAAAATTCCTAAAAATCTGCAAATTATGCTACATATTCAGAAAGAACTGTTTTTAAAAGAAAATTTTCTCCTCTATTCGATGATGTAAATGCCGTTTTGCTACAAACGTAATTACGGCCGTTATTACGGATTAGGTGAGGAAAAATTCAAAAAATCGCTAAAAATAAAAAAAAATTCTAATTGGTATTTCGAAAATTTTAATAGTTATTCTGCTATTCGGGGCGAAGAGGAATCCAACGAATCAAAAATCATTAAAATCGGTCCAGCCATTCTTGAGTTATAAGTGTTGGAACAAACCCGACTTTGTTTTATGTATATAGAAGATTTATACAATAAATTACAGAAATATGAAAATTATAATCATGATTTTCAGTATGATATACTAAGTTATGTCTTAACATATTAGTATCAGTTATATTAGTTCAGGAATTTACAGAAAAATACAATTTATAAATACATTCACGTACTTACGTTATTTTCTTAGTTGCTGAAAAAAGAACGTACAAAATCGAAAAAATCTAATGAATCATTTCCTAGTCTAGATTTAATTTTAGTAAACTAATTAAAAGTGTGAATTATAAAAAAGTTAAAAACTGAAAGTTTTTTATAAAACATTTCAGTCGCAAAATAAGTAATAAAAATATATTATTAATGTAAGGTTCTCATTATCAACTTTTACTCAGGATTATGATAAAGAAATAAGAGCATGATTTATGAACAGTAATTTAACATGTACGTCGTCGTTGTATATGTTTAAAGCACATATTATTGACGTACAAATTAATTTTTGATATCTGGGGAGTATTAAAAAAGTTCCTATCTGGAAGAAAAAGGTTGAAAACCCTCTACGTATATCAAGGACGTTACCCAGAAAAAAATTTCGGGAAGTGTCCAAGCGGAAAAATTGAAATTTCGGGAGGGGTCTGGACCCCCTGGACCAACCCCCTGGGTACGTCCTTGACGAATATATATTTTACTTCTTGAATTAATTAAAACTTTTGAAAATTCATACTCAACTTGAGCAAGTTAAAAAAAAAATACCTTTAAGCGATTTTTTTAAATTCATGGTAGATATACATGTTCCACTTATTATCGAAGATTCTGACTTACATATTTCCCTTAAAAAGGTCCTCAGCCCACGGCTTCCCCCCCCCCCTTCCCCTAGTCAGATATCTTACGTGTAGATTTGCCTTAACACAATTAATTAATTTGGCTTACATAACTGGCACTGCAGCCTGACTTTTTAATTTTCATCAACGGGCAATATTTGCAAAAAGTCTCCACGTAGAAATGCAGAACTATGTACTGATTTGTATCTTATTTTTCTGGAACTTAGTAATGCAATTCAAATTGTTTACATTCCGTTAGGGAAATCCAATAAATGCTACTTATATATACTTTTTTTACTTAACTTCAGAGGCGGCTCCTCCATTTGAGCACACGAGCACGTGAACCCCCAAAGGAAAAACTAAAGAATAAACACATTAACAAATTAAATTTAAAACACATATTAAGCACACTTCTAGATTTTTATTAATTTAAAAGAGTTTTACTCTCCCCTCCCCACTATTATTAAATAGGCTTATTATAGCTAACGCACGTTACTACAGCGCAGTCTAATCAATCACACGTGCGAACGGAAAACTTCTCTTCTGAACCGCTTTCTGAGAACAGAAGCGGAGACAGTTGAGAAGTACGGCGCTGCTGATATCAGTCCGTTCGCACATTTTCAATGCGCACACAAGGCGACATTGTTTTGTGGTATCTCTTCCAGATTTTTCCTTGGTTTTGTTATGTTTGGTTAGTTAGTTAATTTTTATATTATTTCCTTTATTTCTATCATTTTTCAGTAGATTATTTTTTTACAAACTAGTGTAAATAATTAAGATGGATGTAAAAGAAGTGTTTCGGAGTTAAAGCAATGGCAATTTTCAATATTATCCGTTGAAAAAAGATTGAAATGAAATGAATCAAGACAACAGCTTTGCTAAAACTTATCTTGGTAACGAAATGTAAGACAAAATATTACTTGTTTTTTTTTTTTTTCAGTTTCGTGCATTGTTTTCCTTTAACTACTGGAAACGCAGATATATTTTAACTTGTAGGTGCGTCGTATCTGCCTATTTAATTTTCAAAATTTATTTTGTGAACCTCCATTTAAATAACCCACGAGCCGCGACTGCTTAGCTTACATTTGTCAATGAGTCATCAAGAATTCAGAAAATTTCTAAATCGAAATGTTTTAAATCGATTTTTTTTTTCGTTCTTGTTTAATTGAACTTTAGAGTCACAACAGACACCTTAACGCCTATTCAGTTACCACGTATTTTGAAACTGCACTATTTGATATAGTGCAGTTTCAAAACGATTTTTTTTTTACCTCATAAATTGTATCAAGAGGGAAATGTGAATGTCCGCAATTTTATCATTTTTCCTTTGGACATCCCTATTCTAGTGATCTGTAGTATTAAGATTAATTTAACGCCAGAATAAAAATGTATTTTCAGTATATAATATGTATTTTCAGTATTTCAGCATTATTTATTCAGTAAAAAGTATTTTCAGTAAATAATTCAGTATTTTCAGTATATATTTTCAGTTCAGTTCAAATTTTGAGTGTAATTTGAAAATACAAATTACACACTCAAAATGTACTTTAAGATATATTTTAAAAAATACTTTGCTTTTTACTGATGGAAATGCAAGATACAAATGTATTTTGAAAATGTATTTCAAATACATGTATTTGTGATACTGCCCAACTCTGCATAAGGCATCATACACCATCTGCTTCATTTATTATTCACTCCACAAATCTATCCAAATAGGATTTTCATGAGATAAGATCAAGACCGACATATGTAAACACACATTAATCTTTCTTTCAAATCAATTAATCACCGACTCTTAAATATTTTTAGAAAAAATCTAGCTTGGTGGTTGATATACGAGGAGGTTGGTCGTTTTACGCAAAGCTACGCAAGAATATATTTTGGTGGTTGGAAAGGAATTTTAGCTTAAATTTTTTTCAGTTTTTGATCAAGAAAGAAGCTTTTTCCCATTATCGCAAATAAAATAAAGACTTTCATGCAATTGTGAAAACGAAACTCACTCACAATTCCCAAAGGCACGCTGAAAAATAAAATTTATTTCCTGATTACGAAATACGTTTTTTGGAAGCTTATGTTATCCAGACACTATTTGTAAGTAAATAAAAAGTTGAAATTGTATTACGAGTTATGACGCACAATCATTTTGCAACTGTTCAAAATTATTACGTGTTTTGTCGCCATTGGAGGAAAAATGAATTTCTAGAGAAAGACCTCAACGTTGAAACGTAATTTTGGATCAGGATTTTACATTGTATGTTTGGAAACAGATCTTCCTTTGTATAATAATCTCTTATAGAAAATCCTTTCTTAAATAATTCTTATTTCTCCTTCCATTATATAATAATCCAATACACACAGTACCAGTGGCGCACCCAGGATTTTAGTTTAGGGGGGGGGGGCTGGGCTACATACAAATACTGGTGAACTCGGTCATAGTGACCTCGGTTAGTTACAACTCTCTTATAACGTCGAAATATTCGGTATCACTTGACTGTCCCATAGAACACAAGCAATGTAAATCATTATACAGTCATAAATAATTATCTGATCTTTTGAGCGACGTTGTAACCGTGTGTAACAGCGTTTCAACTAACTGTTAGCATTTATTTAAAAACTTTTTTAAATAAATGTCGTTTTTGGTTAGAAATAATTTGAGGACAATTAAAAAAAGAAAGAAAGAACTAAAAAAAATAATTCATTAGCGACAATTTTCATTTTTAATGCTTTTCACTTCTAACTTTCTACCTTTAGGGGGGCTTCAGCTCCCATAGCCCTCTCCGTGGGTGCGCCTATGCACAGTACCATTAAGTTTTACTAAAAAGTGTTATAACTAAGGTGACCATACGTCCCGTTTTGAACGGGACAGTCCCGTTGTCCCCAAGCACAGCTTCGGGACACCGTAATGTCCCGTTTTAAGAACGAGAGCAACCCACGGTAACGACTTCAATAGCTAAGAACGCTAAAAATCTAAAATCATCCAACGACAGTGTCTGAAAAAAAAAAAAAAAAAAAAAAACCTGACCTCCCTCCCTCCCCCCGCTCGAGACGCAAAGAGAACGCCGGAGGATGTATTTTTTTGTTTTTGTTCTTTTAATGCTCTTTTTATGTCAACTATTCCAATTTAATTTAATTTTTTTTTTAAAGTCACGTTCCTCTTTTGCTTACTCCTCCCCTCCCCCGATGTCCAATTTATTTTTCCTTTTCACTCTGGTTTTCTAAGAATTTTTTTTTCCTTCTGAATGACAACTTCCTTTTTTCTCCGTGTGCTTTTGTTTACATTCTCACTTTCCTTTTGTTTACATTCTCACCTTCCTGCCTTGCGTCGAATGGTGTTTTTGAAGTCGAAGAAGGGCCTAGCCCTTGTACCACCCGAAATGTTCGTCTAGCACTATTTTTTATAGTATATGTGTGTTTTAGCATATTTTTTTTTTTTTCATTTTATTTTGATATTAACATTACACAAGCTTTTTTTGCGCGTTTTCTTAACAACTGAAAGATACCCGGACCTGTAAATTCAGTCTCCCTATACCAGGGGTGGGTAAACTTTTTCGGTCGCTGGCCAAAAATCGAAAAAAAAAAAGTTTGGCGGGTTAAGATAAATTTTTCTAAAATTTTAAAAACAATATACAAGTATTACAATTTAAATATGTTAATGAGATGAATGAAATTGGGATTTCATTTTTAAAATTTCCTTATATTGAGGTTCAAAGTAAGATGCACTGATTCTAAGGAACGAGGCTAAATGCTCATCTGTCAGTCTACTTTTGAAAGAATTCTCTCATAGGTTCATAGTTGGAAACACTTGTTCACATGTATAAGATGAAGCAAACATAGCACTGATTTTCTGGGCGTGAAATATTAAATTTGGGAAATTTACTTTCTATAATGATTTGCAAAACTCTGGCATATTTAGAAACAACTGCTTGAGGTGCAGTGGCAGATTAATTCAAGTTTGTCGGTGGGGGGGCGGTCAGTTTGTCGGTGGGGGCGGTTAGTTAGAAGATTGACATATACTTCCATTTTATAGAAGTAAAATAGGATCTTTTACATTAATTTCTTTTGTCTCGGGGGGACGGTCGCCCCCCCCTTTAATCCGCCCTTGTTGAGATGATTGTTGGATTGCAAATCAATTATTTCAAGCTACAAATCTGAACTCACTGCTTCACAATTTACGTTGAAAGGCATGGTAAAAATATCGAATTCTGTTTGAATGGCACTGAAATCTTGAAATCTGCGTTCGAACTCAAAATGCACTTTTTTCAAGCCATCTTCATGATTCTTAATATGCATATGAAATATATAAGTTCTTTCAATTTCCGTCGCACCAGCAAATTAAAATTCCATCCGCGGGTCGGTTTTGGCCCGCGGGCCGTAGTTTGCCCATCCCTGCCCTATACTATAACCTTAAAAATAGTAATGTCCCGTTTTGAGGAAGAAAATAAATGCACTATTGCCAAAAAAGTAGTAGATATCCCGTTTTGAAGGAAAAAATAAATGGTCACGTTAGTTATAACCGAAATTTTTACTGACTGCATTTATTAGTGTATCTTAAATATGGTTTTAATATTCAAATAAAATAAAATATTTGGGAAAAGTATATTTTCAAAGTGCATTTAATTTTTTATAAGTAAAAAGTTTTAATTTATTGACCTACTTCTCATTCCTTTTACTTACTATTAAAAATTTGTATTAACAGTTAACTAAACGGGACCATTGGAAACCCAGATTGTTTATAAGCAAACTAAAAAAGGAAGAATCATCAAAAGGGATTTATGCATACCGAAATTATGCTTGGAGTTCTCAGAGTATTCATAGAAGTTGAATCGATAACCTGTATCTTGAATGAAAAATCGGTTGAAAAGGTTCCACTACACTTTACATCCCCCTTTCTGTTTTTCTCTGAAAAAGAAATAAAAATGGCTTTCAGTTATTTAGATTTTAAGAAAATGTAAATAAATATAATGTCGATAGCAATGTATAATTCTGAATTATAAATTACTGTCATTTGCGGTATCATCGGAATTTACTATTAACTGATAATCATCCATGGAATGAAAATGAATCGGAATTTGTATTTTGGAACGCGAATTTCGAATTAGTTTCATTTCAAGGGTAATTTTTAGTTAATAGAAATTTCCGACCACCATCAAATAACAGTAATTTAAAAATACAAATTATACTTTCAAACGAAAGGTATTAATGTAAAGAAATTTAAAAAAAAAAAAAAGTCATTATATTCTGTTTCACGTACACGTAGTAATAAAAGAAATCTACTCCAATAGCCCGTATTTTGGGGGTTTACAGCTCTTATAATAAACATAACGAGGTAGAATACCCTTTTTTTACAGTTGAGTCAGAAGCAGATCAATTTGGGTAAAGCCAGTTGACATAGCAACAATTGTCCATCTATATATCGTGTACTCGTGTTTCAGATATTGCAACAAAATTGCCGAACCTTTAGAAATAGGGGGACAAAGATCCGAAAGTGATCAGATTCAAAAGTGAAACTGCATGAAAAATTTCAATTTCAGTCCGGAATTCTAAATTTTAACCTTCTGAGTAAGTGCTATAGGAATTTTTTTTTTTTTTTAATGCAAAATTCTTTTCACTCTACATTAAGTTCAGTTGGCTGCGTGCGTAATATGGATTTGTTATCGAATTTAAAGCTTGAACCGCGTACTGAACTGGGATTTTAACCCCTTCCTTCCCAATCCCCTAAGAATCACAGGTTGAGCTTTCTCCTTCTATTTATTGAGCCCGTAATATTTCCGGCCTGAAGTGTCGAAAAGTTATGGGCCAGAAAGATTAGAGCATCTCAATTCTAATGTTCAAAATTTTTTTTATACCTAATTTTACACAACATATGGTAGTACCTGATTGTTTTTAACTTAAGCTGGGATGCAGACTCTATTGACCGTCATTATAAACCAGTTTATTGATCAATCAAGGTTTTATTATTTGGTTTAAAAACTGGAATCGTCAATAAAACTAATTTATAAATGATAGTCAATATAGGTTTGCATCGCAGCCGTAGTTGGAGATGGAGATAGCTTATCTTAAAATAGATAGAAGCACTACTCAAATATGTGTATTGTGTTATGCATTTTGTAATTTTAGCTTACTTTTTTACTGGGGTTCAAAGCGAGTACTTGTGTTTGTGTTTTGTGCTGTGATAAAACATTATTATTATTTTTTTAATTTTATACATTATTCAGTAAGAGTTAGAAAGGGAATTAGATTCTAATCTTTATACAAACTGGTCTGAGAGTAATCTTTTGGATTTTCCCAATAATTTATTTTTATTTCTATTTTTTATCCAAAACCTTAAAATTAATACATATATTGTACACACATCCGTTTGAATCCGTGAAAACTGTTACCTAGTTGAGCTCTGTGATCAACAATCAAAATGTGAAATCAGAGAAAGGTCGCCGGATTACTGCCGCAAATCCCTGTGTTTTCGGTTTACTATTAACGACCTTTTTTGGCAATTACCGCAACCGCAACCTTTTTTGAAATCCTATCTAATAAAGAGAAAAACAAAAATTCTGCCGCACAAGGTATTAATAAGATCAGTTTTAACCTATGCCTCAGAGACTTGGACTTTAACGACGATGGAGGAAAAAAGCACTGGGCGATCTTCGAGATTAAGGTTCTAAGAACTACTTTTGGTGCTGTTTTAGAAAATTATATACCTGAAGGAAAAGATATAACTTTGAAATTCATAAAATCTATAAAGATGATGACATTATTAAATACGTAAAAATAAGAAAAAGGAGGTCCATTACTGGGAATAAGGTGGAAAGGCCTCTGAAGTAGGCCAGGGCTTACAACGGACTATCGTGCCAATGTTGATGGTGATGATTTTACATGTACTTATTTTTACACAATTTTCTTGAATAAAAAAATAGGGACTTTTATGACCATTTTCTTGTAAAATAATGCAACCTTTAAGGGGTTAACCCAGTTCTTCCCAACAACCTGTCTGCGGACCGGTGCCGGTGTACGTATCAAAATTATCAAATAATAATTAGCAACAAATGTAGTTCTAACTAAAAAATTACATTTGTATAACACTTGATTTAATAAATAAAGTACGTTGTTTATTTAATACTTGTTATTTTTGCCTGGCGATGAACCGCGAAAAATTTCCCTCCCCCTTTTTTGTCTATCTGCTGGTGTAGAAAGGTTAGGAAGTACTGGTTTAACCTGTTCGCTCTCGTTTTTGGAAATACAAAAACTGTAAAAATTTCCTTCTATATGACAGGGTTCGTGAATAGATTTACAATCCAGGAAATCGTAAGCAGTCCCAAAATGACAATCCGGCGATCCCGAACATGTATTCAGTGTGATCGGAGCTATATGTGGATAACTCTGTATCAACTAGATCGGAAGTTGATTAAAACATCTATCCAAAGTTTGAAGTCGAAACTGTATACTGTTAATAGAAGAAGTTCTGCATTTCACCATACAATAGAGCTAAATAACATGCAGATTAGCTGCAACCCTTCTATGGAGAAACGTTAACCATGATTTGGTGCTTAAACTCTGATCAAAGAACCATATCGTGGTTCAAGGATTCTCCAGTGAGAGGTTGCAGCTAATTCAGCTCTATTGTGTGGTGAAATGTTGACCTGCTTCTATTAACAGTGTATAATAACAAACCAAACCTAGTAAAAAACTTTAAAAAATAATTAAAAGAACATTTACACAGTTTCGTGAGAAAAATTGTTTACGGAACTTGCTCAAACTTCCCAATATCTTTGAAGGAGATATTGAATATAACGTTTTCCACTCTTGAAAACGTCTTTCCTATTCATTTAGCGCTGTGTAATCCATCGTGGCTTAATAGAGGGGTGTGGCTTCATTCTAGTAGGGAAATGATTTTGCTCTCTTGAGTTAGTTGCGA
Source organism: Cheiracanthium punctorium (assembly GCA_038373885.1). Classification (NCBI taxonomy): domain Eukaryota; kingdom Metazoa; phylum Arthropoda; class Arachnida; order Araneae; family Cheiracanthiidae; genus Cheiracanthium; species Cheiracanthium punctorium. Next base: position 291,715 of record JAWZYV010017460.1, on the reverse strand, counting down.
GCAAAATCTATCACTATCGATTAAGAAATATGTCAAAAATTAAATATTTTATATTTTTGACCGTTATTAGATTAAACCATAGGTTCCCAACCTTTTTAAAACTGGTGCCCCCTTTTCTAGTGAATATATCAATACCGCCCCCCCCCCACTCCAGAGAAATAAGAGCGTACATAATGCATGGTGAAAACAAGAATTAAATTTTTAAAAAATATATTAATACATAGAATATTGTTGGAATTGAAACGCTAATGAATTTCTTCTTCATTTAAAAAAGAGGAATAAGTTTTATAAGTTTTAGCTTAACTGTTATAAGGACAGGCAGGGGTTTTGATGATACGAAGTAATAGATAATAAACTTGCTTTCTAAATAAATAAATTGACAGTTTCAGAGAACAATCAAAACGCATACTTAATTATATTAAAAAGTATTTTTATTAAAATTAATTTTTATTAAAATATTATCAGCGTAATTTTTAAGTCTTTTTTAGACTATATTTGGTTAATTTTCCCACCCCCCTCCGCGCCATATCAACGCCCCCTAATTTTCTCTGGGTCTTTTACGGCCCCCCTGAAAGCCTCAAACGCCCACAAGGGGGCGTTATCGCCCACGTTGGGAACCTATGGATTAAACGATATAGGAAAGGATACCCCGTATCGAAAAATTAAAAACAGTAGTGTCATCGGTGTCAAAGTTTGAGCTCGATCGGACGATAAGAAGTGGATTAAAATTCGTATGCAAATTTTGAATTGGAAAGGTATATCCACGCCAAGTTTATAAAAAGCTTGAAACAAGCTTCGAACTTGAAATATAATTTATGATACATATGCATTTTATTTACCAGAATAATTAAGGTCATTCTGTGGTTTGGTTGAAGCGTGCAGGCCGCCGATCTAAGGGTCTGGAGTTTTGGTCGGTTTTCTCCAGATGTAACGTAAATATACGTTAGAACCCCTTAGAAAGTCCACCGACCGAGGCAGATACCCCTCGTGCAGGTTTGGCGTAATATACACAAAACCAAACCATTCTGTGGTTTAAAAAATATAAATAAAGGTACTTTATTTTTTAAAAAAAATCAGTCGTAGTTCAACTTTTAAAATTTTTATTTTCTCTGTTAGAATCACTAAAAGTTTAGGAATACACGCCTTTTCTAGGGGGGTGGAGGGGTGAAGAAAAAGCACTGGGTATATTGTAGTGAAAACTAAAGTCCAGTCAACATGCTTTTACGCCTCACATAAAATGTGTGTGAATTTTTCTAGATTTTAATTGCAATCCAATATTTATTTTGTGTATTTTGTTTTTTAAGTTTACTTTGTCCTCCCATAAAGATACATACAGTTGGTATGTAGTACGATGCGAAAATATTGGGGGAGAACTTCTGCTCAGGCGATGTTTAAAATCCGTGCAATTCCGGAGACAAGGATTTCCGGGTAAGTAGTTTGGAGAATCAAAATTTATACCGGAATCAGCCATTAACGCATTACAGTATAAGTACCTCAAACAGTTTTTCGGAATATTCGAAATTTTAATTGGAACGAAACATACCTAATTTTATCGTTTGCAAAACTTGCGAAATGCACGAAAAGCCTTACAGAACCATATATGTTTAAATTTTGAAGTACTTTTCGCGTGTTACACAAAATCAGTAAGCCTATTAATCGTTTATTCTTCGTCTTGAATGGGGGTGGGAGAATTAACGATATCAGAAATCTTTAAAGAAATCCCATTAAAAAAAATTCGCTTTTATTCTGTACAGGCCTTTTTTAAAACAAATCTTCAGAGACTTATTATCGCATGGGCAAATCGGGACTTTGCCAAGGGCCCCCGACTCGGAAAGGCCCTCAATTTCAAATACTGTTCTGAAATATATTTTTTATATCAAAATTTTATGAAAAATAAAACAAATTTCATATATGGGAGGCCCCGAAATTCATCAATTCCCGGAGCTCCCGTTGGTCATAATCAGGCTCTGCAAATCTTCCTTATATTTACCCTTCACACTTTAACCAGGCTTAGGACTGGCAGTGTAATGCTGGTGTGTTTAAAAAACTTTTAGAGTTTTTTTCTTGCATTTTTATTTATTTATTTATTTTAACCCTTTTTTACATTTCATTAACATTTTTAGATCACATTTAACATTTTTCTTACATTTTATCTCTTTCTTACATTTTATTTCTATGTTTCAGATTTTTAGCGCCTTTTCGTTGAAGAATTTAGTTCATATTTCTTTGTTTCTAGAATTTCTCATAAAAATCGAGCTAAACAAACTAATAAAACGTTTATAAACTATAATACATATACTGATTCTATCCATTTGCGGTTACAATGAAAAGATAGTCAAATGCTTTTACAACTCTTTTAGCAGTAGATGTTAAAATGACTGTACCACCTGTTACTTCACCGCAAAAAGTGTTAGTTGAACTCTTGTTTGTATTTTCATCTTCGCCAGCTGTGCAACCAGTTTTAAGTAGATCGTTGCTTCATCTGCGTTCAAAATAGGCCTTTTCTGGAATATTGTAATTCTCAGCAAACGAAAAATCGTGCATTAAATGAGATTTTTCCTCGTGCTTTTCATATGCTTAGCTGGGAAAGAAATCTTATTTAATCTCTCTATTCTATTCCAGTTGTTATTAAAAGTTTGATTGATAAAAGTTACTTATTCATTTTATCAAAACAAATGATTTTGTTTCATTTTTTTGTATTTTGCAGCCGAAGACGACAGCTTTGCTGACTTCTATGAAGCTATTGCCATCAGCTAAAGATCAGCCTCAGGTGTCCACCAGAAAAAATTCATCCATTCATTGCGTTACAAGTGTCAAGTGTGTTGTATTTCTGGATGCAACCTAACCTTTTCTTGCATCTACCCAACAACCAAATCATTGAGAGGATACCCAGACAGCACAGCAAACTTGCATCAAACTTTGATTGCAAGCTTGATTTATCAACTCAATAAACTTGAATTAAGCTTGAAAATTTCAAGCGTGTAAGCTTAATGCAAGCTTGAATCAAGTGTTCTAGTTTACACTTGCCCAGCTTGCATCAAGCTTGAAATTTCAAGCTTGAATCAAGCTTAAAAATTTTTCCTAAAAGAAAATTTCCTAAATACACGGGGCGCCGGTCGGCGAACTCGCCCCACATATTTCATTTTGCCCCGCATTTTCCCCTCTACGCTGAAATTTCAATTTAATTTAATCTGCTTCCCTCAAGTGTCCGCGGCTAGAATAGAACCCGGGACCTTTGGGTCGGGAGGCGAGCGTCCTAACCGTTGCGCCAATTTGAGTCGGGCTGATATGACTAAAGTTTGAAGTGACTTATCACGCCGTTTTGTGGCCAGATTGATAAGTGGCCGATGTGTTATTTGTTTCTTTTATTTTTCCATGGGATGCATCAAAATTAAAATAATGTTATGTGTGAGTTAGAGACTCTACTAATAGGGAAATAAACATAATATAAACTTAACAGCAGCACACGTTTTAAAACTTTCAATATCGCGACACTCATGTTGGGCAATACTGGCCAAAATCGAGACAAACGACTGATTTTGAAATCAATTTCGTAGTATAATTGTATTTTATTTTGAAGAATTTCCATATTTGGAAATATAGAATCTTTTTTTTTTTAAAATTCTATGGTCAAGTACATTTATGACTGATGATAAATTATTTTGTAGCGGCCAGAAACCGCCTCATTCTACCACCCATAAAGTGTAGTATATTAACTAACTAAATTGTGTTAATTATATTAAAATTTATTTTTAGGCTAATTAATTAGTTAATGGAATTACTAATGTTAATTAGATGTAAATAAAACTAAAACTCCCCTCGTGTTACACTTCAGAAGGGCTTATCCGATTCATCCCTTCCCCTTGCGTGTTCTAATGTCCAGGTTTTGTGCGATAATAAAATAAAACACAACTTTTACGAACTTTTCTTTATTTAATATGACCAATTTGAGAAAACGCTAGACTTCTTTTCAATGTCCATTATCCTTCTCGCCTACAGCGACAGATGGCGCCATCAGCGCAATAGCAATAATCAAGCTAATGGATTGAACTGTCAAGCTTGTATTAATACGTCAAATTCAAAGAAATGTCAAGCTTGATTTAAGCTTATGTGCTGTCTGGGTATGCAGTCAGTCCCACAGATTTAGCACGCCCATTTGATCTACATGGATTCAAGTCCCGGTCTTTCTATATGGAGTCTGACTCCATACCTGTCAGCAGAGTTGGGCCAAAACTAACATTCAACTAACAACTAGAAATAATTTCGTTAGTTTACAGGTAAATGACAATTAAATTAATTGTTTTAGTTGTAAGGTCCAACTAATTCGGCTCAACTAAATTAGTTTTTAATTGAACAAAAAACTAAAACTAATTTAGTTGAGCCGAGTTCATTGGACCTTCAACTAACAACTACTTTAGTTGAACATATGGTTGTGTACAGTTAAAACTAACTTAGTTTTTAGTTGAATAATTTAGTTCAACTGATATTTTAGTTAATGATGGCCAACTCTGCCTGTCATACTACAACGACCCTAATCAAACGCTTTTTGTCACTGATCAGTAGGGTTTAAGATAAGACCGTATCTTAAACCCTACTGATCCAAAATCCTGATCCTACTGATCCAAAACCTGATCCTATTGATCCAAAATCCTACTGATCCAAAATCCTGCTAATATATAAGTGTCCGTGTTTGTATGTATGTTTATTAATCTTTCACGCTGAAACGGTTTGTCGGATTTGGATGAAATTTGGAATAAAGACAGTTCAAGTCCTGGATTAACATATAGGCTACTTTTTATCGCGCGAAAAAAAAAAAAAAAAAAAAAAGCTGTCAACGAACTGTTCGAACAGAAAACGTCAAGAGAATGGCAGATGCTTCAGGCTGTTAAGGACGATTTTCAAGAAATCGTGCAAATTTTGAACAGCTTTTAAAAGAATCTAATGGCACTAGAGACTTGAAATAAAATTCATTGTCTATTTACAAGCTGCGCAGTGCATATTAACAAACGGTCAAGTTGTGAAATAAGTTATGAAACACGCAGGAAAAAAAAATCGTACACATACGATTATTTTGCAACCATTACCAAGATGGGCAACACTTGGGCTCATTTTAAAAGGGCATTTAATGAGTTTAAGAATATTTTTTGAAAGTTCCACGCGGCATACAGGTATACGTTATTAAATTGTTATGCAGAAGCAGTATCAATTTCAATATTGAACATGTTTGGTTTATATGTATAATACAGAGTCTGATTATTATATCCAAATCTTCCATGATCTCCAAATCCTTCCAACTGATTGTACTAGAAATGTAATCATACTGCCATAACAATTTTTTTAAAGAAACAAAATTTCCTTAGTAATATATATATATAGCCTAATTATTTACCACTAAATCGATCGAGAGACTTGTTTTTTCTTCTTCAAATGATGATGGTCTCAAAGACTCGTGGATTAATAAATAAGACGTTAAAAGTGCTTTTGAAAACGCATGGGCATGCATATGCGAATAACAAAATACCCATTAGTTACAGAGCCCGATTAAGAGATTCGGAGGCCCTAGGCCTAGAACTTTTGCGGGGCTCCTGTGCGGTCATTTCTTGTTGTCATATCACGTATAAATTATAAGGTACCAGTGTTGTTTCGCAAATTCATATATAACCGGAGAGAGGTGCTTTAGTTTCAAACTCTCTCGTGTACAAAAAGTTTTAGCTTAAAGTTCACGAGTTTTTAGCTTTTAATTGTAGAAGTTATGCTTTGGAATTAAATGACGTTAAGTCAGTGAATACTTTATGGTAGAATTTTTGGGATCTTAACATGATGTTTGTTCTATCCCTGAATAAAGTGTAAATAAAAACTTTTGCTCAGCGTTATGTGTTGTCAAAGTGTATCTCTTTATCTGCCTTCCTTACTGTTAAAAATGTAGCGCATAACTTATTTCTTTTAGGAGTAGAACAAACCATTTTAATAATTTTGATGCCCCCTAAAATTGGGGGTTCTAGGCCGTGGCCTGGTTGGCCTGTGCGGTAATCAGGGCCTGATTAGTTAATATTTTTTATATTATAGAGAAAAAATTTTTTTCTTTTATTATTATCATTATTTATTTATTTATTTATTTATTTTGTGAGCCAGGAAAATTTTTAGTCATGCCAAACTTGGCACGCGTGCCCTGTAATTAACATTAATTGACTTTTGCTGGCATCTGTCTGATAATAGGGGGTCCCAAAAGTAACCTCTTGCCTCAGGGTCCCATCTAAGCACGACCGGGTTCTGGGAAAGCTGTTAAAAAGTCCTCTGGTGCCTGTAGTTTAATTTATTTCTTTTAGACAGCCTTTTAAAAGTCTTCTATAACCTCAGTATTCGGAAACTCAAACTTAACCTGGGCATATGTTGATAAACTTACTTCTTTGTACCAGTGTCGGTCCTAGATATTTTTCTAAGTAGTGCGAAGTACAAAAACAAGTCTTCAATGTAACGAAAAAGAAAAATGAGTAAAGAGAATTACAACGTAAAAAAAAAAAAAACCCATAAATTTAATATTTGCATAACACAATAAAAGAAAACATCACAATTTACATTAAACCTTTCTTTTTTCTTTTACTTTTTCTGAGAAACGTCGTAAATAACAGTTTGCTTAAACAACTGTGCAACAATAAAACGACAGTCACATCTTCCAGCTCTTCAAAAGTTTCACTGCCAGGAAATTCAAAAAAATTTAATGGACTATTTTTTCTGTTTATTTAGTTTTAAGTAGTTTAATTTCTAATAATTCTGCATCTTGCATAGATGAGTCTAGACTGCGTCTAGCCTAAAAAGTTATGGTAGTCAGATTCTCTGCATCCCCCATGAACTTTGTACTCTTAAACTTGTTTGCCTGTCGTTATTTTTTATTTTATTTTTTTTTTTAACTGAGCAGCTGAGACGTTCAGTTCACATGAACAAAATTTAGTTTTGTTATTGACTCACCTACAGTTTTCTGTTAACCAAATCACGCAAAAACAGTTATCTAACTTTTAAGCTTGAAAATATGATTTAGAGCTGATTTTGTCTAGTGTTACCGGATATTCTGTAGCGAAAATCGCCAAATTCAGTTGAAAATATTGTTAATTTCCCCCCGAAAAGTTACTTTTTATTAATGTAATGCATTGTATTTACTTCACATGTAATGACAAGTCACTAAAATTAGTGAAAAATGCGCTAAATGGGCAACACCGATTTTCTCTAATTAGACCCGGAGTGGCCTAGTCGGTTGAAGCTCGGTTTTCTCAACAGAACACCGAAAATTAAGCAATGACGACCTTGGCAAGCTCTTGGGAGGGTGACAACCTCTCTTGACTGGACTGCTGCGGGACCATTATACGCTAAAAGGAGTTGGTGCACGCACAATCTATCGTGGCTCCAATGTCTTCCATGTTCAAGCAATACTTCTGGGGTTGCCAATGCAGTGCTAATCTCTCATCTGGAAATTAAGAAACCATGAAGGGGCCGCATATAATAAAGAAGAAAAAAATTCCGGCCTCACATGTTATGTGACCAATGCAGTGGTCACCGTTAAAATCAAAATATCCAATTACAGTCCTTTTTTAACACTTTCCAACAAGGTTGAAAAGTGTTTATTATAAATTATTGTTTTTATTCTCTAAAAGCTGGCATAGTATTATTAAGTGCCCAATTGAGATCTAGTTATATTTTACAGGGGTAGAAATTAGAATATTTAGTCAGTGAACCAAAGGACCAGTGCTTTTGGGCCATGACATTTAATCACTGGTCCGTACACATGATTAAAAAAAATGCAAAACGAAATAAATTATATGAGCAATATACCGGGTGATTCAAAATATATGTTAAGGAGATTATTTTTTAAACCGTAAGTGGTCGAAACGTACTTCCAATTAGAAAAGTGCGTCAAATTAAGAGTAGCTTTCTGATATGGCATTTTTTTACTGGGGGTTGTATACATATTAAAATACTAAATTTAATTTTTGTACGGTTCCTCCTTTCGTACCCTTTATATTTAGAAGGATGATGTTGCAAAAGAATTAAGTTACTCTAAATTTGGCGAAATTTTCTAATTGAAAGTGTTTCAATCACTTACGGTTTAAAAAATAATCGCCTTAACATCTATTTTGAATCACCCGGTACATTGATTTCCGTTAAGAGCTGAATAAAAACCTATTACTCTTTAAAAATGTAAATACCTATAATACAAAATATTAAGTAGATCAAATTATATGGCATGTATATATGACATGTATGAACTAAATTAGGAAAGTTTGCAAGAAGAAAATGTATATGAAACATTGCTCCTCCGACAAATTTTGTAATCTATTGGTCCGTTTTATGTTTTAGTGGTGTCGGATGAGCGGGCCACTTTTAATTTCGAGCTCTGTTTTATGCATTAATTACTTCTTTGTACGGAGTAAAAGGAAGCAAGCCATCTCTCGCCATATTACTCTTCCAATTAGGGATGGACGCGAGACGACTATTTTGCGAGACGAGACAGAGATTTACAGCTTTTTTGCGAGACGAGACACACATTTTTAACATTACGGTATAGGGATTTTTGCGAGATGAGACAAGCTTTTAGGCTATTTTGCGAGACGCGAGACGCTTATTTTTCGTCTCGCGTCCATCCCTACTTCCAATTTCGCGTCTTCACTCTATCGCAGTTTTTGACAGGCTTGAAAAACGGAATAAGATTCTGTATTCGAAGTACGTTTTCTTTTCTTCCTTTTCTTTCCTTTTTTTACATTTATGTTTAACAATTTCCCCAATTTCAATGTGTTACATATTGCACCGGTTTTGCATCGGTTGCAAAATGTAACAAATCGATTTCGATTTGTTACATTTTGCACCCGATTTCAATATGTTACATTTTGCAAGCGATTTCGATGTGCTACATTTTGCACCCGATTTCAAGGTTACATTTTGCAATCGATTTCAATGTGTTACATTTTGCAACCAATTTCGATGTGTTACATTTTACATGATTTTTATGGATATGTCTTCTTTTATTTGAGATAAGGAGAGGGGTGTATGGAAAGAAAGTTTTGGCTCCTTAACTCACCGTAAGTTACGAATTTCGACAAATCCTCTCTCATCGAGCACCTACTCACATACATACCAAATTTTTTAGTACTATTAGCTTCAGTAGTTTCACCTAGGTAACACTGACATAATAAAAGGTCATTATTTTCCAGTTTTATTAAAAGCCTGGTACCTCTAAATGAAATTTTATAAACATGGCTTTAAAAACGGATGATAATTTCAGTTGTGATTTAAAATTTATGAACTGGAAAGGGGATCCAAAAGATCTACTTCAATCTTATGATTTCAAAACGATGGGCTCTGAAAATAACCTCTGATGATACACATACTCAAGGAATAACTGACAGCAAATCAAATATAAGTGTGATTAAATTATATCTATTTACAATGATTTTAATAATAAAAATAAAAACACATAACTCGATAAACTGTCAAATAACAACTCTAACAACAATGGGCAATTATTAACCTAAAAAAATCCTAGGTTGTTTACCTTATTGCTTCAAGCGTTCAAATTTAGGATAAAACATCCTAGAAACAAGATGAATTTTCCATTATCATGGAGAAAATGCTATCGATTTTTTCTTCTGTTTTCTTTTGATATTTAAACCATAAACATCGAAAATGATTTGTCTGAAATAATGATATCAATCGATCGGAACATCGATTATCAAGTTTCTAAAATTAGGAGTTTCTCCGTGTGTACAGACAGAGACGGGGAAAGTACTAACATTTTATTTTCAGCATACCAACTTAGATCGTCTTGTGATTTCCTATAAAGGTCCTGTCCACGAACTATGTCTGCCACACTTGGAGGGGGGGGGGAGGCTTTAAATTGTGACATGGGGCCGCAGGGGTAGCTCTAAGGTACATGGCGCTCCCTGCAAACGTAAAAAAGGCGCTCCTTTTATGCTCTAGATCAGTGTAAATGTTCTAAATAGCGCCCCTTCGAAGACGGCGCCCCGATGCGATGCTTACCTTGCTCACCGTTTACGGCCACCTCTGTGTGGCAAGAACCCGACTAAGCCAGCATGAAGTTCGGATCAGGCACTTTTCTCGGGTTCCCCTTTATTCCGATGTATGCATATGTAGTGTACCCAACATATCATTCTTATGCTTTAAATAGATACATTTAAATCGTTTCTTCATAATGCCACCTAGTTGAGAAAAGCTATTAGAATTTTTACTCTCTTTTAGGGAGTATTTCCAGCCAATCGAAGAATCAGGGAAGCATGCATCATTTTGATGTGACGAGTGTTAAATTGCATGAGAGTTTCTACCGCAATTTTAAACTTGTGACATCAAAATGACGTTGATTTCACTTGCGATTTAAAAACGATGTGCACAGATTGTGCATCCCTGTTTGCTTTATTAAGTCATAAATTCAGCAAAAATAGGCAGCATTCAAAAGTTCTGCATGGTCTATCGCTTTCCATTGCCTAGTAATTCCTAAAAAACTAAGAAATAGTCTTCCTAAAAGAAGAAAGGAAGAATTTCTTAGTATAGCTCAACAGCTTTTTTTAGAGAATTGTTGAAATTTTAGGAGGTAAATTTCCTAGAAAATGTTTGTACATTTCTGCATTAGACTAAAGTGTCATTTTTTCATTTGCCACCCCCCTCCCGCCCCTTTATGACTGGAAGCTTGGGTCAGCACAGATTTATACTATCAACGACTAGATACTTACCAGTTGTCTATACTATTTAATCATGATTTTTTTTAACATCTTCCTTTCTGGCGAAGAATTACAAGATAAAAAGTTTAATACATCAAAAAGAAATTGAGCGTGCCCTTTAAAAATAAGAATTAAGGGGAGACATAAGCTGAAATAAAAAAGTAGGAAGACACAGCCCCCCCCCCCCCTTTGATTTTTATCCCTTCCCGACTCTGCGGTTTAGAAGTGTCCTGATTTTAGGTTCAGAAAAAATGGTCACTTTAGGCATGGGGTGTCCCTTAACATTGATGTTCGGACAAAATTTCCCAAATTGACAAATACATACGAAGCATGAATCATTATTAAAGTACCACTTTACCAGGAAATCGCTATTTGAAGACTAGAACGATATGAAATTAAAATATGTATATATATATATATATATATATATTAACTTCACCATTACATCACAAATACAATCCATCCAGAGAAACTCCTCAATCCTTTAAAGGGTAAGGGCACCAATAATTGACACTGTAAGAACAATCATAAGCATTAACTAGTAATTGTTAATTACTAAAACTATCTAGAAACAAAAAAGAATTTCATTTTTTTTTTGAAAATTTAAATGAACTTTGAAAATCCATATAGGCTATAATTTATTACAAAATATTGGAAATTTCTATTTTTTCTATATATTTCATATATTATGGTGTCGACACCAGTAATTGACATCAAGGAGAAAATTTTGGATCCTGTGATTGACACTTCATGTTCCAGTAATCGACACCTTAGAAATGAGTAGAAAAACATGCTGATTTATTTTTTAATGCAATGACATAAAAATGACTGAAGCAAATGAAATGAAATTTGGTGCCATGATAGGTGGTCGTTCAACTTAAACTATAGGCCTCGATTTTTTGTAAAATTCTGATCAAATTTGGAAATTTTGCGAAAATTGTTCAATCTGCGTAAATTTTTGTTCCGCATCACTTAATAACGACCCAGGCAAATGAAATGAAATTTGGTGACATGATATTTTATAACTTTACCTACGCTATTAACATCGAAAAAATTTTGATCAGATTTTTAGATTTTGCAAAAATTGTTTCAAACTGTGTAAGATTTTGTTTGCACACCACGTAATAACGACTACGGCGAATGAAATAAAATTTGGTGATATTATAGGTAGTCAATTAACTTAAACTATAGGCGTCGAATGTTTTGAAAATTTTGATTAGATTTTGAGATTTTGCGAAAATTGTTAGCAAAACTGCGTAAATATTTGGTCGTACATCACGTAATAACACATAAAGCGAATTAAATGAAATTTGGTGTCATGATAGGTGGTCACTCAAACTATAGGCAGCGAATTTTTAAAAAGTTTTATTAGATTTTGAAAATTTTCGAAATTTTTTTTTAAATGCGTAAACTTTTGTTCACACAATACGCAAGAACAGCTAAATCGAACGAAATGAAATTTGGCGACATATTAGGTGAATATGCAACTTAAACTGTAGTCCAGGAATTTTTTTAAAAATTGGCTTAGATTTTGCAAAAATTTAGTCAAAATATGTAAATATTTGTTTGTCTATCACATATAAACAACGGAAGGGAATAAAATAAAACTTAAACAACAAGGTCTCAAAGCTCTTCAAAATGTTTTATAGATTTTGAGGCTTTGTGAAAATTGCATTTTTTTTTTTGTTTGTTTGTTTGTTCAATTACTGAAAAATAAATAAATAAATTTATTTATTAAAAATAAACTCTGCAGGCTTATTTTATGTACAATTAGCTCATACGATTCAGTTTATATTGATTTCTAAAATTGATGCTTCAGATAGAAACAGGTTCATAATGAACTAATCTTAATTTTAGGATTAAGCCAGCTTCCGAGAATCAGACTTTTTTTCAGCATTGTGTTTAAAATCTCAATTTCTGATACCAAAAACTCTCTGGAGGAGGTTAAAAAAGTTGCATAAAACGGGAGACAAATGTCTAAATTAGTACTAGATAGTATCATTTGACAACAGTTTTTAGATAAAAGCTTATTAAGTTAGCTGCAGAAGTATCAATTACTGGTGCACCTGCCCTATACACTATAACACACATACTTTTTTTTCTTCTTCCCAGAATGGCCGTAACATTCGGGAGACTCTTGGCCCAGTTCTATTGAGCCTATTGGAAAATCAGGGCCTCGTTCTTGAAAAAAGGTGGGCACCTGTTTTTATTTCAAGGACAGCATTGCGTTTTCATGGTACAGTTAGTAAAGAAACGTTATTAATTCCCACCCCCCTTTCTTTTACCGACATAATATTTTCGTATTTAAATTGTTTAAGACCCAAATGGCGAAGGTTTTTTGTTTTTTTTTCCGAAAACAGCCATGAGATGACCACTTTTTATTTGAGGCATGCCATAGAGAAACAGAACAAAGCTTCCTAAACATGAGACAAAACATCCTTCATTTGACACGGAAGTACATTCGAATCCTTCCCAACACGATAAGATTCTGCGAGTTCAGTCCGGACCAAAAATACTTTTTTTTTCCACTCAAACCGTTTATCTCTTTATGGTGGCTTTACAAGAACGGCCCTCTTTTCTTTTAATCAGCAGACGATTTACAGTGCAGAGAGGCCGTTTTCGATTCATCTCCCATGAAAAAAAGCATATCGTCTGTTTTCGTTTTCGATCTAACGGGAGGGTTTTTATTTACTTGGAGTTTTATCAAGTTTGCTCTCGAATTCGTTAGATAGCCAGAGTTTTTTTTTTTTTTTTTTCTTTTCTTTTTTTCTCTCCTCCTATAAGTCGGAGGTTACAGTTGTGTGTGTTCTCAGGGATATATTTCGAATGGGTTTATCAGCTAGATGATACGAAAAGGCTTTTTTTTTTCACTTTCTTGTATTGGAGGAAGATAACATCGATATTGCTGGAAAGATTAAAAACATTATTATTATACCAAACAAATGGATTAAAAAAAAAAAAAAAAAAAGAATCTTTTCCAAGCAACCTTAACCGACATCAAAAAGGAGGAGGTTGCTAATTCATTGGAATCTTTTTTTTCTTTGTATGCATATTGTTTGTATGTAATTTTTTACCACGTTGTCCGCGATAATTCTTTTTTTAATTCAAAAGAGAGTACTTTACGTGGGGTCCCATATTAATTTGGTCAAGTTCTGATAACACCGTTAACAAAAAAAAAAAAAAAAAAAAGGGGGTGGGCGGGTCTGTTCTCATGCTTAAATTCTGATTCTAGACATTGAAAAACACTTAAATTTTCATTTTTAGGTCTTAAAGTTTGCTTTTGTCTGATTTACGTCGATAAGTATATTTTAATTTATTTCATAAACGAAAGATGGCAGCATTTTGATTAACAAAGTAAACTGTATTATTATTTATAACTCTGTAGTATTGCTTGTAGTACTATTTGTAATATTATTTGTTTGTATTATTATTTGCTCATACGAACATAAAAGAAATACGAAAAGTATTCACTTTTAGACATTAATTTCTTATTATTTTACATTTATATGTTATTGTTTATCACAAATCTTGAATAAAAAAGACTTTTATATTTAGCAAAAACTTTTCTGATCATAATTTAGAGTGAAATTATAAAAAAATTATAAAAAACAGTGATTTTTGCTAAAAAATTGAAAAAATGCTTTACTTTCAACAAAAGCAAACTTCCATTAAAAAAAAAAAAAAATATTTTCCCCCTTAGTTTTGGTGTAGGAGAAACTAAAATTTAACATGTAGAAGTCAGACCCAAAAATCGTGTTGACCGGTGTAATAGTTTCATTCAGAAAATTAGAATAAACCATGTTTTTAAACTATTTAAAAGCAGCTGGTTCGGTAGCTGGCACAAACGTCTCAGAGGGAGCTCATTTGAGTGCATAAAGACCAATGAGGCACTGAAAAAGCCTTCTAAACTCTTTCTGAAGAAAAGTTTAGAAGACAATTTTTTTTTTTTTCCATGTGTTAGTATTATTTACGCCAAACTCTATCACTGCTGCTGTTAGATATATCTTTGTTTTCCCTTACAAGAATTCAATGCCGTGTTTACTCGCGTAATAGTCGCACATTTTTTTTTTTTGCTAATTTTTCATGGTGAAAGCCTAGTTGCGACTATTATGCGGGGAAAATCTATCTGATAATATTATAACTCTAAAGCTAAACTATTGCCGGTGTTATAATAAAATAACTAACTTACAAAATGCTTCCCGTTTATCTGATCTGCCGTATGTTAAATAATCTTTTCTTCAATTGTACACACAAAAAAGAGGCATTTTACTTTTATAGTAATACTAGCTGTATGCCCCGTTCTTCGCACGGGAATGAATGGATTCTTTTTACTTCCTTGTACGTAGTATAAGGAAGTAATGTGATCCCGAAAAATTTTGGGGGCCAAATTTCGACAAAAAATCCGATTTTGACTACCTCTAAATTTAATTTTAAGAATTTTTTCGATGCATCTCATCGTAGGCTAGCATGCACGATCATATTAACGCGTCTGCAACTCATTTTGACCAGCGGCGAGTTTATTGTGGTCAGTTTTTCCATGCCGTCTGTACGTACGTACGTAGGTACGTACGTACGTATGTATGTAACTCGCATATGTCAAAAACTATGGGTCGTAGAATGTTGAGATTTGATATTTAGGATTGTTCTATGATCTAGTTGTGCACCTCCCCTTTTGGTCGCAATCGAATGAATAGTTTATGTACAGGACCGCACAAAAGATTCGAAATACATTACGCTCTATGGGTCGAAATTCATTAAACTCGCATATCTCAAAAACTATTAGGCGTAGAATGCCGAAACTTCATATTTTGGATAGTTGTAACATCTAGTTGTGCACCTCCCCTTTTGGTTCCATTCGATTGTATATTTTATCTACAGCACCGCCCAAAACATTCGAAATACATTACGCTCAATTGTACGAAATTCATTAAACTCGCATATCTCAAAAACTATGAAGCGTAGAATGTTGAAACTTTATATTTAGGATTGTTGTAACATCTAGTTGTGCACCTTCCCTTTCGGTTCCATTCGACTGGATAGTTTATCTACAGAACCGCCTAAAAGATTCGAAATACATTACGCTCTATGGGCCGAAATTCATCAAAACGTTTTTTAGAGGTATTGGGCTATTTCAAACGACTCAGAAGTGATATATGCTGTAAAGAGTTAGAAAATTAATGTCTCCATTAAAAAAAAAGTCTTTATCATTTACAGTTCTGCTACAGGAACACTCAAAAGATTTCCAATACATTACGGTCAATGGCAATTTTAGGAGATTCATCCATTTCAAGCACAATACCGTCCTACCACATAAGTTAGGTAATGGTCCGACCACGGTCACATGCCTCCCTCAAGAGCTATGCCAAAAGTCGCCAAGCTTGGCGACTTTTTTGTGTACGTGTGTGCATATTTAACTCTCAAATCTCAAGAACTGTTATGAAATTCCATATATAAGATTGTTGTAACATCTAGTTGTGCATCTCGATTTTTGGTTAAAATCTACTGGAGAGTTTATTTACAGGACCACGGAAAAGGATTTCAGTACTTTAATGTCTATGGACATCTTCAATATAATACAACTATAGACAGTCATTGTTTGGTACATGCCCAAAATCTCGCCGTCTGTCCTCGACCTTGGCGAGTTTTGCCGAAATGTCGCCAAATTTGGCGATAGTCAGTCATTGGATCCATGCCTAAAGTATCGCCATTTGTCATCGTTCTTGGCGAGTTTTGGCGAAATATCGCCAAATTTGGCGATAATCTGTCATTGTTGGTCCATGCTTAATATCTCGCCAAATGTCGTCGTCATTGACGAGTTTCGCCGAAATATCGCCAAATTTGGCGCCAAAAATTATTTCGTATTTTGTATAACTCTAAAACTTTAACCCGTACTCTCTTAAAAATTTAGAGTGACATTGTCACTCTTACAAAAAGTCACCGGCAAATGATCCCAGATAGAGTGAGATAAGAGTGAGAAAACTGCATTATGACTGTTCATCGATAGGATTCTGTCACCCTAACTGCAAGAGTGAGACAATGTCACTCTTAGAGTAAGGGTGAAGGCGCTATCTGCTCACTCTAGCGAGAGAGTCACCACCTTTCCCATGATGCTCTCACTTCAGCAGGAGTGAGTGCGTTGCTTCCATACCCAAACGACGCCATATTGGAATTGGACTGCAGTTGCGAAGTACCAACTGCATACAAGTAATGGAATACTTTTAGCTAACACAAGTAAGTAAAACCTTATAACTTTTCAGTTATTGTAAATGTTATTTAAAATTTGATAATTCACAACATATAAGATACATTGATTCAGTGTCGGATCCATTAGGACTCCAGCTCTTCCGACAGACATTGCTTTGGTTAGGGTTAACATTTTGCTTTACTATACATTTTGTTTTTAAGACTTAAACAAGCCTGCTTCTTTTAATTTTATACCCTTCCGAGAAATTGATCTTTAAATCCGTCTCTATACTTGATCGTAGTATGTTATTTATGCTTATATAGCTGAAATCTTGCATTCGTTTTTTTGTTTCTGTATATAATATTTGAGCATGTTTTGATGCGTGTTTGTAAATCGGTGGTGCAGTCAGGATTTTATTTCGGGGGTGGAGAGGGCTCTAACCTGTGTATCAAATTGTAAGCAAGCTGTTTCAACTGTAGCCTCAGTATCAAATTTTAAACTAAGTAAAGGGTCAGATTTTTAGGAAGGATACGCGCCTGTTGCAAATAGTATAAACAAAATTTTAAATCAAAAGCAGAAAATAATGATCAATTATATATTGTATGCAATTTATATTGAAATAAATTATAAACGTGGGAAAAAAATATTTTGTGATTAAATTTCAATATGTCTATGTGCATCATTTTATCTTATTGCACATTCTAGCACAGATTCACGCTTAGAATATACATATATACGTTGTTAGATCAAAATAACCGCTCTGTTGTTGTGGTGTAATATTTCCCTCTCCACTTTTTACACATACACAAACCTCTCTCTCATATGGTAAAGTGGATAATTTACGATCGAACACCCCAGATGGCCTCAGGAAAGTCCACTTTTAAATCAGGGAAACCAGCTGAAAGTAGCAGGTGATTCAGAATGTGTGAGCTTTCATTAGTAGCACGAAAAACACAAGGGATACTTGTAAACTGATTCAACGCGGAAAAAAAGTTATTGTTTTTGGTGTTAAATGCGAGATTTTTGGAATTGAAAAGTTTGTATACTGTTTAAGGATAATTCAATAGTATAGTAACGGATAAGTTTAATATTACTGGTAATAAAGGTAAGTGTTACAATATTAAATTTAGTAATACAGTATTAATTTTAGAGCCTTGCAGATTTTGGTATGGTAGATTTTATGTCTTCTGTTGTGTATCAATATTGGTAAATAAAATTCTCAAATTGGTAAAACTTACCTTTTAGCCTAGATACCAATTCAAAATAATGCTAATTTTTTTCTATTGAATTTAATTAACATATGAAATATATCCACAATATTGGCTATATACTGGAAATGTTTCTGAAGTAATTCCATTACTGATAAAGTTTTTAATAGTAGCAAGTTAGTAGTTAGCCCAAATATCTTTACAATGTGTTCACAATATTAAGTAAAAATTCGAAATATTTATAATGTATTCTTAATATTGACAAGTAATTTTTAAAAATATTTTTATACCATTTTATTATTTTTCTAATGCTAATATACTCAATCCTTCACATTGTTATTATATTGGAAATAAAAACTAATATTGGTAAAAATTAGCAACATTTATCCATTATATTGTCCATGTTAATGAATTAAATTAAATATATTTAAAATGTATCCACACAGTATTGTGTGTATATTATAAATTTCCCTCATATTGTACTAACAAATATTTTTAATGTGTCAGCATCTTAATATCACAGTAATGGTGAATTAAGACTGTTTATCTACTGTACATTATTTCAAAATTTAAAATCTGATAAATAATTTTAGGTGCATTTATGTACAAATTGCTGAAAAATATATTTTAATAATTAAGTCAAATACTACTGAAAATCCTGTGATGATAAGACCATGATTATCACAGGAGCAAGGAGGGCACATGCCCCAGACACCCCATTTTAAGGGGTCCTTAAATTTTTTCAGAATATGAATTTAGTTTATTAAATTTTCATTCTAAGATACTAAATGCCTGGTTTTTTTTTTTCTAAAAGTTGGATGTGTGTGTGGCAAAATAGATCCCAAATGGATGAGCCGATTTTAATGTAGTTTGTTTTATTTTAAAGATGGTATAATCAGAACGGTTCTTCATTGTATTTGATAATATTCACTTCATCTATTCCCCTTAAATAAAGCTTACTTTACACTTGTTCAGTCTAAGACAATTCAAATAATATTGTTGACATTCAATTAATTTTGATTGCTGAATTATTTCTGTAATGTTATGGAAAAAGCCATGCTTTGAGTTGCATTTTTTTAAGACTTCATTTTTAATAAAGGTTATTTCACATATTGCATAGGAAATGTTCATAAACTTAAAATTTATCTAGCATATTTCATTTTAAATTCATTTAATCAGAACATATCTTTGCAGATTGAAAAAACATACTTAAGTGGGGGGGGGGGGTGGAGTGAGTTTGGCTTAGGGACGTATCTAAACCTTAAAAATTTCAAGCTGAACTTCAAAATTACCCACGAATATGTAATTTTCTCCATTTCTTATGTTTACTTATTTCGAGGGTGGCTGAAGCCCCACCAGTCACCCTCTGGCCAAGGACGTACCCAAGAAGGGGGGTGGGGGTCTGTAACACCTTCGAAATTTCAGTTTTTATTAACAAAGCAATAATGGTGAAGTCTTTTTGTGAAAATTTCTGCCTTTTTCATCGTTTGGACCCCCTCCGAAATTTTTGGACCCTCCCAGAATTTTTTTTGGGGTATGTCCCTGCCCCTGCTCTCCTCTCCTAGGGGGGGAGCAAGTTCCCTACCTTGAGCCCCCCCTTATGGGTGCCCATATCATTAATGTTATATTTTTCAAGTATTTAATATTATTCTGTGGTTTTCTGAACTTGCAGGTAGCAGAACAGATTTCATTATTTATTGACATTGTTGAGAAAGCAGACAGCATGGATTTCAGAGTTTGGGTCTTCTACTGGGTATCATTAAGGGTAAATAAATTTATGATATTGGTAAAATTTACTTAAAAATTCAAAATAATTTTAATCCTTTTTCTACTGAATTTAAATGAAATGTATCTGCAATATTGCCTATATTTTGGAAGTAGTTCTGAAGTAGTTCCATTACCAATAAACTTTCAAATAGCACCTCACTGGATTGTAAAACATTGAAAACCCAAACCAGTATTTTTACATAGCAGCAAGTTAATATTTAGCCCAAATGTATTTAAAATGTATCCACAATATTAGGTAAACATTGGTAATATTTCTAATGTATTCCTAATATTGACAAGTAATTAATTTTATAGTATTTTTATTTTTTCATGTTCATATACTTAATTATTCAATATTATCATTAAATTGGAAATAAATACTAATGTAAATTGTAGCAAATTAATATTTACCCATTATATTGTCAATCTTAATGAATTTAAATTAAATTTATTTAAAATGTATCCACAATATTGGGTGTATATTTCAAATATTCCTCATATATATTGCACAAGTATATATTTTTGATATGTTAGCATCTTAATATATTATTACTTGCGAATTATCACTGTTTATCTGTTACACATTATTTTTGCATTTAAAATCTGAAATAATTTTAAATGCATTCATATACAAATTTCTGAAAAATATATCTTAATAAATAAGTCAAATATTACTGAAAAATATATCTTAATAAATAAGTCAAATATTACTGAAAAATTTAATGTAATATGATTGTTCCCTGATTATCATGGGCAAGCGGGTAAATACTGTGGAAAATACAGAAAGACAATTGTCAGAGTCGGTGAAGAAACAAAATGTAAGGGGGCCCCCATTTAGACCCATACTTCTGACTCAAGCGACTTTATGTCGTAATTGCTGCCTGGATTTGAGATTGGGGGGGGGGGGGACTGAAGCCCTATAGCCACTCATCCCATTACCCCTCGATCTACCACCGAATCATTTATTCTTGTGATAATGTTTAAATGTAAATTTTAACTGAAGACTCCTACCTTGGGTGGTCATTAGTTAAATATATATAAATTGATAATAAATGAATATTCATATAAATTGGTTGCTTTAGAAAACGAAACTTTTAGAATGTTTTTTATGTACTGAATACTCATTTTCTTGAAATATAGGAGAGTTAATAACAGCGATGACTGGGTGATTTTTCAAGAACCTTTGATAAGGGTGAATACTACTTTGGATGTCTTTAGATATAAGTATGTATTTATTTTTAATTATTTACTGTTTCAGTGTATTTGTAAATTTGGGAGTTAATTTTATATTCATATCATATGTTATAAATGTTCCTTATACACATGTCTGTGTGAATTTTATATTATTATTATTATTTGCATTGCAAAGTATCCCATTTTAGAAGAATGTATATCTTAAGCACTGAATCAGATGGGTAGTAGATTTCTCACAAAAATTGTGTTTCATTAAGTGTCTCACTGAGTAGAAACAAAATGTTTCAATCAAGTTATTATTTTTCTTTTTTACAAGAAATAATGCAATTTCTGAACAAGTTTTAAAAGAATTCAACTATGTCAGAAATTTGAAAATTCAGAATTTCTCTTCACAAGCTCTATTTATGGCAATACAAATGGTTAATTTATAGAAGTGAAATACTCAGAGATAAATTTATAACATATTGTATTGTCCAAAATAGAGGGAGAATTAGCCATCAGATACAGTTTCCACTTTCGTGAATTTCTCCCTAAAAATGGGATAAGACCTGCAGTTTTGTTGTTCTATAAAAGTTCATCATGTTGTCTATGAAGAAGCATTCTGAATTATACCGAGTTTTTGAGAAGCCTGTCTTTAAAGCTTGCAGAGCCAAGTGATGAATAAAATATGTTACAAGAAAAACTGATTGATTTTGGCTGTTTATCACTTTATTATCTTTTTATTTTCTAGTACTCTGAACTGGTCCTGTGGAAAACCATTGAATTTTTGTCAGTGGCATGCTGTAAAAGAGAAGAAACTATTGGCATTATAAGTGGTATTCATATTTTTGTTTTATTTGTTTATTTATTCTTTAAATGTTCTTAATTACTAGTTCAAAGTCTGCATACTTTTGATCTCTGCGGTCTAATTTTTTCAAAGCTTGTATCGCATAATTTCATAATTGTCAATAACTTTTTTTTTTTTTTTTTTGAGATGTTTACTTTTTTGTTTAGTTTATTTTTTTCTTATTTTCCAAATTGATTTATATGTTTTTTTTTTTTTTAGTTTTTTTTCCCCTAAAGTGATGTTACTTTGGGGCAGTTAGTGACTATGTATTAAATTTTATAAATTTCATGTAAATTGAGAAAGTTATTAGGGCTGTTCTTAAAAGAAAAAAAGTATAACTTTTGGTAAAGTTACATCTATGAGTAAAACAATAAATATTTATACAGTAAAATTCAATGTGGTATTCTTTATTAAAGCATTTGACCCAGGCAACTCTTTAGTATATCATTTTATGTTATGCTATATTCTGTCATTTATTTAATCTCTATTATATGTAAATTTTTTATGTCAAGTTGCATATTTGACACCAAGTTAATAAATTGCTTGCAAAATCAAGTCTTATTTGCAACATTTTATGAAGTAACAATGAAATAAAGTATAAAAATCAATTTTTAGTCCCTTCAGATTAATTTTTTTACTCTGCACCCTCACTACCTCTTAAAAATATGTTGTAAGTAAAACCTTGAAACTCCTGTAACTTTTATTATTATTATTATTATTATTATTATTATTATTATTAATGTTGTCACTGCTGTTGTTGTTTAAAATGTAAACTGTAAAATGCTACTTTCAGAGATGAGATTTAAGAATTTAGTTTAATATTCAGACCTTTTTCAATGTTTATAAAGAATTCAGTTTTTCATTTTTTTCAAAAATTTTCTGATTTTTCAGTAAGGCAAAATTGTATATAAGTAAGATAGATTTAGTATCAATAAAAATTAAAATATTTATTGCTCTTGAAATTCATAAGTATAATTGCTCAAAAGTTGTTTGGACATTCTTTCAGACTTTTTTTCCTTTTTTGTTAATCTCACATCTGTACTTTGGTACAAACCAAATCGAAAACTAGCCTACCAGTTTTGACACCATATTACATGTACCACCATTAGTGGTAAAAACAGATGAAATATATTATTTTTTAATTTTACTAATACAATATGTAAATGTAAACTTCACTTCCTTAGTAAATTCAGATTTTTTAAGGCTGCAGTATTAACAAAGTGCAATAACCTTGTCAGTGTTCACATGTTGTCATATGTATATTTGAATATTACTCAAAAATATCTTTAGTCTAGTTTTTAACTGACTTCAAGAAGATCTAGGTTATTAATTGGGGTCAGTACTCAGAGGTGTAGCAAGAATTTTCAGTGCCCGAGAACAAATTTGCATCACTTCCTGTTTACCAAAATGCGCTGGAAAAAGTTTTATATACAAATTGGTGCCTTTTGGATCCTATGCCCTGGGACAAATGTCCCCCTCTAGCTACACTTCTGAGCATTGAATCCTTGTAATTTACCAGACTGGATATGAAAAGTATTTTCAAACTTCCGTTTAATTATTTATTTCTTTTGTTTATCTTCCACATATAGATGTGATCTTTGCTAAGAATGTTGTTATTTGATGATATTTTACTTGCTGTGCATGAAAAGTTTTTATTGCAAAGTTATCACTTTATTTTTTACTCAATTTTTGATGTACCTAAAATATATTACAAGTCCTGAATATTTTCTATTTTTTAATTGATTGTAATAATTTGCAAATTTAACTCACCGATAGTAAGTAATGTGTTTAATATTTATTTTGTCACTATTAGTTTGATGTTTGTTATTACGCACAGGTTACTGTGATTCAGGGATAATTTTATTCCAAATTGCTTTGATATGGGATTTTCGCTTCAATACTGTCCCCAATTATTCTTTTTTGTGTTACCTCAGAGGATTTACCTCACAAAATAAAATTTTGTGAAGTAAATCCTACAATGTGTTCCTTACTTTTAATAAAGTATTTTGTGCTCTCAATCACTTTGCATATCAGTATATTCTAATATTAATAGAACATAGAGAACAGATTATTTTATAAAACAGTACAAGCATTTCTTATCTGTAAAATTAAGTTTTTTTTCTTTTATTTTTTGCAGGTAAAAAAATAGATTTTTTTTTTTTTTTGAGCTGCTATATTTAGGTTTTATTGCAGTTTTTTTCCATTTGCTTTTATGTTCAGTGGCAAAATTAAAATGTAAAAGGCAGCTTAAATTCTACATCTTTATTTTATTCATTTATTCATAATTTGTACAATTTTAACAGTAGGAACCCTGTTTCCCTTCCCTCTCTTACTCAGAAGGTTACAGTATATGTAAATGTTACTTGAAAGTATTTATTATTACCATACATAAATATGGTAATATGAAAAATGGTAATAAGAAAGTATTTATTATTACCATTTTTCGGTATGCTTTTGTGCTGTTCCAAAATTGTATTTAACCTGCTCCTAAAGGTGTTCCAAAATGTATGTAGATTTGCAGACTTTTTATTATAAAGTTATCCTCCGATTTTAGTGAAACTATAAACAAAATGTTTTCTGAATCAAATGAAAAGATCTGCTGACTTATTCCTCTGTAAATTCATCACCTAGTTGAAAGTGTTAAGCTGTGCTTTAGTTGGAGATTTAAATTTGACACTAATCCATGTACACACAAAACTAATTTTAACTAATTTTATTTTGTATGTATTTAACATAGATCTAGTTTATGCTCTAGTATATTCTAGCTGCCAACTCTTTCTGATTTTGAGCCTTTCTTCAGTCTTATTCAAATTATGGGGAGGGGGGAGGGTACCCTTTTTTTATTAGGATAGAATAGCAGTTATGTTTTAACTTTTAATTCTGTAATTACTTGTTGAAGTCATAATTTTTATCTTCCAGATGCTGTTAGAAGAATCCCTGAAAGTGAAATAGTATTGAAGTACTCATATTGAATCCAGTGATTGTATTTTATATAAATGTAACAATGTAATACAATTAAACCAAATTTGTAATAATTTGTTGTGTGTTCACTGCCATTGCTTTTATAATTCATTCAAACCTGCATGAGTCTCAATAAGAGATATCTTCCACTTTTTTTCAATTCGTAGGCTATTTTTTACTTCTGCAGTTCTGTAATAGTTTAAATTTTTTTTTTAAATTTAGAACGCATCGTAAACTAAAATTTGCTAGGCTGAAGACTACTCTGGACTTGGAAGTTCCATTACTCATGTTTTTATTAAGACTTTGCTTATATATTTTTATTAACTGTTTTTTCTTTCTTTTTTTTTTGGCCCTCGTATTAATTGAACTTTGTTCTAACATACTAATGAGTTTTTCTGGCTTTACTTTCATTTATTGTTCTAAATCTGTTTTCAATAGTATAATAATTCTTGCATAAAATCTATATTAAAAGAATTTTTTTTTCAATTTGAAGTTTTTAAAAGATTAAGTAATTTGTAGCTATTTTGCTGTAAAAGTGAAATTGAAATAAATAAAATCACACTTAAAAATAAATAAAGAAAGGAATGTGTATATATATTAAAAAATTAAGAAATGGCTTTTATTTTGAATTATGTATAAATTATGTTCAGAAGAGGAATTTGGTTTTTTAAGAGGTGAAAAAAAAAATCTTTTTCTTTTAATCACCACCCTCCCCCCTCACCCAGACATTATCTATGGAGGTTAATATGGTTCACCCTCATGCTCTAAACTTCAATTATTTCTTTGCGTTATGGCAAGTCTACAAGAGGGGTGTCTTCTTAGGGGGGCTGACTTGGGTGGCGAACTTTTTAAGGATTCTAACCTGTATTCTTGCTCATGCCTCTAAACCTTAAATAATGGTTTTTGGACAAGACAAAAATGTTGGGTGTATTCAACAAAATGGGCATTGTTGGGGAATTATGAAATAATTGGTTTTGATTTATATTATTTATGTATTGGCCTGCACAAAAATATTTCTTTACCCCTTTTCACAAAAAAAGAAATCAATCAATATAAAGTAGTTTCCATTTTAGAAATATTTTATTCCTTTTTCTGGGGGGAGGGGAAAGAATAGAAAAATAGGTATTCTCTTAAATTTCCAAACATGATATGTACATTAACAGAGGTTATCAGCAGATATATTTATATTTTTGATTTACCCAACAATTAGTTTATTTATTTAATTTTTTTTTTTTTTTTTCGTTTTCAATTAAAGGATAGCTATTGCTCTTTTAACTTATTTTCGTGTTTCATAATTCTTGTATTTGTTCGTATAAATGACTGAAATTTAATTTCAAATAATTTCTTTTCGATAACAATTCAATCCTGTTCATTTCTTATTTATTTAAAATTTAAAAAAAAAGACTTGTTAATTGTAATAAAGTTGAAAAGAAAGTTTGAATAAATTATGCTTAAAATAAAACCTATTTAAAAATCAAAATTATTAGTATTCTTTTGATTTTATATAAATATCTTATCATGAACTATTTTTATTGTTTTGTTAATACTGTTGTAAGTGAAAGTTGTTCTGAAATGTACCATAGGTAAAAAATAAGCTTTCAGGGATTTTTTATTTCAGCAGGAGAAAAGGTAACATTGAACATATCAAATATTTCTGCACACTGTTGAGTAATGTGGATGTCCGAAACTCTTATTTCTATTCTTGTTTGATCACAGATTACCTCAAATGAAGTTATAGTACTGCAGACAAAGAAAATTCTTATAAATCTCCTGCTGATGGATTTTACATAGCTCAATGGCTATACAGATCACCTCCAAGCATTTTGAAACTTTCACTTCTATTCCTGTTACGTTTTGACTAACCAAACAAAACATAAACTGTTAACGAATTCTGTAACTAAATAGATCTAGAGGTTATGGAGGTTTGTTTTAGTAACCATGTGGAACTCTTGGGGGTACCTTTTAGTGATGCCATCATCTGATTATTAAAATGAAACTCTGTACTCCTTCTTAATCTGTTTAATTTCAGAATAGGCTGTTATTTTAAATACTGTATGTTTTGTGTCAACAGTCCACATTTCACTCACTGGAATGAAAGCAAGAATCTAAAAATGCATGGGGTCAGATATTACTTGTACCATTGAGCTACGTAAAATTTATTTTCCAGCTGTTATGGATCATTCTGAACATGACAATAATCCAAGATAGCCCAGAAATAGATATCTAAGAAGTTCTGGATATGAAATAAGTATCAATTTCTGATCTTTGGATATTTTGAATATGAAATAGATAGCCATTTTTGGGATATTCTGGATCTTTAAGATCTTCTGGAAGTTTAATTATTATAACTATGCTACATATATACAGATACCTGTATATTATAGATATTATTTACTCATTAGAGAGATCACACCTCAAATTTCCAATAGAGAAATCTATTTTATGTTGGACTTCTAATAGATATACCCAATATCCAGCTATGATGTATTAAAGATTGCCTATGGACAAACTTGGGGGGGGGGGGAGGTAAATGCGGCAAAAATATTTACTTGTACGATATGAAGAATATTTTCAAGGCGCTCGATATTGCAGATACATTTTAAATATATTTAATTTAAATTCAATAGCAGCAAAGTTTTATAATTTTTACAATATAGAGGTTAAATATCAACTTTCTACTTTTTACCAATACTAGCTTTATTCCCAGTGTAATATTGAGTAAATATTAACCAAAAAAATTAAAAATGGTATAAAGTTATGTTAAAGTAATTACTTATCCATATTGAATATATTTCCAATGTATATCAAATACTATAAATGCATTTTAAATATATCTGAGGCAAATATTAACTTTGCTACTTTGTACGAAGTTACATTTGATACATTTGACGAAGTTACAGTTGATCTTTGTTTTCAAATTTTTTTAACAATATTGAGTTAACATTAAAAAATTTATCAATTGAGGACTACTTCAAAAATATTTCCAATACAACCCTATATTAAGAATATATTTTTTTGTATGTTAAATTCAGTGGAAAAGGTATATTAGTATAGTCATACTGAAAGTATAATGTTATTTTGAGAATTTATCAGACCTAAATGCTAATTTTTTACCAATATTGGAATTTTATTTACCAATATTGGAAACTGTTTATTCTCAATGTGTTCACTTACTACTTTGTAATATTATTGGTTTTTGATATCAATGTTTTCACAATATTGAGTTAATATTTAAAAGTTCATTGGTAGTGAGACTGCTTCAGAAATATTCTCAATATATAATTAATATATCAATACACACTTCATATGTTAATTAAAATTTTACAAATAATAATAACATTTTGAGCATATATCAGGGCTAAACTCTAGTTTTTACCAATACTGGAAGTGGTCTTTACTCTCAAAGTATTCACATATATGTAAATTTTAATAATTAAAAGTAATTAGTACTTAATAATATTGGAAATATTTCTAATGTACACTCAATATTATTGATAAATTTCAAATACTTTAAGATTCAATAGTATTAAAATTTGACTTCAAATGGGCAAAATATTAAATTTATAATATTGGATTTTATTTTCAATGAATTCACAAGATTGGATAAATATTGATGCTATATAGAAAATATCTTTTAATGTTTGCCAAATATTTAAAAAATAATAATAATCAATGCTGTTACCAGATACATTCATATTCATATATATATATTTATAAGGAATTATTTTAATTTTCCCAAAATAGTGATAGCCAGAAGCAAGGCATATGCAAGGAATAAATCCAGGGCCGCACCCAGACAAAAATTTCAGGCAGGGTCCAAACCGAATTTTTCACAAAAAGACGTCATTATTATTATTTTATTAACAAAAATCAATTTTTTTGGGAGGGGGGAGGGTCCGGACCCCTGGATACGGTCTTGAATAATCACCCTATAAAAAGTGGCGGTCACTCTTAAAAAGGGTCATAGCTCACTCTTGATCAGAGCGCTCCACTCTTTAAGGGATGGCGTGCTGTCACCCTTTCCTTAGAGTGAGGCACTCTTTCCCGGAGTGGGTTTTTGAATTCTCACTCCTAGTCCAGAGTCAGAAATGTCACTCTTCAGAATAGTGATTTCTCACTCTATGGAGGTTGGCTGATTTTTGTCACGAAGGTAGGGTGATATATCACTCCTCAGCACTGGTTTTTCACTCTTGATTATTAAGAGAGTAGAATTTTGAACTTTTGTATTTAGAACTATATTATAATATCTAACGGTTTTCAGTATCTTTTTTGACAGCAATCGACTGGGAATTTATTTACAGGGTGAGCCAAATGACTTTAAATACATTAAGGTGTACGGATGCATTCAATTCATTGAAAGTCTGTGGTCAATGACTACTTTGGCTATCCCTAAAATCTCGCAAACTATTTCAAGTTTGTCGGCTTTTGGTGAAATGTCGCCAAATAAAGTGTCAGAAAGAAATCTTTCAAATTGAACTCAGCTTGGCGATATCGAAATGTTTGGCTAGAAATCGCTATATCTTACTATTATTGATATTTTATATCTTTCAAACAAATAAGTTTAGAGGAAGTGCGTAAAAAACATTTTTGATTTAATAGACGTGCAAGGAAGTCATGTGTTGGACACATCAGATTTTTTTATATTACGGTTTAATGTAATTACTGTTTATCATAATAAATAGATATAGCAAAATTAATATCGCATAAATATTATCTGTGTTCAACAATTATGCATAAAGAATTTCCTTGCGATCGTTTGAACGGTGAAGAAGATGATTCGGCGCATCGCCATCAACTGTCGAAGTTTTTTGCAAAATGGATAGCAACAAAATATTTTCATGATCAAATATCTGTGTGTACCAATTTTCATAGCAAACAGTTTAACGGTCAAGATATGCTGCAGCGCCATTTAGTGGCGAATTAAAGTAATAATGCGCTACCGCGCCATCAAAGGGCCAGTTAAGCAAAATGGATAACGCCAAAATATTATGTGTGTATACCAATAAATGTGTATGTATACCAACTTTCAGAGCGGTTAGTTGAACGATCAAGAAGTTGATTGCTGAAGTGCTATCTAGTGGCGATTTAAAATAATAAAGTGCTGCTGTCAGGGACAGATTTGCCAAGTTGGGGGCCCTGGGCAAAAGCTTCATTAGGGGACCCACTTTCGAAAGTTTTCTCAAAATTTATATATTTTTAAACTTAAACAATTTGGAGGCTAGTACGCTTGCCTTGAATGCCCTCCCGGAAATCAGGCCCTGGCTGGAGTACCAGCAAGTTGTGAGTACAGCCAAATGAATACGAAAAAAATATTTTCTTTGCTCAAATGTGTATGTATACCAATTTTTAAGGTGATCGGGCGAACGGCTTTGAAGTTGGTGCGCTGCATCTGCATGTAGAGGCAAGTCATAGCAAAATAGTTAGCGTAAAAGTACTATCCGTGCCCAAATATCTGTGTGTACCAGTTTGAACGGTACAGAAGGCGAGTTATACCTAAACCGATGCGGCGGAAATATTCTTTTCTTTCAAAGATTTATGTTTACTAATTTTTATGGCGATCAGTTGAACGGTCCTGAAGTTATTGGTTTGAAGTGGTGGCAAGTTATAGCAAAATGGATAACACCAAAATATTCTCCGTGTTCGAATATCTATCTATACCAGTTTTCATAGCGATCAGTTGAACAGTCTTAATATGCTGCAGCGCCATCAATAAACGAATTAAAGTAAGAAGTTGATACGCTGCACCGCTATCTATTGGCCAGTTAAAGTAATGATGTGCTACAGCACAATGAAGTAGCTGTTAATAGCAAAATGGATAACACGAAAATATTCTCCGTGTTCAAGTATCTAGCTAAATCAATTTTCATAGAGATCAATTGTCGAGTCATAAAGTTAGTGCGCTGCATTGCCATCTAATGGCGAGTTAAAGTATTAATGCGCTGCAGTGTCATCTAGTAGTGAGTAACAGCTAAATGAATAGTTAGAATGTACTATTCTCCGTGCTCAAATGTGGAAGCATAGAAAAATTTATGGCGATTGGTTGAACAGTATAGAATTTGATGCGCTGAAGCGCCATCTTGCGGCAAGTTATAGCAAAACGGATAGCGTAAAAATATTCTCCATGTTCATATATCCATGTGTACCAATTTTCGTCAAAATCGGTTGAACGGTATTTTCATAGCAAGCGGTCGAACGGAATAGAAATCAAAGTTCTGCAGCGCCATCTAGCGTCAAGTTACAGCAAAATGGATAAACTAAAAATATTCTACGTCTTCAAATATCCGTGTGTACCAATTTTCATCAAAATTAGTTGAACGGTACTTGCATAGGAAGCGTGAGAACGGAATAGAATTCGATGTACTGCAGCGCCATCTAGCAGAAAGTCATGGCAAAACAGATAGTGTAAAAATATTTTCCGCGTTCAAATTTCCATACGTAACAATTTTTGCCAAAAATCGGTTGAACGTTATTTTCATAGCAAGAGGGTTGAACGGAATATAATTCGACGTTCTTCAGCGTCATCTAGCGGCAGTTTATGGCAAAAGGGATGACGTAAAAATATTCTACGTCTTCAAATGTCTGTGTGTACAAATTTTCATCAAAATCAGTCGAACGGAATGTAATTCGATGTACTGCAGCGCCGTCTAGCGGCAAGTAATGGCAAATGGATAGTGTAAAATATTCTCCGTGTTCATATATCAATACGTACCAATTTTCATAAAAATCGGTTGGACGGTATTTTCATAGCACGCGGTAGAACGGAATAGATAGAAATCGACTTTCTGAGCACCATCTAGCGTCAAGTGACAGCAAAATGGATAAACTAAAAATATTCTACGTCCTGAAATACCTCCTGTGTACCAATTCTCATCAAAATTGGTTGAATGGTATTTTCATAGCAAGCGGTCCAACGGAATAGAATTCGACGCTCTGCAGCACCACCTAGCGGCAAGTTATATCAAACTGGATTGCATAAAAATATTCTCCGTGTTCAAATATCCATACGTACCAATTTTCGTGAAGATAAGTTAAACGGTATTTGCATAGCAAGCGGTTGAACAGTATTCGACGTTCTACAGTGCCACCTAGCGCAGAGCTAGAGTAAAATGGATAACATAAAAACCTTCTCCGTGACAAAAGACTTAAGTGTACCAAATTTCATAGTGATCGACCAAACTGTTTTGGAGTATTTCAACGTCATACACACCCACATACATACATGCATACATACATACCCACAAACATTCATTTTTATATATATAGATAATAACACATCGACCTTGCTAGTACCAGAACACTCTAGAATATTCAAATAATTTGTACTTTTTCGCTTGTTACAATAACTTGAATTTGTTTCAAGTAAAATGGTTCGCAGACGATAATTGCTTGAGATTCAGTTTTCCTGCTGATATGGCAACAGACGATAAACATTAAATTTTAATATTTTATTGTAGTTGAAATTCAGAAGTTCTCATGAGTTAGAAAAGGACAGATATATATTTTTTTCACATTTTCGCCACCCACAACCACCCACTTCCATCCACCGCGACTAAACTCCCTTACTTTCACCGTGAGACCAAGGGGTATTTACCACCCCAACGGGAAGTTAATTCGAGTTGGTGGTGATAGAGAAAACCCTGTCTTTACAAACGAACATTAGCATTTTATATATATATTAAGATATTAAGATTTTTACAGACATAAATGAAGGTCGAATACGTGATTGCGTCTTTTATGCGGGGAAAATATTTTGACGATTTTTTTCTGCTTCAAAACGGGGGTGTGACAATTATGGGAGGGCGATTATTACGCGAGTAAACAAGGTAATTGTGCTTTTTTTAATTTCAAGCGAGGTGCCAGATTGTGAGGTTAATTAAGTGTCCTTAAAACCTCTTGCGCTAGGTTTTCTCACTACAATTACGAGAGGGAACACTTGGCGACAAATGGCCAAAAATGACCGGTCTTTGGGATTTTTACCGACTTCAAAAAAGAGGAATTACTAAGTTCAACTCGTGTTTTTTTTATATGTACGTACAGCGATAATTTTATGCTGCTTGGACCAATTTCAAAAGCTCTTTAATTTATTGGAAGGAGAATAGCTCAGGGGTAGTCCCACATTAATTTGGTCACGTTCTGATATTATCATTCCGAAAATTGGTAAAAAAAAAACGCGTTTTTAAACCATTGCTTAGAGCAGAGGTTCCCAAACTGTGTGCCGTGGCACCCTGGGGTGCCGCGAGCGTTTACCAAGGGTGCCGTGGAGATAATCAAGAAAAGTCTAATTTTTGGGGGAGCATAATCAAAAAAATTCCTCTGAACCGATATTTCACAAAATAGTTTGCCAATCCGATGATCAAATAGGTGAAACAAAAATATTTTAGTCAAGTTCTAGAGAGTTCGGTGTCAAGTCGCCTCTATTTTACAGGAACTCCCTGAAATATGGGAGGGGTGGGGTGAGGCAAAATTCTATATCCCTTTTCCAAGATAGTGTAATAGTAAGCGCAATAAACATAAAAGAAACAATGAAAAATGTATCCAAACTGCTTCATTCTAA
Organism: Cheiracanthium punctorium; assembly: GCA_038373885.1. NCBI lineage: Eukaryota > Metazoa > Arthropoda > Arachnida > Araneae > Cheiracanthiidae > Cheiracanthium > Cheiracanthium punctorium. Next base: position 258,300 of record JAWZYV010017460.1, on the reverse strand, counting down.
CCGTCATATTCATATTGCTTTAAAGGTAACCTGCCCCGAAACGTTTTCAGCCTGAGAAGGGTGCCCCGAAATGATTTTTAGCCTGGAAAGGGTGCCCCGAAATGTTTTTAGCCTGACAAGGGTGCCACAGGGGAAAAAGTTTGGGAACCCCTGGCTTAGAGGGTTGCCAGTAAGGGCGTTAGCTTCAATATCACATGTCACCAAACTTTACCACTTTTGGCGATTTAACGCCAAGTTTGACGTCAAAAATAAGTTCCCAAGACTGAACTCAACTTGGCGATATCTGATATATTTGGTGAGAATTTGCCAATCCCTACTAATTTAAAATGGAAATATTTTTTCGTTTTGATGGAATTTAAAGTCGGTTTTCTTTCTTAAAAAAACTCTTTTAAAAATAATAATAAAATCGTACCACTACTGCTACTTCTAAAGTTTTTAAGTAATGGTTTAAAAACATGTCATTTCCGATTTTCTAAAAGATATGAAAATTGATCAAAAATAATATGGGAAAATAATCATCGAAATCAGTCCGCGTGGTAAAGAACTTTCGTTGAACATACATTATTGATAACTTTTTCATTTTTGTAGTGGGTTAAAAAACTAATGAAGTTTCTAAAGTTGCGCTACGCAGTGCTAGGAAAGTGAAGCCTGTGCCACGCCCCCTTATCCCCCCAAAAAGATTGAAGAACGCATTGAGAAGCATTGAAAAACGAGTTCCGGAAATCCTAACTAATATTATAAATGCGAAAGTGAGTTTGTTTGTTTTTTTGTTTGTTTATGACGCTTTCACGCCTAAACCGCTGAATCGATTAGGATGCATTTTGGTTTAGATATAGACGGGACCCTGGAGTTGGTTATAGGCTAATTAGAATTTTAGATTTTTAATTACTTTTTTAATTATTAATTAAAAACCGTTTTTACGTTGCCATGCTTGGCGAGTTTCGCCCGTATCAATCAAATGATTCATGTTTTGAGCTAACAAGAATGCTATTGCTTCAATAAAGAAGCGCGTGCGTGCATCTGAAAAACATTAAATTCCACGGAAATTATGCCAGTTTTATGCCAAATCTATCTATCAATATTAATAAAAATGAATGTTCTCCAGACAAATCTACAGAAAGCAGAGCTTTGAAAATTTGAGCATAGAAGCCCATGACTGTGCACCTGAGGCTCAGAATGTTGAAATTTTAAATACTTTTCTAATTATTAATTAAAAACCGTTTTATCGCCCGCACAAAATGATTTATGCTTTTGAAATAAAGCTGAAATTCTATTTTCAGATAAACATGCATTTGAAAAACATGAAATTGTATGGCAATTATGTTGATTTTACGCCAAATTAAAAAGCATTAGAAAGAAAAGTCCAAATGTGTTTCTTAAACTTCATAAATTTCCAAAGCCTACCAATAATATAAAAACTCGGCTGTTCGAGCCTCGTCAGGGGGAGATCCCCCTGAACCCCCCTAATCTTTTAATTTTATTATTGCCATATTAAAACTATATTAATTAACTTGGCATTTCATCGCTCATCTTTCGCGTATTTCGCCTGGTAACCCTATGTTGAAATTTTTATGAGTGTAACCAATTTATAGAAAAATACATGTGGTGCATATTCTACAGCTTACGAAATATTGTAACAATAGATTAAAGCTGTTTTGAACTAATAATATTTGAATATCTGTAAAAAATACATGTGGAGCATATTCTACAGCTTACGAAATAGTGTAACAATATCGAGACTAAAGATTGCTTTAATCTCGATATTAAAGCTGTTGTGAACTAATAGTATTTAAATACATGTAAAATTATGTCGCTTTTTTATGTCGCATTTTTGGGACACATTTTCCAATAAGGGTATTGAGAGATACAATGGCATAGTCATTAAAAAATGTGTACGTTTGTGTGTTTAGATGTTTTTGACTGAATCACACACAAATTGCTGAACGGATTTGGAAAAATTCGTAATGAAGATAGCTTATGCCCTGGATTAACATACAGGCAAGCTTTCAAGCATATAGCATAAATAATTCTTTTACAAAAACATTCAAAATAATTCTAATGTATTGCGCTCTATGGAATTATAGCTACTAAACCGAATTTAAAACTTAGTTACACTATTCCTGAGTATTATTGTTTGTTTGTTTGTGGATTAAGACCGATTGACTGCACTAGGGTCCTAGGCCTATATGGGTTATTCCTCTGTGGGGAACTTTCTAAGGGATCCTAGCCCGTATTTACGCGAGGTTTTGGAGAAAACCGCGAAAATCTGGGAGCTGCTAGGTCAACAGGCTCGACCAGGGGTTGAACCTGGCACTTCCAGCCTTCCAGTTTTGAGAGTAGAACTTCTTAGACACTGGTGGGACCCTGAGTGTTATAGGCTACCTTTTATGCATATATCACAAATAGTTCTTTTACAGGGATACTCATAAGAATTACATTACACTCTATGTGTATCTCTGTAAGTACTGAACCGATTCCAAAACTTTTTTCACTTCACTGTTAGTAAGCTATACTATTCTTGAGTATTATAGGCTAAAATTCATACATGTAGTGCAAATAGTTCCTTTACAGGAACACTCAAAATAATTCTAATACATTACGCTCTCTGGGTATCTCTGTAACTATAGAACCGATTCTGAAACTTTTTCGCTAATAGAAAGCTGCACTATTCCTGATTAGCGTAGGATAAAATTCATGCTATAGCATAAATATTTCTTTCACAAGAACAACAAAAACAGTTAGCAAATACTGTCGTAAATGTATTCGCCAAATGCCTGAAAAAAATCTAAATTTAGTAACTCTGCTTACTCTCTTATTTTAAATAAAGTATACTACCACGCATTATACTTCATATAAAATAAGTAAAAAGCAAATAATATTTAAATACAGTTTCTTTTGTCGCAAACATATGTGTTATTCACACATGCTTCATTTCTTTTGGGACCTAACTCTAAAGCCGACGCGGACGAAGTCGCGGGTAGCAGCTAGTTGTTAATAAAAATAATTTAAGAGTTACTAACCAATTTGTTTATCTATTTTACGTTTATGGAAGGTTGTTTACACGTATTAACTTGTTTTTTATTATATAATATCAAATATATAAATTTACATGTTTTCCAATGACGATATCCAATGCTTTTTGGGGGGAGGTGAGGGGGCGTGGTTTTTGGCTTCAAAAACGGGGATCGTGGGCTTCTCCATTAGTGAAACCTCCTTGGTTAAAAACGTTTCAGATCAATACTCCATATTAGCTGATTTTATGATAAAAACTGCTTTATTCATTATGATATTCGCACGAAAAGGTTCATAGGGAAAAAAAAAGCTGACGACTCCGGATTAGCACAGTCCCTTCAGTAACCAATGAAACGCTTAAGCCCAATGCGTTTTAGTAAACAACAAAGTATCTACTTAAAGAACGAATAAAAAATTTTGACTACTGCCATCTATAATTTATTTTAGGAACTCCAAACAAATATCCTTTAAATACCTCTTTAAAGCAAATAAATAATCATATAATAGAATGTGCGATAAATTTTTAACTTAATTTTTTTAATAAAATTAAAATAAAATATTTGATTATTTCAGACTGTATTGCGTGCTTCTGTTGCCCATTTTAATTTAGAAAATGCTATCAATATGTACCGGCAGAGATACATTTCACTTTTGTTCAACTTCAGGATGTAGGATATAATTATTATTTCCTTCTCATTTCTGCGAACTGATGAGATCTTATTTTCTTAAATTGAATGTGAAGATAAGTTTCACTTTCATAATGGTATTTACGTGGTTGAATCACACATAATACATGTTGCTGAATGTGATTTTTATTCATTTTAATCGCATAAAATATGCAAAATATAAAAATTCCGTGGCTTTAAGTTTTCCAAATCTCTCTCTATGCTTCCATTTATTTTATTATATTTTTAAGAGCTTTTAAATTTTTACCAACATTATCACCATTCTCATTAGTAATATTATTGATATTGTAAAAAGTGTTTGTTTAAATATCTCAACGTCGCAACTGTTCAAAACGTACTGACTGTTGTAAGCAAGCTTCAATGCAACAGAGAATATTTTAACCCTTTAACGCGCAGTGTTTCCGCTCTGGGAACACCCAACTCTGACGGTTTGACTGTTGCCAGTCACGAAGAATATGATTTCTATAAAAATGGTTGCGGGTGACATAGCTCCACGAGAATCCTTTACTTTTTAGCACGTCATTTCCCGTAAAAAAATTATCACGATTATTTTTAACAGCACTGACATCTGCTGAAAAATGGAAGCATGCGAGAACAGCTGGATAGATTGCCCAATGCTGAAAAAAGGGCAGCCGTTGCCATCGCTCGACTTAACTACCAGCAAGATGGCGGACGATCGAAACGTTCATCGCGTGCCACAGATCTAGAGACCCCTTTTTTGACGACAGCTTTCTGTCTAAAAGTCATCAGCTAAAAGTCATTAAACAGTAAGTAAATAATCAAAACAAAATGTGTAAAAAATGTATTTAAACAAAAAATAACTTAAAGTACAGAATGGTTATAATTAAACCTCCCCTATAAACATCATTCTGCAGCTGTAACGGGTCAGCGGATTGCTACCAAATTTGGCATATAGACTGTACACGAGATGCGCACAAGGGAATTTCTTAGAACGGTTAGTTCAAAAAATGTCCACTAGATGGTACTTTGCATGGTGAAACCAGCTCTATGTCCCAAATTAGTAAATAAAGGCCCAAAAACTACTGAATAAACGTTAAAATTGTTTGGATGTTTCGAATTAGCCATTTTCACCATTAAATTTGCATGCAAAACGTCATCTAGTGGACATTCTTTAACTAAATTTTTTTCGGAAATTCCTTCGCATATCATGTATAGCCAATACACCAATTTTGGTTACAATCCGTTCTCCCGTTTCAGCTATAGAGCACTGTTCATAGGGGAAGTTTAAATGAAAAATGGATAAAGCATATGTAGAGTGCATATTAAACAACTCCTTCATATTTAGATAAGTTCATGAATTTAGGCCCAAGAGCTAACCCCCCCCCCAGCCCTGGACAGACATTCGCCAAAGAGAATGCCTGCCTCAGCGGCAGGGCCCGATTATGACCAACTGGGGCCCCGGGCATTGATGAATTTGGTGGTCCCCATCAATAAAATTTGTTTACTTTTTCATAAAATTTTGACATAAAAAAGAATATTTCTGAGCAACATTTGAAATTGGGGCCCCTTTAGAGCCGGGGGCCCTGGGCCAAGTCCCGATTCGCCCATGCGATAATAAGGCTCTGCTCAGCGGTAAGTCCCGTCGGGAATGAATTAAGGGGATCGCGACTAAAAAGGTCGAGAAATGATGCACTAATGCACATATTCTCAAACTTATTTTGACCACCGCCAAGGGTAGAATCTTGTGACTTTTTAAAGTTTCCCCTTGGGCAACCACTCAATTCATTTTGGTTGCCCTCAAGTAAGGTTTGTTGTCCTTAAATTTTCACTAAGCAAATTTCTTTTTTAATGTTGAACAATGAAAAACAAATACAATGAATAATAAATATGTTTCAGTGAAAGTGAAATTGTCAAATGTTTATTCATAAATTTGCCATTATTCGGTAATGAAAATAGGAATAAAATTGTACCTGTGGTATTCACCACTTTTAACATCATCAGTTGTACAGCTCTCTTCTATACCGCTATCTTCATTACCATCATTCATTATCCATATCTACATTAACAGAGGATTGTCTGAATCCTTTGTTAGTTTTTGCTTTTTATAAAGTTTGTGATATAGTTTTCTCTGATTCACACTTAACCACATGATTATGGCTTCTTCCGGATCAAAATCTTTGATATCTGTTGATGATAATGTTATTCGTATTCTTACTATGGCTTTTGTAACAACGGAACGTAGTTCGCTCCTCCAATCATTTTTAATCCTTTTCATGGCAGAGAAACCCCCCGCTCCCAATCTGAGTTGGAAGATTAAGAAGCAAGTCTATCAACAATGAAGAATTATCTATACCCATGTCTTTTTAGGAATTCCAATTACATTTGGAAACATCCATGTATTTTATGTACAAAAACTGTTTACATTTGATCCATTCGCATATGATGCTTTCAAGTGAACAGTTGTTTTCTCGCAAAACAGCTTCAAATATTGTGATACACTGGATGATTTCTTTGTCACGTATGTTTCTTCATACTTTCTGGGCCAAATTTTGACATTCAAAAAGTTCATAAATTCAGTGCCAGATGTATTTTTAAATCTGTTCTTCAGTGATTGAAAAAGCCTATTTATTGCTACTGATGTAGCAGCAAAACATATCTTAAACAACAAACAAACAAAAAAAAGAACTAACATTTTTTGATTGCCCGAGGGGCAACCGAATTTTTGCTTTACTTGCCCATTGAAATATCTGATTGCCTCGGGCAAGCGGGCAACCGCAAATTTCGACTCCTGACCACCGCCCGCTTTCAGCCTAAAACAAATTGAGTGCAACCCGCCTCCCGTATTTTTTAACTAATCTTTTTACATTCCCATGCGTTATGTAACTTTAAAACAGTTATTGCAAATATAATTTTGAAACATGTTTAATTACATGAATAGTATAGACAGGATGCGGCCATATCCTAATTTTGAGACCAAAATCGTTTCAATGAGAACATGTAAAACTCACACCTAATCATATTTAGATTGTTTAGTGTTATGGGAAGTCTACACGCGGGACATCTGCGTACGGAGTGGAGGGAGGTGCCTTGGTGGACTTTTTAACCCTTTGAGGTGCAACCCTTTCCCAATGCTGAAAAAAGGGCAGCCGTTGCCATCGCTCGACTTAACTACCAGCAAGATGCCGGACGATCGAAACGTTCATCGTCCGCCGTATCTTGCTGGTAGATAAGTCGAGCGATGGCAACGGCTGCCCTTTTTTCAGCATTGGGCAATCTATCCAGCTGTCCTCGCATTCTTCCATTTTTCAGCAGATGTCAGTGCTGTTAAAAATAATCATGACCATTTTTTGACGGGAAAGGACGTGCCAAAAAGTAAAGGATTGCCGTGGAGCTATGTCACCGCAACTATTTTTATAGAAAGAAATCTATTCTTCGTGACTGGCAACAATCAAAACGTCAGAGTTTGGTCAACGCCCCCTAGAAAGTAAAGCCGCGACACTTACTTGTGACGTCACACCGAGTAGGTAAAGCAAATTGGGGATAATTCCATTGGGAGAAACCCAATGGAAACGCATTGCTTTACCTACTCGGTGTGACGTCACAAGTATGCGCCGCGGCTTTCCTCTCTAGGGGGCGTTGGTTTGGTGTTCCCAGAGCGGGAACACTGCACGTTAAAGGGTTAAGAGGTTCTATCGTGTACTCGCGTAGTTATATTTAGAAGTTTCTTTTTTTTTAACATTAGGTTGTAAATATCGCGTTGTTTAACAAGAACTTGTTAGAACTTTATTGACACAAGCACGGCACAAACTGAAAATGGTCAATCCGATACATTTTTCATACAAAGTTGGAGGAACCAATGGCGGTGGCAGGAAAATCCATTATTAGTGATCTGCCTTCAATAAAAATAAACTAGCAAATTGGTATATATTACGTTTTGTCATAAAACATGCTTATTACATTAAGGAAAGTAAGACAAACTATCATTATTTAATTTAGCCAGAAGCTGTTTCTTATAACAAGATTTCTTATGGGTAACAGAGTGGATAATTCACTCAAAATAGTACATGGCTAAAGTGTGAATTTGAACAGTAATGTTACGGGTGGAAGCTATAAAAGGGCTCGAAATAAGTCGCGGGAACCACGTTAAATGCCCCGAGGCATGGCCCTTGCTAAAGGGGGGGGGGGGTGGCTAAGAATCCCCATCCCCTAAGCACTAGCAAAATTCTATTAAACTTGGCGAAATTAGATACACAATTGGCGAAATTGGTGATTTTTTTTTTTTTTTTTTAAACGAAAACGATAATTTACTTTCTGTTTCAGGTACACTTGGCAAATTACGCAAAATTAAAAAGTTGGTAATACAGTTGATAAAAATATAAATAAGTTGGTAAAAACCGATATATTTGACTTGGCAGTGTATCGACATCTCCCCTCCCTAGAAAAAGTCTTAAGGAATGGCTCAGGGTCCCAGGTTCGGGCTCCATCGCGCTGCTGTCGATCTAATGGTCTGGAGATTGGGTTGTTTTTTTCCAGATGCAACGTAAATACAAGTTGGAACCCGCTTAGAAAGTCCTCCGATCAAGGCAATCCTTTTCCGTTCTAGGCAGATCGCCCAAGCGTAGAGTTGTTATATAACTACGCGAACGCTCTACACGAATCTTATAGGTAGCAAGATTGGACTGCAATTAATTTTAGTTTTAAATACTGAGGACTGTACAGTTTCCAAGTCGAATTTTTAAAGATAGAATTTGTCTTCCGTCGCCCCTCTAGATTGCTTTAGCGACCCCTAATTTCCGCTGAACTTTCTACTGCTTCCCTTGAAAGCCTTCAGCTCTCACAAGGAGGCGTTATCGTCCAGATGTGATAGAGACCCTGTGCACTAATGCATAGAGTAAATATGAATTTTTGAAAAAAAAATTAATCTATACATAAAAAATTCTTCAACCACTGCATGTGATACTCTGTATCCAGTGACCCCTTCCTCGTAACGCTGTACGTATGTAAAGCATAGAATATTATCCCCGTTTCCTTTTCTCTGAAGAGGAGAAACATCGAATACCATTCCCACTGTAAAACCACTTTCACTTCCACGATGGTGTTCTCTGGGTGAAGCAAACATTTTCGTCTGCCCGCTCTGTGAACACCAAACTCTGACGTTTTGACTGTTGCCAGTCACGAAGAATAGATTTGATTTCTATAAAAATGGTTGCGGGTGACATAGCTCCACGAGAATCCTTCACTTTTTAGCACGTCATTTCCCCGTAAAAAAATTGTCACGATTCTTTTTAACAGCACTGACATCTGCTGAAAAATGGAAGAATGCGAGAACAGCTGGATAGATTGCCCAATGCTGAAAAAAGGGCAGCCTTCGTCATCGCTCGAACGTTCATCGCGTGCCACAGATCTATAGACCCTTTTTTGATGACCCTTTTGGCACAGCCAGCTGTCATCAAAAAAGGGTCTCTAGATCTGTGGCACGCGATGAACGTTTCGATCGTCCGCCATCTTGCTGGTAGTTAAGTCGAGCGATGGCAACGGCTGCCCTTTTTGCAGCATTTGGAAAGGATTGCGCCTCAAAGGATTAACAGGGACGTGCGAACCTTTTGGAAAGTTGAGGGGGACAAGGAATTATTTATGACAGTAAATAAATAAGTAAACAAATAAATAAAATTAACTGAAGTACGATTTTTTTAAATCTGCCAGTTGGACAATATATTTACTACAGCGAATTTAACTACCAAATACAGATTTTTTCTTGGCATTTCTGCTCACAAACATCTCTATAAGGAAGATGTTCTGACTCACTGACTGACGATCAACACCCAGTCAAATGTATCAGAAATACAGATATGAAATTTTAGGAGCTTACAGCTTTTTATGCCCAAGGCGTCATTTAAGAAGTGAATTTTAAAAATTCGTATTTAGATAGGAGTGGAGGGGTAAAACGTTCTTTTCACGTTTCCCTTCGTATATTTCACAGTAAAAAAGAGATAGTTACATTTTAAGGCAAGAATTTTACAGCTAACAGAAATACCTAAAAATAATTTTCAGGATTTTTTAGAATCCGCACTTAAACGGGTGTAAGGGGACAAAACTTTCTTAACGTTCTTTTCACATTTCCCTTCAAATTCCAAAGGAAATAAACGATAGCCATAAAATTCTTGCTTTAAATGTAATACATAAACTCAACTCAAATACCTAAAAAGCATTTTTAGGGTTTTTTAGAATTCGCACCCAAACCCGGGTAAAGGGCCAAAACGTTCTTCTCACATTCGTTTGCTGCCTTGATTTTCTTTATATGTTCTGCCTTCACTGTCTAGATATTTCGTCTGTTTGTGTGCTTTCTTTGTGTGCTTTTCCTGTGTAATTTGTGCTCTGTATCCACCTGGCGATAGAATTGTGTTCAAGCTCGCCTGCTGCATTGGAAAAAAAAAAAAAAAAAAAAAAAACATTTCCCTTCATACTCAGTGGGAAGGAAAGATATAGCCGTAAAATTCTTTCTTTAATATGTAAAGAACACACAAATGCCTAAGACTTATTTTGAGTTTTTTTAAAATTCGCGCCCAAAGTGATGTACGGGGCCAAATCAATTTCGTAAGAAGTTACTTCGTTATAGTCAATTTCGCACAGAGCAAGGACACATAACGCCAAGTAGTTGGAAAGGATATCATAATAGATTCGTTAAGGATAAAATATCTTTCGAATTTCTAATAAACATAGTTTTACATCTGTAAAAGGTAATTTTATTTAAAAATTAATTTTAAAAAGTTAAGATAGCCTCGTCTCTAAAAACTACTGTGTGATATATTAACGTAGGATTACTTATCGTTTCGTATAGTTAGTACTAAGGCGCACGTTGAAAAATGATGAATATAACAAAAATTTAAAATTTTAAAAGCAGACAATATTTATTAACAAGATATATTCTGTTTAATCTATGATAGCATAACGAGCCTTATTTTTTTTAATTAAAAAAATAAAAATTACAATTAAAAAAAATAACAATTAAAAACGTGAGTCTAAAATTAAAAACATTTCTAGCATAACGCTCAATGAAATATTTAAATCCTCCAAGAAAATAATTTACTTATTTCGTGAAAAATGTCAAGCTTAGTAATCTCGAGGAGCTAGAACCGTACAAATAGAGATTATGACCTACATTTTGGGGCAGACTTTGTGAACCACATGTAATTTTTAATTTAATGACGTCTCCTTTTTGATCGCAATAAAATAAATTTATAATTAGCTCTCCTGGTTAATTCACAGTTTTCTAACAGAGTGATATTATAACTTACTAGCTGAAGTACCCGTTCTTCGCACGGGAATGAATGGACTTTTTGATATTACGATTTGTGGTGATTACTATTCATTGTAATAAACAGATATAGCAAAGTGGATATGGCGTTATATTGTGTCCAATAATCATGCATACTGAATTGCAAGGCAATCGTTTGTACGGTGCAGAAGGCCATGCGGCGTAGGGCAATCTAGTGGCGAGTTTTAGCAAAACGGATACGGCGAAAATATTTTTCGCATTCAGATATCGATGTATACGAATTTTCATGACTATCGGCTGGACAGTCCTGAAGTTCATGTGCTGACGCGACATCTAGTGGCAAGTTATAGGAAAATGGATAGCGCCAAACTCTTCCCCGTGTTCAAATATCTATATATACCTATTTTCATAGCGATTATTTGCACAGTCAAGAAGTGCTTCAAGAAGGGCCATCTAGTGGTTCAATAAAGTAATGATTTGCTACAGCGCCGTCAAGTGGCGAGTTATAGCAAAATGGATAACGCCAAAATATTCTCATTGTTCAAATAGCTATGTATACTGATTTTCATAGCGACCGTGTTCAACTATCTATGTATGCCAATTTTCATAACGATCATTTGCACAGTCAAGAAGTGATACACTGCAGGGCCATCTAGTAGTTAATTAAAGTAATGATTTGCTACAGCGCCGTCAAGTGGCGAGTTATAGCAAAATGGATAACGCCAAAATATTCTCATTGTTCAAATAGCTATGTATACTGATTTTCATAGCGACCGTTTGAATGGTCAAGAATTTGGCCTGCTGCAGCGTCATCTAGTGGCGACTTAAAATAATAATGCATTGCAGTGTCATCTAGTGGTGAGTAACATTAAAAGGAACGCAGTTAGAATATATTCTTCGTGCTCAAATGTGTAAGTATAAAAATTTTTATGCCGATCGGTCGAACGGTATAGAAGTTGATGCTTTGCAGCGCCATTTAGCGGCAAGTTACGGCAAAATGGATAGTGAAAAATATTCTCCGTGCTCTAATATTCGCGTGTACCAAATTTCATCGAAATCGGTTGGACGATATTCGCATAGCAAACGGCTAAACGGAATAGAATTCAACGTTGTGCTGCGGCACCAAGTGGCAAGTTAAGGAAAACGGATAGCATAAAAACCTTCTCCATCATAAAAGACTTAGGTGAACCAAATTTCATCGTGCAACGGTGCTCAACGGTGCTGGAGTTTTTCAACCTCATAAACACATACCAACAATCATTTTTATCTATAACCAGTGTTATTATATATACCAGTCTCAAATAAAATCCAGTTTCAAATCTAAGCCTCGCCAAAGTGCCAACATACGCCATTTTTCAAGAGTTTTTTCAGGGAATCATTCGAAGCATTGACTTAGCAGCAATCAATATGGGAAATGGTTCGACCGCCAAAGAGTAGCACGCATTTATTTGAAAATTGGAATCCCTTAACAGCCGAGTTTTTTTTTAATTATCAACTATAATGTGTTTTATTCATCGTTACTCCGATGTACTAAATGAGAAGATTTCAATTTTCTGAAATTTGGCGGAATTCCCCCAACTTAAATCAATGTACTCAATTGGCGAGAATTCTGAAGTTAGATCGCTTGAAATCCCTTAATAACTGCATTATTTCTTCACGGATCATTAAAATTGAACGCTGTATTCTAATAAAACCTTTGCACTTGTTTTCAAAAATCTATTTCCTTAAGCTCTCAATAAATTGCGCCAAGCCGAAAACTGTGCCAACCGCTAGAACTCACTTACACAAAATCCATATTTCAGCCATTTTATTTTTTCGCCAAACTAAAAAAATTTACACATTAGCCTCGGAAATCTTCAATTCTTATTGTTTTGCGTGGAAAGCATTACATTCCTGCTCTGATTTCCCATGCACACGATATTATAATTTAAAAAAAAAATAACCTTACGAATATAAACTAACAAAAAAAAATCATTATTATTCTTTTATTTTTACTTTGAGAATTTAAAACATTTTATTCGGCAAAATCGCCACACATGGCAACCACGATCCATATTTCACACTTTTTTCACTACAGGGGTTACAATTACGGAAAGAGTTTTGCGTGAAGAGCATAAAAAATCTCTTAAATTCCGGGAACGGGTGGACTTTCAAAGTTTTAAAGTGGACTACGATTTATTCTATATTATTTTACATATCTGTGCTAAATTTCAGGCCGATAGGTCCATTTTTGTGGATTTGTATACGAACGACATTTTATTCGGCAAAATCGCCACACATGGCAACCACGATCCTTATTTCACACTTTTTTCACTACAGGGGTTACAATTACGGAAAGAGTTTTGCGTGAAGAGCATAAAAAATCTCTTAAATTCCGGGAACGGGTGGACTTTCAAAGTTTTAAAGTGGACTACGATTTATTCTATATTATTTTACATATCTGTGCTAAATTTCAGGCCGATAGGTCCATTTTTGTGGATTTGTATACGAACGACATTTTATTCGGCAAAATCGCCACACATGGCAACCACGATCCTTATTTCACACTTTTTTCACTACAGGGGTTACAATTACGGAAAGAGTTTTGCGTGAAGAGCATAAAAAATCTCTTAAATTCCGGGAACGGGTGGACTTTCAAAGTTTTAAAGTGGACTATGATTTATTCTATATTATTTTACATATCTGTGCTAAATTTCAGGCCGATAGGTCCATTTTTGTGGATTTGTATACGAACGACATTTTATTCGGCAAAATCGCCACACATGGCAACCACGATCCTTATTTCACACTTTTTTCACTACAGGGTTACAATTACGGAAAGAGTTTTGCGTGAAGAGCATAAAAAATCTCTTAAATTCCGGGAACGGGTGGACTTTCAAAGTTTTAAAGTGGACTATGATTTATTCTATATTATTTTACATATCTGTGCTAAATTTCAGGCCGATAGGTCCATTTTTGTGGATTTGTATACGAATCAAATCCACAAACAAACAAACAAACAAACAGAATTTCATTTTTATTTATAAGATAGTGATGTTGAAATTTTCTTTTCATTACGTAGGACCTTTATAGAGGAACGTTATCATTTGTTAAAAATTGTAACGACTTTTGGAACTGAATTTATGGACTTTGACGAAAGAATATTTGACAACACTCTCTTTTTATGTTTTGTTAATGTATTCTTAGTTATTTCTACTGAAAGAGAATAACAAAATTTACAAGTCTTAACACATCCCGGGTTTTAGTTTGCGTGCATGCATGTGGGTTCTCATGTTTGTTTTTCGCGCTTATCAAGAAAACACTCCCGGATTTTTGGAGTCGAGTATTTCGCGACCGCGCGAAAGTTTTAGTTCACAACGCAATGTTGCGTTGCTGTCCCATGACACGAAGCAAAAGAGAAAAAAAATCAAAACAGATGGTATTTTGCAACTTTTACTGGTTTCGTTTACAAGCATAGAGCGGATTCTGTCTAGTCATGTTATATAACAACCGCCTCCAGAGAGCTTGATCAGGTGAAGAATTCAAAATGCAACCGCAGTTCTGATTACAGATACTAACCCTTTGAGGCACAACCCTTTCCCAATGCTGAAAAAAAGGCAGCCGTTGCCATCACTCGACTTAACTACCAGCAAGACGGAGGACGATCGAAACGTTCATCGCTTGCCACAGATCTAGAGACCCCTTTTTTGACGGCAGCTAGCTCCCAGACAGCACAGCAAACTTGCATCAAACTTGCAGCACGCTTGATTTATCAAGTCAATAAGCTTGAATTAAGCTTGAAAATTCCAGTCGTGTAAGCTTGATGCAAGCTTGAATCAAGTGTTCTAGTTTACACTTGCCCAGCTTGCATTAAGCTTGACATTTCAAGCTTAAAAAAATTTCCCCCCCCCAAAAAAAAATCTTCTAAATATACTGGGCGCCCGCGCCCCACATACTTTATTTTTCCGCGCATCTTCCCCCTCTATGCTGTAATTTTAAGTTATTTTAATCTGTTTCCATCGAGTGTCCGTGGCTAGAATAGAACCCGGGACCTTTCGATTCGTAGCCGAGCGCGTTATCCATTCAGCCACCGGAGCCTTGTGCAACTATGACTAAAGTTTGAAGTGAATTATTAAGCGGTTTTCTGGCCAGATTGATAAGTGGGCGATATGTTATTTATTTTTTTTTTTTTCCATGGGATGCATCAAAATTAAAATAATTTTATGTGTGAGTTAGAGACTCTACTAATAGGGAAATAAACATAATATAAACTTAAGAGCAACACATGTTTTAAAACTTTCGCAACCCTCATGAGCGATACTGCCGCTGGCCAAAATCGAGACAAACGACTGATTTTGAAATCAATTTCGTAGTATAATTGTATTTTATTTTGAAGAATTTCCATATTTGGAAATATAGAATGGGTTTACTTACTTAACACAAATTTTGTGCTAATTAATCTGAAATCAAAGAAACAGATAGTTAAACGTTACTTCGAAATACTATATCACAGTTGCTAACATAACATGTATGGAATACAAACACTTTAGTCATTTTTATAAATATTTCTTATAATAACAAATAATTGAAAAATTTTGCTATTTTTTAACGCTAAAAATTCTCTTTACAAACGTGGTTAGTTATTTTCCTACATATATTGGTATGCTATATCGATATAGAGCATTTCGAAGAATTAAAACTAAGTTTAAATTAATTTATACAAATGTAAATTTGAATTATTTTCATTGTTCATACTTTATAATTAAAAAAATCATTTAACTTCTGAATTTTTTTTTTATCCTTTGTAATTTTATTTTAAAATTACAAAAGTGTAAGATGTAAGATTTTTGGGCCGTAAAATCTGTAGGCCCTGGGCAGTTGTTCCGTTTGCCCTGCCGGTAATATGGCACTGGTAATAAAAAACCCATCCCCGTTAAAACACATCTTTTACGAACTTTCAACAAATTTGAGGACGCTAGACAGTTAATGTCCATTCTCTTTCACAGATGGCGCCATCACCGCACTTTGCAAGTGAAAATCCAGCTTAAGCCAACCTTGCATTGCCAAGCCAAATCTCAAGCTGGATTTAAGCTTATGTGCTGTCTGGGCTGTGCGGGGCACAGCCAACTGCCGTCAAAAAAGGGTCTCTAGATCTGTGGCACGCGATGAACGTTTCGATCGTCCTCCATCTTACTGGTAGTTAAGTCGAGCGATGGCAACGGCTGCCCTTTTTCCAGCATTGGGCAATCTATCCAGCTGTTCTCGCATTCTTCCATTCTTCAGCAGATGTCAGTGCTGTTAAAAAGAATCGTGACAATTTTTTTTATGGGAAATGACGTGCTAAAAAAATAAAGGATTCTCGTGAAGCTATGTCCCCGCAACTATTTTCATAGAAATCCAATCTATTCTTCGTGACTGGCAATAGTCAAAACGTCAGAGTTGGGTGTTCCCAGAGCGGGAACACTGCGCGTTAAAGGGTTAAACTGCAACAAACTAAGTTAAAATAGAAACGCACATGGCACGTAATTTAATTTGTTTTACTCCACTAATGAGGAGATTATTGGTTCAATCATTTTGCGCGTAAAATCCATTTTCTGTATAGCAGGGAGGGCTTGATGTTTCATCGTCCCAGAAGACACATATTTAGCGGGTTTTCAAAATTCTCTAAGTGTTACGGATATTCCTCCGCCTCTCATTAAAAAAATTGCTTCAGTATGAAATTTTTAATACAATGCGTATTCTAAAGCTACATTTTTACGTTCCATTTTCCATTCACTGGCAGCTGAAATGTCTTTAGTTTGCTTTAATCGTACACCATAAAAGAGGTTTAAAAAGATACTTATAACAAGACACAATCATTTCGACTGAAAATTTATTCAGTCTTCATCAGTCAAAGATCATTGTCTCACAAATCCCACTGTTTTGTGAGACGATAAGCTTTGAGTGATGAAGACTGAATAAATTTTCAGTCGAAACGATCGTATCTTGTTATAAGTATCTTTTTATGTGTGCTTTTTCACAAAGTTTTTATTTATTTTAACGTTTAACACTGGTATTTTGAGTGTTTTTTTTTTTTTTTTCATAAAGGGTTCTTCAATTCATAGAGTCTGCGGAGGGCCTCTTTTGCACAACATTATTTTAAGGGGGGGGGGCTTCATCTTAAGCCCAGGCATTTCTCTTCGTTCTTGAGACTAAATTTCTGGTTCAATAATCTCATTGGCACAATGCTTTAATAAATATTGGTAAAAATGCTATGCCTTTTTTTATGATGCATAATCTTGCTGTTTATAAAGATGAACATTTTTATAGGAATACAGAAGAAAAAAGCATAAAATGAAAAAAAGTTCGTTTGTTTTGTGTTATGGCAAGCCTGCACGAGGAGCATATGCCTAGTTGGATGTCTTGGACGGAGGACTTGAAAATGAATAAAAGTAGCAGTAAAAAGAATTTTAAAAATTACAAATCATAATACATTAAATTCACAAAAAAAATCTTGCTGAAACATTGGTCAAAATAGATCCCACTATAGTTTTCTGGAAATAATTTTTACTTAATAAGATGGTTGCTGATGATTTCTTGAAACAGAACCACAATTCCGGCCACTATAGAATGGAAGTCCGCTGCTACATTAATAACTCCAATTTAAATATGCTGTGCAGAACGGAATCAAAAGTTGCAGTGCTAGTGCTTTATTTGTAACTTTGTATCAGTCTTCTTGAACTTGCAGCCATTTTTTAAATAAGAATATTACTGCAAAAATAACGTACCCCGTAGGAAAAAAGTAAATTAGCAGAATCAAAGGGTCAAACAGAATGAAAGTCAAATTACAATAAACCAAATGATACATGAATTAATGGAATGGAAATTATAACCTCTGGGACATTCCTCAGGGGCCATACCCAGAACATTATAATTAAAAGACAACAAAATAGAAGGATTTCGGTTGTGTGGCATATCAAAAGATATTCTCACCACACATTTTGGACCTATACTACTATAGAAAAACAAGAAAAATAAATACATAATTTATATATATATATATATATGCTTGCCTTGTGTGATGTGTGTAACTAACTCACAATGCTTAATTTTCCATTTCAAGAAAACATCTGTTTATAAAGTTTAAATATGAGCAATGGAATACTGCATAAGGGTTTTACTCACTAAGCTAAATGTTCACGAGACAAAAAAAAAAAAAATTCCGCAAATTAAGGCGATAAATTATGATAAAATCACAATCCGTGGATACACTGAGACAAAACTCTTGTCACAAGAGGGTGCTATCTATTGGCACACAAAAATGCTATCAACAAACTAGCGTCTTCTTCCAAATCACCTTTAACATTAAAAATGACAGTTTAATTGTAAATGGTCATCGAAAAAAAGTCCTTTTTTCCGCGGAAAAAATACTTTCTTTTCAAAGAATCATTGAACCTAGGTTCAACCTATTCACTCTCGTAATTAAAGAGACAGCCAAAGTTAATAATTTTTTTTCTATTTTCCGATACAAATTTTAGCTTTTCGAGGGGCTTTATACATTTTTTTTTTACTTCAAAAATTTCAGTACAATTATTTTTTATTAGATCAATTTTTTATTAATTGATTAATTTTTCTAGTTCAATTGCCCTAGATTTGAAGTCTCATTGATCCAGGGTAAGTGTTGAAGTTGTTTTCAAAAATGGGACTGTTTCAATATTTAGCTTTAATTTATTTCATAAACGAAAGATGGCAGCATTTTGATTAACCCGAAAGTAAACTGTATTATTATTTATAACTCTGTAGTATTGCTTGTAGTATTTTTTGTAATATTATTATTTGTTTGTATTATTATTTGCCCATACAAACATAAAAGAAATACGAAAAATATTCACTTTTAGACATTAATTTCTTAATATTTTACATTTATATGTTATTGTTTATCACAAATTTTGTATAAAAAAGACTTTTATATCCAGCAAAAACTTTTCTAATCAGAATTTAGAGTGGAATTATAACAAAAATATAAAAATCAGTGATTTTTGCAAAAAATTGAAAAATTGCTTTAATTTCTACAAAAGCAAACTTTCATTTAAAAAAAAAATGTTTTCCTTAGTTTTGGCGTAGGAGAAACTAAAATTTATCATCTAGAAGTCAGACCCAAAAATTGTGTTGACCGGTGTTATTTATGTTTTTGAACTTGGTTTAATAATTCAGAATAATCCGTAAAAATTTCTAATAAAAAAAAAAACAACTCCTTGAAAATTATTCATGACTTTAATTATGTGTACTTTGGCATTCGCATTTCAAACACCGGGTCGGCATTGAACTTTCTGATTTATGTTCCGTCTTAATAAGCCCTTGACCCTTATGAGAAAACATGCTCTCTTGTTACTTTCCGAACATGTACCCTGTAAGAAAATTATTGTAATCATGAAAAAATTCGACTTCGAGATTTTGGTGTATTGACACGTTTCGAGGTCTTCTGAATTCATTTATGCTATTTTTAGGTGATGTGTGTATGTATGTGTGTGTGTGTGTATGT
Source organism: Cheiracanthium punctorium (assembly GCA_038373885.1). Lineage (NCBI taxonomy): Eukaryota > Metazoa > Arthropoda > Arachnida > Araneae > Cheiracanthiidae > Cheiracanthium > Cheiracanthium punctorium. Next base: position 238,865 of record JAWZYV010017460.1, on the reverse strand, counting down.
GAGTGAACACGATAGCTCCTAAACGAGACATTCGATTGAGCTCAAATTGGGTATATATGTTATAAACCGCTGTCGCCAAGATCGGTATTGATTTTGGTGTGCGTAGAACCTATAGTTTTTCTACAGGGCTACGACCAAGATTTCTTTTACATTATGGCCTATGGGAGGAAATTCTTGAAAGTGCGCTAGCGTTTAAATGATGCATTCGATTGAGCTTCAATTTGGTATATATGTTTGAATTATTCATCGATTAAAATATATTTAAATGCCTGTTAATGATCTTAATCGCAAATCTTCGGAAATTCGAGTGGAGTCACTCGAGGTTTTTTTTTTTTTCCTTCCCCCTCACTATTGGCGTTTCCCTCAGTACTGCATCATAGGGGGGGGGGGAAAGAGAGAGACAAAAAACAACACGTATGCAGGCAGACACTACATTTTTGCTCAAATTTTGCCCGAGCTCTAAATCTCATGAAAATACCGTATCAAAGTTTGAGTACCCTATCATCTGAGCTGACTGTGCAGATGTAGAGTCCTTCATAAAAGTGATACAGGCACATTTTTCATGTGAAAGGTTTCTGAGTCCTTCATCCGAACGATAAAAGCCTTTTGCGACTTATCTTCACTACGTGCCCATTGAACTTTTCCTGAAGGATTATTGTCTTTCATTTTTTTTATTTAACCCTTAAACGCGCAGTGTTCCCGCTCTGGGAACACCAAACTCATGACGTTTTGACTGTTGCCAGTCACGAAGAATAGATTTGATTTCTATAAAAATAGTTTCGGGTGACATAGCTCCACGAGAATCCTTTACTTTTTAGCACGTCACTTCCCGTAAAAAAATTGTCACGATTATTTTTAACATCACTGGCATCTGCTGAAAAATGGAAGAATGCGAGAACAGCTCGTTAGATTGCCCAATGCTGAAAAAAGGGCAGCCGTTGCCGCCCTTTTTGACGCAGCTAGCTGTGCCACACAGCCAGCTGCGTCAAAGAAGGGTCTCTAGATCTGTGGCACGTGATGAACGTTTCGATCGTCCGCGATCTTGCTGGTAGTTAAGTCGAGCAATGGCAACGGCTGCCCTTTTTTCAGCATTGGGAAAGGGTTGCGCCTCAAAGGGTTAACAAGTAGTAGCGAAATGGAACAACTCATTCCTGCGATGGTGAAGTGAATTTTGGTTTGTCTCTCTAGAATTTTGGTTGGAAGAATTTTGGTTTGTCTCTCTAACCCAGGGATGGGCAAACTACGGCCCGCGGGCCAAATCCGGCCCGCCGGAAGGTTTTATCCGGCTCGCGGAGGGAATTTTAATTTGCCTGTCCGACAGAAATTGAAAGAATATATATATTTATATATTATAAATGCATATTAAGAATTATGAAGATGGCTTGAAGAAACTGTATTTTGAGTTCGAACGCAGATTTCAAGATTTCAGTGCCAGTCAAACGGAATTGGATATTTTTACCATGCCTTTCAACGTAAATTGTAAAGCAGTGAGGTCGGATTTGCAGCTTAAATTAATTGAATTGCAATCTAACAATCATCTCAAGTAGGTGTTTCTAAATATGCCAAAATTAGCGTTTTACAATTCATTATCGAAAGACACGCCCAGAAAATCAGTGCTATGTTTGCTTCATCTTATATATGTGAACAAGTGTTTACAACTATGAACCTTAGAGAGAATTCCTTCAGAAGTAGACTGACAATTTAGCATTTAGCCTCGTTCCTTAGAATCAGTGCATCTCAATTCGAACCTCAATATAAGGAACTTTAAAAAATGAAATCGCAATTTCATTCATCTCATTAACATATTTAAATTGTAATACTTGTATATTGTTTTTAAAATTTTAGAAAAATTTATCTTGGCCAGCCAAACTTTTTTTTTTTTCGATTTTTGGCCCGCGACCGAAAAAGTTTGCCCATCCCTGGTCTAACCGTATGCAGCATTGACTCTTTAACGCACTGTATCCTCGCCGTGAACAAAACTCTGGCGTTTTGATTATTGCCAGTCATGAAGGATAAATTTGATTTCTGTAAAATTACTTGTGGGTGACATAGTTACACGAGAATCCTTTACTTCTTAGCACATCATTTCTCGTAAAAACTGTCGATTATTTTGTAAAATTGTCAGAATTATTTTTAACAGCACTGGCATCTGCTGAAAACTGGAATACGATGGAAATATATGGATATAGAACAACTGGATAGACTGCCTAATGCTGTAAAAAAAGGCAGCCGTTATCATCGCTCGATTTAACTACCAGCAAGATGGCGGTCAATCGAATCGTTCATCGCGTGCCACAGATCTAGAGACCATTTTTCGACAACTGTTGCACGCGGTGAACGATTCGATCGACCGACATCTTGCTGGTAGTTAATCGAGTGATGGCAACGGCATTGGGAAATGGTTGCGCTTCAAAGGGTTAAGGGGCTTATCCACTCCGTCCGTGGAAACTCCGCTATAATTGAGAGACTTTGTATTTACTCATTTATTTTTACCTCATTGGATTATTTCTAGAAATCTTCCACAATCAGTTATAGTTCCATCTTAACAATAAGTACTGTGCATAGAGTTAACCTCTAAACCAATCCTGTAAGATGCTACATTTAGAGTGAGCATGTAATCCATAAATCCCAACGGGGGTGGTAACGGGTACAAAGGCAAAATGGGCGCATTGAGGAACTCAAGCGGATGGGCCGTATCGGCGTGTATCTATTTAGGAAAATAATACAGCGTGTTTATAAAATGTCGGCACATTCAAGGCCGTAGCCAGGAAGGGGGGTGGAGATCATGGGGGTTTGATTCCCCACCCTATTGAAATTTTATTTAAATACATTAGCAGTTTTTTATTTGCATTGATTCTGGAGGTCAATTAAAGGTGAAAAAATTTCAGCGCTAAATAACCCTTGAAATGCTGCACCCCTCCCCCAAAATTTTTCTCTGGCTACGGCATTGAACACATTCTGATATTTAATAACTCATAAAATAACGAAGATATAAACCGACGTTATGACATTTATGGGTGGAATAACTCGTACATTTTGTGTTTGGATCCCCCCCTTCCCCGCTGCCCGCCCTCAGTCTACGCAAAAATGCCAATTTTAACCTAAAATGCACTTGTAAACTCTATATTTTATTGAATAATTAAAAATACCACTAAAAAGATTAAAAAACTGGAATGTAACTGAAACTTTTTACAAGTTACTTGCAAGTTATAGTAGTTACAATAAATTTTAACATCAGTCAAGTTTAACAGTATGAATGGATACTGTAAGAATTTGGTTTAGTTTAGGTTAGATTGACGGTGACAAGCCTTTGCGACTCGATCAGCAAACACGCAGCTTATATAATCAAAAGGTTTTTACCAGAATATATATATGCGCGCTTGAAATGACCTGTTTGATGAGATTCCGGACTAAGTGAAAAAGACGGAAACTAATTTATTCTCTTTTACTCATTTCTGCTTTTTAAAAAAATTCATAAATAAATAAATTAGGTACAAATGATACACAACAATATTTTATTTAAAATTTGGACTAGAAAGAGTTGGATTATTTTTTCCCCGAAAAGAGTCGATGGTCAAACAAAAAAATATATATATAGTTTAGAGCCTCTGATTTGATTAGCGCGCGAATAAGGTGATTTATAATTAAAAGTACGTAATTCTTGATTTTACAAAATGAGATGCGAATTATAAAATGGAAATTACAAAATGAAAGCCGAAAAAAATTCTTACAAGAGTATAATTGGTCATTTATTTCTATATTCATTAGCTTTCGAGATATGTTTTAGAAAACATCGCGAATTTTTGGGAAACACTTATTTTCATACCAATTTTTCACTAACTTTGCCTTAAAGCTCTTCAACCCTCAATTTTAAAACAGTTTATTTCGAAGGAAAGTTGTAGAGCATTCAATTACCTTTAAAACGAGTTATTGATAATTCTATCTTTAAATGATCAAAAGTTTTAGCAATTTAGATTTTCAAGAAATTTTAGAGAATTCGAATGAAAACTGTATTGCGTGACAAAGTACGAGAAAATCTAGGAAAAAATTTACAAAGTTTTGAAACTTGGGGAAAACACTAGATGGGGATGTAGTTGTATGAAATAGAAAAGTCCCCCCCACGGGGTGCCGCGTGCCCCTCTCAGCCCCACCCCAAATAGTTCCCATTTTTTAGCTTTTCACTTTTATCTCAAAAACAGTGCTTCTTAGCAAAAAAATGTCAATTACAAAATTAAAGATGATAAAATTTCTTTTAAGAGTGTAATTTGTTATTTATCTCTATATCCAATAGCTTTCGAGATATGTTTTAACGCGATGGAAAATTTTTTGAAAATGCTTCTTTTCATCCCAATTTTTCACTAACTTAGACTTGTAGCTCTTCAACCCTCCGTTTTACAGCAATGGATTCCGAAATAAAGTTGTAGAGCAGTCACTTACGATTAAAATGAGTTATTATCTGGTATTTTATGTTTAAATGATCAAAAGTTATAGCAAATTGAAAATTTCAAGAAATTTTAGAAAATTCGAATGAATACATTATGCATCAAAGTATGACAAAATCTAGGAAATAATTTATTAAAGTTTTGAAACTTGGGAAAAACATCAGTAGGTGGTGCAATATTAAGAAACAGGAAAGTTCCTCTTCCTGGGGGTGCGCCCCCCCTTCCCCCCCAAGAAAGTAAATTTTTCTCTTTTTTTATTTTTTGTGTGCCAAAGCTGCAGTAATAGAACTCCCATTGATTTGACAAAAGATTATAAAGACATATCTTTATAAAAATAAGATTTTTTCATGGATTTGTGGTATTGTTATTGTAATAAATCTTAATTCTGATAATGAATCATTTTCGTTAAAGTTTAAATGTCAAATTTCATAATATTGAACAGATAAATTGTATTATGGAATTCTATTCAGAATTACAGGTAAAAAAAAACTTTCAAAGGAATTTATATATATATGCATATAATATGCAAAACACGAGAAAAATTACTGCAAAAATGACATATCGCTACTGGAAACTGAAAAACAGACTATAGTAGCATATACAGAGAGAGGGCCGAAGAGGTGAAAATCGAAGTACAATGAACCATGAAATAAACAGAAATGAATGGAAGGAAATTAAAATCTCTGGGACACTCATCAGGGGCCACACCCAGAAGATTATAATTAAAAACAACAAATTAGTAGGATTTCAGTTATGTAGCCTATCAAAACAGATATTCTCTCCACATATTTGGGCCCTATCCTAATATAGAAAAACATTGGAATGGAAGCATGAGATAGCAAGAACAGATTTACATTTATAAAGCAAATTACGAGGGAAAACACTGCAAAAATGGCATACCTCAACAGGAAAATCAGGTTGAGAATATATTTATCATGAGCCACTAATGAAACAAAAGTGAATGGAAGTATTCTATAGTGGAAAAATGTGATAATGAGAGCATGAGTTAGCAAGATTAGATGTACGAATGTTGCCAAAATTTAGAAGTGAAATACCGATGTTGCCAGAAAATGAAAGGATAATATTAAAATTATGAAAGTGTTGTCAGAAACAGTAACGTAATATTATTTGATATTATTAACATACAGTAATATTAATGAAATTAAGATTAATAAATTGAATTATACTTAATTAGTAGTTGGTATAGCTAATTATATTTCAATTAAAATTTATAAGAGAGACTAAATACATTTTAATACTCTAATGAATATATTTTTAGCTAAATGTATACAAATAGTTTTTTTTTCAGAAAATTAAAACTAATATTGAAATAGAATATTTAAAAATTAAAAATAAATGTATTTATGCTATTGTCACTGAATAAGAACCCCCACTTTCCTCCCATATGCAGGTATGCACACATCCAGAGCCTTTTGTTTTACTCTTTTTTTGAAATATTTCCCTAAATATGTATGCATATGTTTACACATCCAGAACAATATGTTTTATACTTTACTTAAAATGTATATCTATATAAATAATTTAGACTTTTGTCTATAGACTACTATAGACTTTTGTCTGTACATTTCTTGGAATAAAAAAAAATTGCGATTTCTATCCGTTTCAAGCACCTGGGAGTCCGGTGCGACCCTCAAAAAAAAGTTTGTCTGTCTGTCATTCTGTCATTCTGTCGTTCTGTCATTCTGTCCGTGACGCTTTTTTTGTTCAAGCATCACGTAAAAACGACTGAAGCGAATGATATGAAATTGGGTGTCATGATAGGTGGTCACTCAACTTAAAACATAGGCGTCGAATTTTTAAAAAATCTTTATTGGATTTTGAGATTTTGCGAAAATCCTTTCAAACTGTGTAAATTTGTGTTCAAGCATCACGTTAAAAGGACTGAAACGAATGATATGAAATTGGGTGTTATGATACGTGGTCACTCAACTTAAAACATAGGCGTCGAATTTTTAAAATATCTTGATTGGAGTTTGAGATTTTGCGAAAATCCTTTCAAACTGCGTAAATTTGTGTTCGCACATCACGTAATAACTGCTAAGTGAAAAAATGATATTTGGTGAAATATAGGTGGTCACTCACCTTAAACTATAAGCATCTAATTAAAAAAATCGATCAGATTTCGAGATTTTGCGAAAATCGTTTAAAACTGAGTGAATCTTTGTTCACGTATTACGTAATAACGACTAAAGTGAATGATATGAAATTTGGTCACATGATAGATGGTTGCTCAACATAAACTATAGGTGTCCAATTTTTTAAACATTTTTATTAGATTTTGAGATTTTGTGAAAATTCTCTCAAAATACGTTTATATTTCTTCAAACATTACGTAATAACGGCTAATACAAATGATACGAAATTTAGTGATAGGATAGGTAGTTGCTAATCTTAATTTATAGGCGTTGAATTTTTAAAATATTTTGATTACAGTTTGAGATCTTGTGAAAATCGTCTTAAAATGTTGAAATTTTGTTCCAGCATCACGAAATAAAGACTGCAGGGAATGAAACGGAATTGAGTGACATGATAGGTTGTCACTCAACTTAAATTCTAGGCTTCCAATTTTTCAAAAATATTGATTAGATTTTGAGATTTTGCGAAAATTATTTCAATATGCGTAAATATTCGTTCGCGCATCACATAATTACGACTAAAGCGAATGAAACGATATTACTTAGTTACTCTCTAAACTGTAATATTTTAACAATATATAAAAATTATAACTTCGCTTTCTTTACTTTGGCAACATACTACATCCATTCTGTGTACTCCTACAATGCTGACGAAAGTTCTTGCTTTTTGGAAATTACATTCAGTATTAACCCGTCAAGGACGGGTACTTCAGCTAGCAAATATATATAATGAGAAAGCATTGTTAAAAATATATTATCAAGTAGTATACGCACTAATAACATAATTATTTACGTATGAATACTATTATTTTTTTATTATTACTGTTATTATTATTAATTTTAAATAGTTTAATTTTACATATTAATATCAGTATTATATATATTTTCTTTCTTTCCATTTTTATTTATTTTTTAAATTTTATATATTTTTAAATTCCTTTAGTGCTCTTTAGCTACTTAAGCCTGTATTTTGTTGCCCATTGGTTAGATAGACTAGATTTTAAGTAATTTATACTTCTTTCCTCTCCCCCCCCCCATTTACTGTTTTTGTTGTTAAATATTCTCTCTTTTTAACTACATGGTTCATGTTACAATATCATCTAGTTAATAACATTTTTGTCTTTTCTCTTTTCTCTCCTTGGATCTTCTGCTTATTTTTGTCACTTAAATTTCTATGTTGGGATCACTTGTTTTCGATTTCTAGTATTGGCATCATGTCTGAGCTTATTCCTCCATGTTTGGATCTTTACACTTTTTTTTCCATTCTTCAGTAGTACGGTCGTGCCCCTAGGTTACTATATTACTACTCTTTCTGTCATGTAACCCTAGCTATTTTAACACGCTTTTATTAGCTTCACCTGTATGTATGTTTGTATGTTTGTAACCGACTCCTTCAGACTCGATTTTGACCCACTTTAAACGGACAGATTTAATTCAAACTTTGTACATTTATCAAGAACCGGTGACAATACAATAATCTTGTAAGATTATCCTGATCAGGATCGCCAGGATTAAATAATTTCCTCATTTCTTATCCTGATTGAAAGTAGAACACTTCCAAACATTACAATCTTAAGAAGACCGTTTCTGTGGCGGTGATCGTATAGTGGTTAGTACATTGCGTTGTGGCCGCAATAACCCAGGTTCGAATCCTGGTCACGACATTTTTTTTTTTTTTACAAAACATCGTCATCCATCACATTATGGAAGAGTTGAGTACAAGAACATGTTAAGGCCATTCTTTTTAACACGCTTTTTTTTGTTGATTAGAGACCTATTTTTCCTTTTTAGTGAGGAAGGTAGCATTTAACTGCAGGTTGATTTTGGTGATTAGAGACCTATTTTTCCTTTTTAGTGAGGAAGGTAGCATTTAACTGCAGGTTGATTTTGGTGCACAGCAGGGGCGTAGCCGGAGGTGGGGGTTCAGGGGGCTTCTCCCCTCCCCGAAATGGGGCCCTTTACTTAGCTTACAATTGAACTTTAGCTTTAAATTTGATACCCACCAATAAAATCCTGGCTACGCCACTGGTGCACAGTGAAAATAAATTATCTCTTTGTACTTTCCAACTTAGTGCTCCTTTGTGTCTTATGAGAGATATCGAAAATTAAAAATAAATTTTAAATACATACAGTTAAAAATAACTAAAAAACACGCTTTTGTAGCAAATCAAACTAAAAAGTGAAAAATAAATATATAGTTTAAAAAACCAAAAAACACGCTTTAGTGATAAATTGAACTAACTAAAAGGCGAAAAATAATTCTTAATATAGAAATAAATTAATGACCTAAAACTAATATTATTGTGAAAAAAGCGTGGGGTTGCTCCATATATCAGTTCTTGAGAATATTCGATCGGTACGATTAGTACAAAAATGATACAAAAAATATAGCACAAAGCCCCTTGGTTTATGTTCCGAATCAGTAACCATTTATTCATAGCACTGAGATTAAACTACCCTCTTAAATACTTCAAAAACCCGCCAAGGGTGTAGTGTACCCTTATGGGGGGGATGTAAATGTGGTGTTATGGTCAGTTATCTGCTACAGGGATCTAGTCCGAGGGGGGATTGGCCTACATGGGGGACTTTCTAAAGGATCCTAACCCGTATTTACGCGAATTTTCGGAGAAAACCACGGAAAACTCCGAACGGTTAGGTCGGCAGACGCGACCTGGTTTTGAACCAGGCACCTTCTTTGCACGTCTTGAGAGCACAAAAGCATTCAGTCATTGTTCGGGAAAATGTACCCGTGACGCTGAGGGCATTCCGGTGTCCCGGTTGAACATTTCATAAATCTGGAAAGCCTATATATGGATCATAACTTTTTTTCTTTTTTTCCCTCAGCTTTGATAGTCCTGTCTTCTTACATCACTTAAGGCCTATGTCTCCATTTTTATTTTTGGTTCCCTTTTTTATTTTTTTTTTTGGTTATGTGCTTTCATTTGCTCGAAGGATTATTAGGATATTCAAACTACGTAAGTTTAGTTGTTTTATATTATATTATATATATATATATATATATTGGATGGGGGGGGTAATTTAGACTTACAATTAACTTGAGCACTAACAATTATGTATTAAACATGTCTTCATATACGAATAAAAATTAACTAGTTCAGCAGAAAGAATAGGGAAAAGAAATTAAAAAAAGCGAAGATGAAAATTAGACTAAATCATACTCTCATCGATTTCTAAATTTCATTTAACTACAATATTCTTGAAAGCAGTTAATCTATCTGAGTCAAAACATGAATCCAACCTATTGACTGTAGAGTTTTGCAAAGAATGCTTTTGTAATATAATTATTGAAAAAAAAGAACTGTTTTGCGTAAAAATTAAAAAAAAGGAAAAAAGAATGACCTTTTTTTAGGGGGAAAGGGGGGGGGATGCACATCCTGAAAGAGGAACTTTCCTGTTTCTTATTATTGCACCACCTACAAGTGTTTTTTCCCCATGCTTCAAAAATTTTATAAATTATTTCCTAACTTTTATCGTACTTTGACGCATAATGCAGTTTTCATTCGAATTCTCTAAAATTTCTTGAAAATTTCAAATTGCTTTAACTTTTGATCATTGAAAGATACACTTAAAATAATAACTCATTTTTCAAAGGTAATTCAAGACTACAACTTTGCTTTGAAATCTACTGCTGTAAAACGGAGGTTTTAAGAGCTATAAGTTAGTCAAAAAGTGGATGAAAAGAAGCGTTTTCTATAAATTTGCGATGTTTTCTAAAACATAACTCGAAAGCCATTGAATATAGAAATAAAGAAACAGTTACACTCTTGTAAGAAATTTTTATCAGCTTTCATTTTGTAATTGACTCCCTTTTTTTTTTTTTTTTTTTTTTTTTTGGCTACTAAGCACTGTTTTTGAGATAAAAGTGAAAAGCTAAAAAAAGGGAACTTTTTGGGAGGGCGGCTAAAGGGGGGACGCGGCACCTCGAGAGGGGGAACTTTTCGGTTTCATATAACTGCATCCCCAATTAGCGTTTTCCCCAAGTTCCAAAACTTTATAAATATTTTCTATTATTTGCTGTTTTTCTGGTTAAATTTGCCTGGACTAGGAGGAAATGTGATGAACGAAAACAGACTGCACATGTAATGATGATAATTATATGGTTGACATTACATTAGAAAATATTAATAAGCTGGTTAACCCTTTGAAGCGCAACCCTTTCCCAATGCTGAAAAAGGGGCAGCCGTTGCCATCGCTCGACTTAACTACCAGCAAGATGGCGGAAGATTGAAACGTTCATCGCGTGCCACAGAACTAAAGACCCTTTTTTGATGCAGCTGGCTGTGCCCGGGACAGCCAGCTGAATCCAAAAAGGGGGGGGGGGGCAATCTATGCAGCTGTTCTCTCATTCTTCCATTTTTCAGCAGATGTCAGTGCTGTTGAAAATAATCGTGACAATTTTGTTTACGGGAAATGACGTGCTAAAAAGTAAAGGATTCTCGTGGAGCTATATCACCCGCAACTATTTTTAAAGAAATCAAATCTATTCTTCGTGACTGGCAACAGTCAAAACGTCAGAGTTTGGTGTTCCCAGAGCGGGAACACTGCGCGTTAAAGGGTTAAAGTAACAAAATGACTGAAGATACATGGAACCAAAATAAACCGTTTTTTTTTTGTTTTTTTTTTCGGTTCAGTTCAGGTTTTCGTTCCGACCAAAATAACGGTTTTTTCCGGTTAGAATCTCCGATTTTTTTCTCCTGCGAAATTTCTGTCTTTTATTGCGAAAATTCCGTACCTCAATAAATACATGCGTGTCGCATGGTTTATCTTTAATACGACTATTTCATTTGCAGTCACAATCCCGTGCTGTTTCACGTAAACCTGTGCTGATTGATCATCGATCACCCTACGACAGCGCGCGGCTGGCGATGACTTGGCGGTAGATAAATCCATCCTTTTGAAAATCCGCAAAGAAACAATAGATCTGTGACGTAATCCCGACGAAACACCGCCGTCTTATTGTGAATTTAGCAAGCGTTTCCTGAATCATCCGAAATATTTCAGCCGGATTAAGAAACTGACACGTATCTGGCGTTATCGACATTTCTGTGCAGATCTATCTAACTTGCAGATAGATGCAGTCGATAGCCTGCGTCCCCCTGGGAGTAAAGTTCAAAATGACGAGGTGACGCAATGTAGTATATCAAAGTAGAAGTTTCAAGGGACAGTTGGGGACAATTTTCAATATTTAATGCTTTTCACTTCTTAGTTTCCACCTTTAGGGAAGGAGGGGGGCTTGAGGCCTCATAGCCTCCTCCGTGGGTCCCCTATGCTGGACACCGAACCGAGGGGGGGATAAAATCTATGAAAATAATTGTAACAAAATAGCGGAGCGATGTTTCTTACGTTGGGGCAGTATTGACCCGAAAGTATTTGGTTTTGCATAGGAAACATTTATAATTTTGTATTAATGTTGAATAACTAATTTAAAGTGAGCATCTATCTGAAGTTCAATACTGGACAACAGTGGGGCACCCAGGATTTTAGTTTAGGGGGCGGGAGGACTGGGCTACAAATTCTGCTGAACTCGGTTATAGTGACATCATAGTTATAACGCTCTTATAATGTCAAAATATTCTGTGCCACTTGACTTGCCCATAGAACAACATGCGCACAAGCAATGTAACTCGTTATACTCAAATAATCATCTGATCTTTTCAGTATCATTTAAACCGAGTTTAACTGTGTTTCGTGCACTAATTCTAATTTATTTAAAAACTAACTCATGTGTGTGTGTGTAAAAGGTACTTTAGAAATAATTTAACGACAATTTTTAAAAAGAAAAAAACTGAATGCATTAGGGGCGATTTTCACTTCTAACTTTCTATCTTCGGGGGGTGGGGGTGAGCCCCCATAGCCCCCTACGTGGGTGCGTCTATGCTAGACACTCACGTAAGCCGGTGAGGTGTGTGTGTGTGTGTAAAAATCTATGAAAATAACAGTGTTTGAAATTAATTTTCAAATTAATTTTTAATGCAAATCTATATTTAGTAGATTATAACATTACCAGACACTAGAACACATATTTACTTGCACTTCACAGATTTAATTTTCTACTGTCCTTTGCAAATTCAAAAGAAAAAAATATGGATTACCCCAAAATCGGAATTATTAATATGCATATGTCATTTTCTGGAGGTGTTGGCAGGGATAAAAGTACGGAACGCGATTGTTTTTAAATATGGAACAAAACCTTAAAATATGGGACTGTCCCATATAATACACAACGGTTGGTCAACTACTGCAAAAGCATTTATTTTCGCAAGCCATAATTTTCGCGAAAATGAAGATGTCGATGATTTGGCGATCTGAAAATTTCGCGAATTTTATATGAATTGAATCAAAAGTTGAAAAATCCCGAAAGTATCTAAATATAGAACCCCTTTTGTATGATGCATTTTAAGAAACTTCCTTTGTCCGAAAAGTTCGTCTTCACCGCCTCATTCGTCTTCACCTGGTATAAATATTGTACGAGAATGCGCTGCATTCTATTAGTTGTATTATTGCTTTATATTCAAGAAATAGTTGTATAGTATTCAAGTAATAGTTGTAAGAAAGAAATTTGTAACTGTGCAATTTATCATTAAATTTTAATAAGTGAAAGATTTCTGATTTTTTATTATTATTTGAAGATGGAAAAAAAAACAGTATTTCGCGAGGATTTAATTTTTGCGATTACGACGGGCTCTCGAAAATAAGTGATTTTACAGTAATTTAAAAATATTTTTTTAAAAAGATGAAATCGGTTATAACTGATTATTTATGCTTCCAAATTATTTATAATACTATGATCGAGTGACGTTATGAGAATTTTTTTTCATAATTTTAAAATTTAATTTAATAATAATACTAACAATTTTTTTTTGGAAAGGTCTCGTGCACATCTGTGTCACTTATTTTCAAACATTTCCGCCGCCTTGCCAAACATGGGGGGGGGGGGGCAGAAAAAAAATCTTCATTAATCCTGCGAGTTTATTTTTAACTTATACATAAATAATTTTTAAAAAATATTTATTTCAGTAAGGCACACAGTGAGAAAAAATATTAGGAGGTCACAAAAAACAAAAAATGTAAATTTTCTAATAAAAAAGAGCTTGATTATCGATGTTTAATAAGCGAAAATCCCAATTTTGGGGAGGGAGGGGGGGGGACAGACTAATTTGCCACTTTGATACAAATCCACATCCACACCGCTGGCGCAATCAGCTTGAAATTTTGTATAAATGAGTTAAGATATAGGGAAAAAATTGTCCTACTTTAAAAATCTGAAAGTTCATTTCTCCCAGTTTACAACTTTAAAATCAGTTTGATAGAGTAAAAAAATTCACTTTCGCGATTAAAATTCGCTTGAAATAGCTCCTCAGTTCCAGTATGACTGTTTTTCACGAGATTAAAATAAATAAAATGTTTCCATTTTCATGGAGCGTTTTCGACGGATTGTGGGACTTCAGTGGTCATTGGGTTATTCCGGGACTTTTGCTTCACATTTTTTTGAATTTGTGTAAAAAAGTCCCAGGCTGCACATACAGTAAAATAAAGGATGCTGTGCTATTTATAGTAAAGTAGAGAACATGTGTACTACGAAAAAAAAAACCTCTAAAAATTAATTAATATTTTAAAACATTTTTTAAGACATTGCATTGCAGGTGAGCCGCCGCTCTTATGCGGGAGTTATGCCGCGCTTGTCAAAAGAACTTAATGAAATAATAAATAAAACATATTGAAATAAATATTCATAGTTGGACTGTAATTACCCATGTAATAAAAAAAAATGAGCAGAGGGATGCGGAGCGGCGTTTTGTGTCTCTCAGCACAATAATTTCATTTATAGTTGTCAAATATTACTACAGAAAAATAATTATATTTAAGGCTGAAATGCTTGCTATACTTTATGCAATAGAATGGCTTTCAACATTCATGTTTAACTCTTGCTTAATTCTATCAGATAGCAACTTTAGTATACAATTACTTCAAAACATCACACCAACAAATCAAGGGCGGATTAAAGGGGGCGGTCGCCCCCCCCCCGAGAAGAAAGAAATTAATGTAAAAGATCCTATTTTACTTCCATAAAATGGATGTATATGTCAATCTTCAAACTAACGCCCCCACCGACAAACTAACCACCCCCCTCCTACCGACAAACTTGCAATAATCCGCCACTGCAACAAATACAATAGCTCAAAAAATACTTACTAAAATATTAAAGATGAACAAAATAGTAAAATGTAAATGTATTTTTAAATCTCAATCATCAATAGCCGGAAATGAGATGGAGGACGGCCTAGCCAAGCAGGCTGCCTTATCAAACTTTAATAGAAAAATTATCAATAACAATAGTAGAGACACCCCCGCCCCCTGATCTACTTAAAATCTCCCATCCTTTTCCACTATCTTATCTAAAATACATTCTGAAGAAAAATAAAATAATGAATTGGCAAACAGAATGGAATGCTGCAGAAACTGGACGTTATACCTTTCAATTTTTTAAGACACCATCAGAATTTCAGAATCCTTTCTATTAGATCATAGAATTTTATACTTGTTCTTTAGAAATCATGGCCCATTCCCAGAATATCTATCTAAATTTAATAAATCATCATCACATTTATGTAAGTGTAATAATTCTGGTTCTTCAATCCATTTCTTCACTGTCTGTCCTTTATTTTGTACTTTTTTAATTAAAAAATATTCGTCTCAAAGCAGTGGGCCACATATATCTTAAAAAATAGACACCTAGTTAATAAGATTATTCAGGGCATCACAGAACTCGAGAAAAACCAAGTCAAATATATCTACCCACCAATAGCAGGCAGTATATCATCACAAATTGACTCCGATAAAAAAAATATTTACAAATACGAATAACAATATTAATAATGGTCTATTATTTTCCACCGAAAGAGTAATAATAAAATTCCATACATTATACCTTTTTACGCACTTGCATTGCTTTCTTTCTTTTTTTTTTAAAATCTTTTTTGTTACTTTCTGTTTGGCTATCAAAATTAGAATACAACCCACTTTCAACTTCAAAATTTTGTTTGCAATTGCCATTATATTACTGTCATTAGTTTAGATAAAATTCCTTACAATATTTGGCTATCAAAATTAGTATTGATTATTACTCCCTTTCTGGCTTTAAAATTTTATTTACAATTACTAGAAGTACAGTTTTATCGGCTTTGTATATATCTTATCAAAATTATTATAGTATTCTTAAGCATTTTGTATTACTTATTATTGTATTTATGTTGTATATGTATTGTATTATTATATGTAATATTATATCTCTGAAACGTACTCTAAATATATTTAAAAAAAGGGGGGATACAGCGAGGCTTCAAATTCCGTTGGTTCCCTATGCGGGTGCTGACGGATGGAGTCTCGCTAAAAAATGGTTTGCTTCAGGAGCAATATAAAGTCTCAAACCATGTAAGTAGGCTGCTCCTGAAGCTACTTTCCTGTATTTATTTCTTATTCATGCATTTTTATTATGAGATTTTATTTCTAATTCTGCTTCGTTTCAGTAGTTAAAAGAATCCCCATTCCTGTGCGAAGAACGGGTTCGGGTACTTCAGCCAATAATCTATGCAACGGTGAAATCCACTCAGTATATTCTCACAAGAAACCAGAAAATATTTCATTTCTTGGCTGAAAACTATATACCCATAGCTATCTGTTAGCGCGTCGCACATAGAAATTATGCAATCAAGAGTAAACAACTCTCAGGAGCCAGCAAGCAAGCAGCTCAGCAAACCAAACCAGCTGGAATTTCCGTGTGACGTGGTTTCATTCGAAAGAACGCACAAACATAACAACGTGTATGCACTGCCGGCGTGGAGGAGAGAAATGGAAAATGAAACTACTACTTTCGACTTCCCTTCCCCCGAAAGAAGGAAGTCGGATAGGCGGAGATTGTTTACAAAGAAATCGATCCAATTAACTCTTGCGGTGACGAACAATGTACTTGGATTAACGGTGTTGTTCGAAAAAATCATGTGATTTTGGTACATAAATACAAATAAACTAATTATGCCAGGCACTTCAAAATTTGGAAACTGTCTCTTTACAAGCTGTACTACATACTGAAATAAACGATCAATCTGTATCCGTTTCAAATCTTTTAGAAAAAATTCTTAAAAATCGGAAATTTTCGAAAAACGTGTCACTCTTCGAAAAATCTTGCAGCTCAGGTCCATGTTTAAGAATTTTTTCTGAAAATTTCACAAACGCCTCAGCGTTTTCGCTTATTGCAAGAGAGCAGTGTGAAAAGCAGCTTATGAAGAACCATCTGGAATTTTTTTTGAAGACCATGGTGCTATTAGTTTATTTCAATTTGTATACCAAGACTTAAAACAGAGTTCTTTTTTTTTTTTCGACATATACCCTTAAATAGCGAATTAGAATTAAATTTCAGAGACGATCGGGGAATAAAACTAGGAGGGGAGACACTTGGGGGGTGCAGTCCCCACCCCCAAGAAATTTGACCCTTTACTGAACTTACAATTTAATATTTAGCTTACAATTGAAACTTAGCTTAAAATTTCATACACAGAACCCCCCATCCCCCACCCCTGAATAAAGTAATTCAAAGTCCATAATTAGCTCTAAGAAAACAGTTCTTCATATGTTTTCTTTGATAAAAACTACGGAACAGGTAGGATAGCTTGCCACCAATGGCGACTTTTCATTATTTGGCGATTTATACATGCTCACAACCTATAATTACTGTTCATTTAAGGTTACCGGAAAACCGTTATCCATATTTTCATTTACATAATCGTTTGCAGATTGGCGTACTTAGCACCACGAATTATACCATCTCGTCACGCTAGCAAATATCCAAAGTGTATAACTGCTATAATGGCATAGTTAACGCAGCCAAATATTTCTACTGGTAGCAAATAATCCAGCTGGACCGAACCGGCTTTAAAATAATCTGCATTTTAATTATTTTTCATTTTCAAAATATTAGTTATTCTGTTTTGGAAAAACGAATAATCGCTAATTCTAAACTCCTGTTGTCTAACCGAACTTACTATTTGAAAATTGTCAACTTTGTGTAACACAGTTTGAGTTACTTATTTCATATAGTTTTTATTTTGGCGTAAAAGGGGCGTAATTCTAACTCATGTTTGTAAATTTCACGTGATTCTAGATACTTGGAAACGCTTTGTTGCAAAGGAATGAATGATTTTATGCCAAATCTGGCAACCATTCGGTTTATTTTTTCAGTTTTTTATTAATATCTTCTAAAATAATTCGATTTTCGAAATTTAAGTCAGCTTATCAGGTTCCTCGGAATTTTTCGAATCTGTGGGCACCTTAGTCGAAACTTAAATCCCCACGGTTTAGGAGGAGATAGGCCAACAAGCTTTGACAGCGCCAGCGGCCTTTACTTTTTTTTAGAATAGAGAGATTATTATAATAAACTCGGGTTACTTTGGCCCGATTAGTTCACTTTCTGCATTGAAGGTGAGCTTGCTTCACTAGTGCTGCATGCAGCATGACTAAATAAACGGTTACTGTGAATAATTTTGTCATTTCTTTTCTTCAGTTTGACGCATAGCAATATCAGGGCCCGGACTGGCCAGGTCAGCTGGTCGGCGATCGCTGAAGACCCCCGGCACATAGGACGGGGGGGAGGGGGCGGAGAGGCATTTAAAAATGGATCTACTACTTTATAACAAGAGTAATTTGATATATATCAGAGCAATTTGATTAATTATTTCCCAGTAATCTTACGCAGTGACGCAGCGGAAGATCCCTGAAACACCGCAACTCAAAGGGGCCCCCGAAAAGTCAGAGCCCCCAAAATCTCTAAAACAGTTAAATGTGATTTTTAGGCACGCAAGCCTAATTTTCAAATATTGCATAGTCTAATATTCTATTCCTTCTAAATTCCCCAGTAAGCAGGGCCTGATTTCCCGGAGAGCATTTGGGGCAAGCGCCCGGGCCACCAAATTGTTCTTTTAAGTTTAAAAATTTGTAAATTTTGAAAAAGTTTTCGAAAGAGGGGGGCCCCAATTAAGCTTTTGCCCAGGGCCCCCAACTCGATAAATCGGCTCCTGAGCCCCTTTTCAATCTCTAGCCGTGGCCCCCCAAAGGAGCCAGTCCGGGCCTGGCAATATCCTAGAAGTATCTCTATCCGTCAGGCCTGTATCCCGTATCCCTATTTTAGATGGGGGGGGGGCATTTTAACTAAATGTTACTATTTTTGATGTTTTATTTTCTGTGAGAAATATGGTGCGTTTGAATACAATACATTTCAAAAAATGAAAACTGTTATAGTTAGCATCTAGTCAAAAGAAGAAAAAATAAAATCTATAAAATTGGATAAAATTTATGTAATTATAATATAAAAGTGAATTAAATGATTGCTTTAACTGGATGGTAAAGTCTAAATTTACAAAATTCTTATTATAAAAATTTCTTATCAAAAATTTATATAATTCCTTAAGATTCCAATGTCCCTTTCTTACATTAGATTCCGATATATTTACCAAAAGAAAGCTAGAGTATAATTATCACCGTGGGAGGAAAAATATAAAACGATAAAACTTTTTATGAAATGGGAATTTTGTTAAACTATACCTTATAATTTAATTTTAGATTTCTTTTTCAATAATAATTTTTATTTTATGTATGCACTTTGTAATTAGCAAAATTAGCTTTTCGTTAGCAAGCTTTTCGTTAAAATTAAATGTATATAATAAAGGGTTCGTGCTAAAAAGTAACTTCGAACGAATTTTATAAATAAAAAATTACAATTAAGAAAAAGTTAAAATATAAAATATATAAAAAGACGTATATTTAATCCTCACACTTTGTCGTAGTAAAATTGATAAATTTAGATGGAGTCTTCTTGTCTTTATATTTAATGTGTTTCTTTGAAGTAGTTTCATAGTATAGTACGGTTTTAAGAAATATTTTAATATTTTTCCAGGGCTTATTTGCGTTAAAATTTTGAAACAACCTTTTTAAAAATAAATGTAAAGAAAGAAAAGCAATTCATTTGTCTGAAAATTAACTTGGACTCCGTCCTCCACATTCAGGCAGACTTCAAGTTACAGGAGTTAAAAATAAGTCCGAAATAAGTCAATAAGTAATTAATCACAGACCTTCCAAAAACACACTTGTGATGTTACACAACATCCATGTTTTTTACATCATCACCTGAAAACAGAACTAGCAAGTTTTAATCGTTTATTTTTCTGGCAACTTTTTTCCTGCAAGCCTTCTTTTGTTCCAGTGTTTTTGGAAAACATCCAAGTGAGAAAAGTTTTCCTCTAGTACATCATAATTGGATAATAAAGGATGGCACAAAATGCCTATCGATTGATGATACTACTTGTAAAGTTTCTAAGTTCGGATCTTGGCGTAATGAATTCGTCTTCCGAAAAATCTACAGGGTGGATTCTTCTTGCAGAAATCCAGATTGTATAACTTCCAGCCTGAGGCTATTCTGAATCCAAAGCTGGTAGATATATGAGAGATGAATTCAGGCTCATTTTTTAAAACCCGATCCCAAGCACTTATAATCCGAGCCCGCAGGACCTTATCTCATGGGCAAATCGGGACTTTGCCCAGTGCCCCCGGCTCAAAATGGCCCCAATTTCAAATGTTGCTCTGAAATATTCTTTTTCACATCAAGTTTTATGAAAAATAAATCAAATTTCATAGATGGGGGCCCCAAAAATTCATCAATGCCCGAGGCCCCTGTTAGTCATAATAGGGCCATCGAGCCCGAGAGATGTTATTTAACCCTTTGAGGCGCAATCATTTCCCAATGCTGAAAAAGGGAAGCCGTTGCCATCGCTCGACTTAACTACCAGCAAGATGGCGGACGATCGAAATGTTCATCAGATCTAGAGACCCTTTTTTGACGCAGCTGGCTGTGGGCAACTGCTGCCCTTTTTTCAGCATTGGGCAATCTATCTAGCAGTTCTTTCATTCTTCAGCAGATGTCAGTGCTGTTCAAAATAATCGTGACCATTTTTTTACGGGAAATGACGTGTTAAAAAGTAAAGGATTCTCGTGTAGCTATGTCACCCGCAACTATTTTTATAGAAATCAAATCTATTCTTCGTGACTGGCAACAGTCAAAACGTCAGAGTTTAGTGTTCCCAGAGCGGGAACACTGCGCGTTAAAGGGTTAAGTCGCCCGAGCCAGAGCCCAAAATTTCAGCTAACAGATAAATAAGAATCAATTACTTCATTGCTAGAATATCATAATGCTACTGTTTGTGCAAATTAAAGACAGATATAGTAGCAAACTATTTAAGAACTTACTAATTCTTTATATTCAAGTTTATCAAATAATAATAAAAGCGTTTCAATTTTTATCAAAAATTTGATTGAGTAGTCGCATATCGGTGTCAAACATCTGTATGTACTTTGATATATTAGAAACAGAAAAATGCGAGTCATAAATCACATATAATAGTGGCATTAAAAATGATATTTTTAAAACATGTTCAAAAGAGAAATTTTGCATAAAAGGTTTAAGAAATTCACCCACTGGTTGGGAACCGCTGACTAATGTAATCATAAAATAAACTTTGTGGAAAACACACATAAAATGTTTTTCACAAAGTTTATATTTATTTTAACGTTTAACACCAGTATTTTGAGTGGTTTTTTTTTCCCCGAATGTAATCATAATCTGAAAACTGAAATTCCCGTGTAATCGTAATCCAGAAAATTAGATGTCTAGATTATGATTAAATAATCGTAGTATATTCGTAATCTGAGCATCCCGTAATCGTAATCGCTTGAGACAATTACAGGATTATATTCACTCAGTTTTAGATTTTTCGTCAAATGACGATAACAGAAAAAACTCATTACATTGAGTGTAAACGCTTCGTTAAATTTCTCGGGGGCTCTTGCTTTTGACAGACTATTCAAAATGCTGAAAAAAATCTTAACCCGTTATAACATGTTCATTCACATTACAAAGACGTAAAGCCAAAAATTCTTCTTTCTGTGGCCAGCGTTACTTCCTCTCATCGGTCCTGTCTGGGCCCATCAAGGCATTCCGAGATCTGTGGGAGGGGAAGCAACGCTGGAGACAGAAAGGAGAAAATCTCATCTGCTGTATTATTGCAGGGTGTGAGGATTAAACGGGTTAAACCTGTATTCAAGGATCCTTTCATGTGTGTTATTTTATAAAGTTTAAATTATTTTATCTTTTAAACACCAGTTTCTTTTGAGTGTTTTCTGTTAATTAGTTCTGTCCTCTGCTTAAAAATTGTACAATTAAAAAGCTGTGAAAGTTCCCAAAAAATATTTTGCAATCGTAATTTGATAGTAATCTCAATATGCGGAATTGTAATCGAAAGTTTTTATTGGTTTGATTATTGTAATCTAATCGTAATCGGCAAAATTAATGTTTGGGGTTACCATAATCTAATCGTTGTCTCTCTGAAAAGCAAAAGTAATGGTATTCTAATCGATTACGCATCGGCGTAATCATTTCGAAGTCCGGTTCAAACGCGTATTAACCAAGAAGTTAGTCCACCATCTGGAGAAAACTCCAGATCATTAGATCGACGGCCGTTCAGTAGGGGAGAACACTAGGTCTTCTTACTTCAGCCATCTACCATGTTCGGTGTCTTATACATTCGGTTATGGTGGGGGCCCCTGTGATAAGATGACGATGATAGAGTGACCTTTAAGACTCGTTTATTAGTAAATAAAGCAATACGAGTCAGTGGAGCGGCTCGTAGCTTCAGTTATTGGGATTGCTGTTTAAAGAAAATTGACCCACTGTTTCAATGCTTCTGAAACCCTTGCAGCAAGGAGCCGGTACCCTGGTACCGTTTGAGGGTGGGGGGGTCATGGTAATTTAATCATTTCTAATCAAGCCTAGATTAAATAGCTTTTAATCCACGTTATTTACGTTAATCTGAACTAGGTATATATCATTTTAATCCCTTTTGGGAAAAACCTAAGAGTTTTTATGTGTGGTGACCATACGTCCTCAATTTTCGAGGACAGCCCCCAAATTCTTTTTTTTTTCGGTTTGTCCTCAAAATGTAAAGAAGCAATTTAGGACAATTCTTAATTATTACATTGTTTTTTAATTAGATTACTGTTTATCATTTCATTAATTATAAAATGTCCCCGATTCTGAAACAAAATTGGAGACATGTCCAAAATTCTACGTTCGAAAATAGTCACCTTAGTTATACTTTCCGATATCATTACTCAAAATCTACGTATTTTTTCTGAAAGTTTCATAAAAGCCACAATTTTTAACTTATTTAACTACATAGTGCAGCTTATAAAGAATCATCCTGAATTTTTTCGAGTTGCTGGCACAATTAGTTAACTTGTGGATCTAGACCGTGAGGCAGGTTTTGCTTCTTCGACATACACCCTTATTTTCCATATTCATTTTAGGAAATTTTCACATTTAAAAAAGGGTACGATTTTCATTG
This sequence comes from Cheiracanthium punctorium, assembly GCA_038373885.1. Lineage (NCBI taxonomy): Eukaryota > Metazoa > Arthropoda > Arachnida > Araneae > Cheiracanthiidae > Cheiracanthium > Cheiracanthium punctorium. The sequence goes on along the minus strand of JAWZYV010017460.1, from coordinate 215,801 downwards.
TCGAGAGAGGCTTACAAAAGAACGCCAGGGCTTAGATGCCTAATACTTTTAACCCTTTAAGGCGAGGTGTCTTTAACGTGAGGAGACATAACTCAGACGTTTTGACTGCTGTCAATCACGGAGAATAAATTTGATTTCTATAAAAATACTTGGGGATGACATAGTTACAGGAGAATACTTTACTTTTCAGCACATCATTTCTCGTAAAAATGGTCGATTATTATTTGTAAAATTGTCAGGATTATTTTTAACAGCACTGGCATCGGCTGAAAAATGGAAGATTACGATGGAAATACATTTATATAGAAGAAAAAATGGATGCTGGCTGTGCGGCAGCCCCACAGCCAGCTGTGTCAAAAATGTTCCTGAGCTCTGTGGCACGCACTGGGCGATTCGATCGACCGCCATCTTGCTGGTAGTTAAATCCTGTGATGGCAACGGCTGCACGTTTCCGACATTGGGAAATGGTTGCGTCTTAACCCTTTAACGCGCGGTCTGAACTAGGACACCAAACTTTGACGTTTTGACTGTTGCCAGTCACGAAGAAGAGATTCGATTTCTATGAAAATAGTTTCGGGTGACATAGCTCCGCGAGAATCCTTTACTATTTAGCACGTCATTTCCCGTAAAAAAATGGCCACGATTATTTTTAACAGCATTGACATCTGCTGAAAAGTGGAAGAACGCGAGAACAGCTGGACAGATTGCCCAATGCTGAAAAAAGGGCAGCCGTTGCCATCGCTCGACTTAACTACCAGCAAGATGGCGGACGATCGAAACGTTCATCGCGTGCCACCGATCTAGCAACACTTTTTTGACGACAGCTGGCTGTGCGGCCAGGTGCGTCAAAAAAAAGGTCTCTAGATCTGTAGCACGCGATGAACATTTCGATCGTCCGCCATCTTGCTGGTAGTTAAGTCGAGCTATGGCAACGGCTGCCCTTTTTTCAGCATTGAGAAAGGGTTGCGCCTCAAAGGGTTAAAGCGTTCAGAGTTTAAGTTGACTATCTTTAGTGGCCACAGATTTCAGAAGACGGGCTCAGAGACTGACTCACCCAGCTAGAGAGGTATCTAATGATATAGGTAAGCCAATCTCAGAATGGAAGAGGCCTCTCCGGGTTTCTGAATCATTAGCTTATCAATTTTGCAGTTCCAAGGATCCCACAAAAAACGAGAAACTGTAACAGATATAAACCCGGACAGGGATTGCAATTTAAACGGAAAATGAATTCTAGAAAATCAGTAAAACAAATTGAGAAATTAACCAAGGAATTTATCTAAAGCTTTTTTCCCCCTCCTTCTTTAACGTATTTTAAATATTTTGAACACAAACCAAAATGCACTAATTGCAGGAGGGAGTAACCCAGAGGTACATAAAAGAATATCCCAATTTTTAAAAGCTAGAGTATGATGAGGCAAAATGGGTAGTGGCAGTGACGTGAAAATAGGTTGACAGAACGGGCAAGATGTAACTGGCCCGTGGACAGAGGTGTCTTCCCGGACAGCCAGCGGGGGAGGATCCTAACATTCATTATTAGAAAATTTAGTAAAATGTTTAGTTTTGTATTCAATTAATTTATGTTACCCACTAAAGGAGATACATAGGTGGACAGCCATGGGACGAAATGCCATCCAAGACCATGCCGGGAATCAAACCCGGACCCGTGGTGAGGTGGAATGGTTATCTGTAGCCACTACACAACGCGATTGGCCCTTCATATATAATTAAATTAAGTTTAAAAAATAAAAATATTAATTTTATGCACAGTTTGATCATGCATATAATAAAATGCTCGCGTAAAAAGTTATAAACTTCTAATTCAAAAACACTTTTTAAAAAACATCGAAGCAAGCATGAAGAAAATAATAAGCCATTAAGTTTAAGTTCGTAAAAGAGTACAATTTAAATTTCTAGTCCATAATAAAAGACTGAATAATCTGAGAAATGTAAAAAATACAGCTTCGAGATTTTATCACGATGTAAAAATTAAGTCAGCTTTAGTATGGGCTTATTATTATGAGCGTATCTATCTTGATCATTCTTGGGTAGTGTGAGCTTAACTTTAACGAAAAAAAAAAAAAATACTGAATGTAACCTGCTGGATTATGCCTTGCTTCTTTCAATAGATAAGCTACTTGCGCTAATTATTTAAGGTAGGAAATGATGAAAGGCGATGAATCTTTTAAACTGAGTATTATATCTTCAAACCACAACCAAAATCTTTTCGAGAACTGCACCATTCCCAGAAACCCAGATTCCCTGTAAGATAAGCGATAGCGCAAGCCACTTTAGTGTCATTGCAGATACTGTTATTAAATTATTCTGACCAAATATTAATTAACAGTAAAACGTAAAATAGTTTACGTTACGTTTTGCGTTATCCATTCACCTATAACGTAACATAACTAGAGCATGCAATGCAATAAATTTGGGGGTTGGGGGAGGGGGAGGGGGTCAGTATGCTGCATTAATTCTGGAAACCGAAAAAGACGCCATACTGTGCTGATCTGTGGCTATTTTCTCCCCTCTTAAAGGGTATGGGCGGGGGGCTGGACCCCTCCTCTTTCACTACGCCACTGTAACGTAAGTATACACATGTATAGTTAAGATAGTTCGAAAAAACTCATTTGGTTCAGAAACATACTTTAAAACAAATTAATTACGACAAACTTGACATGTTTTAGGATCTCTCTTCAAGAGTCGTACTGCGATCAACCTACGCTAGTAATGAAACTTTCAGAAATTTTTTTCAAATAATATCATATTTTGTTATATAATTACGATAGAGTACAATAATATCATTTCTTAAGCTTTTTAGTGTTGCGACCCTCTTAAAAGCCCAAATATTATTTAAAAAGCCTTTCGACCCCCTTGTTACAATAAATATCGATGCTTTGAAAACATTGAAGACCTTTATCAGTTCATATTTAGGCGCAAAAATATTTGCATCATTTAGAGCACGGACAGAAAGACAAACTGGGAGCATTCATATTTTTCAACATTGTGCTAAAGAGCTAAAAATATCAGTGACGCACCCAGGATTTTAGTTTGGGGGGGGGGGGCTGGGCTACAAATACTGCTGAACTCTGTTATAGTGACCTCGATTATAGTTACAACTCTCTTATAACGTCGAAATATTCGATACCATTTGACTTGCTCATAGAACACAAGCCCACTTATCAATGTAACTCGTTCTAAAGTTATAAATAATTATAAGATCTTTTCAGTGACGTTGTAATCGAGTTTAACTGTGTTTCATATACTAACTGTAAGTACTTATTTAAAAATTAATGTGCCTTTTTTAATAAACAAATATTTTAAAAATAATTTGAAGAAATTTTTAAAAATAAAATATTTTAATTTTTAATGCTTCTCGCAGTCTATTTTTAACTACATCTAACATGCAATATTGTTGAATTACGTTTCAGCATCAGAAATTATTTCAACATTTACTTAGTTTGTAGTTGCATACAATCTTTAAGATATTGGGTAGCCTGCAAAGTTAGTGGCGATTCATTCTTCTTTTTAATTTTAATTTAAGAATTGATTTTGAGAATTTCCAAGTAGCCTGAAAGGTGGCAAAAGGACGTAAAATCAGAATGACACCTGTATAATTTATTAAATATGTAGTAAATTATAAATATTTGTTTCAATTATCCTTTAAAGTCAGCACGAACTTCAGCACGCAAAATCCCGTATAAATCCCAATTATACGACCGGAGACATAACTAACATCCTAAACGTTGGCCCGCAACTTTTCAATGGTTGCCCATACCTGTTATAAAGCAATATATTTTAAGTATTGTAAATTTGTTTATTCATTTGGCTTTTTCTCAACATGTGTTTTTTTATGCTTTGGTTTACTTTTCTATCTGCTTCAGGTAAACCTGAAACTTTCCAAAATTGTTTAAAAACTGGTTTCTTTAAAAATTCCTAACATTAGAAATCTGAGTGAAATTTTTTTAAATAGTTAATTTTCTTTTCTTTTAATTTTTAGGATATTTTTAAGTTGTCTTGTAAAATATTTTTAATTTTATTTCTTTCAAGCTAAAATGAAAATTGTTTCTTATTATTCTCAGGTAGTATATTTTGTGATGCCATGGCAGTGATAAACTCAATAGTTTTTAGGAAAGTGTACCAAACAGTCATACTGCTTAAAAATTTTCGTACAGTTAAATAAAAAGTTAATTAGTTCTTAAAAACTAATTTATAAATGAAATTATGTTTTTAAATTGACATATGAGCTATAACGTATGTTCATACAGTGAACAAAATGTTTCATTTCTATCTCTTTTTTTAAAAATTAATTACATGAAGTTACGTGAGTTACATTGCATGAATTACATGAAGTTAAATCTGAAATTATCTGAATCTATCTAAAAATTCAACAATTTCGGCATAAAGGGGTAATTATTAAAATGATGTAAAATTATCAAATACTCTTTATTGTCGTTCACGTTTCATAGAATTATTATTAGCAGATATTTAACAAGTCTACGGCCATGCAAAACTGCCTCCTTTTAGTTTTATTTACGGCAGGTCAGCACAGTCAGACAAATTGAAATCTTAAAATACTTTTCATTTTCGAAGGTGTTAAAAAAGCACTTACTTAATGTAAAAAACTGGAGCAGAGATGTCCAGAGACTTGCCGAAGATGGACGCACAGAATGGAAAACCTTTTTATAGAAACTGTAGTCAAACCGTAACCGAAACTTTTTTTCAGAGTTGTGCCACAATCCAGCAAATCCAGATTCGCTGCTTACATACATGCATGTTATCCTGGATTCATCGGAAATCTTGTTAAAACTCTCTCCAACTTACTTACTTTTATGATTTCCGTAAAACAGTTTGGAGAGTACATATCTCAGGAGTAAAACCCCACAGTTTTTAAGTTGCAAACGTCGATTTTGAAACTACGTTTCATATCTCAATCATGTAAACAACTCACAAACTCTTAACTCTAACCAAAACTTCTTTGCTTCCTGTAAGTTCAGTTTCGCTGCACATCTATGCTGTGGGAGCATGAACAAAGAAGAAATGCATGGCCGTAGACTTGTTAAATATCTGCTAATAATAATTCTATGAAACGTGAACGACAATGAAGAGTATTTCATAATTTTACATCATTTTAATAATTACCCCTTTATGCCGAAAATTTGAATTTTTAGATAGATTCAGATAAAATTGATCATCTCAAGTATGTTACTATCAAAATTAGACAAAGTCATACAAACAATTTAAAATGTATATAATTTTAATGCTATTTTCTATTTTTATATTTAATTTATAGAGCAGCTTTTCTTTTGCATTTATTTGAAAATATGTTAAAAATTTCATTTAGCCATTCTCTTTGTTTATTTATTGTTTCTGTCTCTAAAAGCAAAGTTGTTTATTATTAAAGTTTGGAGCAAGCCTATACTTTTTCTTAAAATCCTATGCAGAATTAACTTAAATTGAGTCACAGTGAGGCATTAGGAAATCCAATGAAAAAAATGAACTCACGCCTTTAAAAAATCATTCACAAAAACATATGCAATATTCAGGGAGTTGTACTAGTTTTCTCGCTATTATCGCCAATGACTAAGGGGAAGTTTTTAAATTGTGAACATATAATTAAGCACGAAATAAAAGATATATATTACGATTCGGGACTGTACGTAAATTTGAGAGAAGATCAGTACTTGGCTATTATAATTTGAATGTCAATATTGCACCACTTGTGTTTTTTAAAGATGTATCGGCAGTTGGAAGGAAATGTTCGTTTTAATTCTGTTATTCAAAGCTTCACTGATAAAAAGGTAAATTTTACGTGAAATTTACTAGCATATATACAGATAGCATGTCTTTTCTTTGTACACAAGGTCACTCTACAAAAATTACTTTTCTTATTTATTTTAATATACGGCCCCTTAAAGAACTTATGGGAAGCCAGCGGCTCAGTGGTAGCTCATTGTTCTACCGTGCACAGGTTCGGGATTCGACTCCCGCTCAGGGCACGGTTGACTCAGCGTTTTATCCCTTGAGTGGGTCGATAAAATGAGGTCTGAATACTGGGGGCTCCGCTTCAGGCTGACCATCTGGCAGGGCCATATGCTTTAGCACGCCAGTAACGATGGTCCGGAAGGCGTGGGTAGGCATCGCAGGCCCTACGTGGGCTGTTGAGCCAATGTTAATTAATTATAAAACTTAAGGCTTAAAAATTTAATTACACGTCATTACAATATTTTCATATAATTGGAGATATATTCCTAAAGCCTATATTAAACCAGACAGCACATAAGCTTAAATCAAGCTTGACATTTCCTTGAATTTGACGTATTAATGCAAGCTTGACAGTTCAACTCATTTTAAGCTTGCAGCAAGCTTGCAGGAGTCAAGTTGAATTGTCAAGCTTAAATACAGCATGATTTAAGCTTGACAAGTGATACTAGCTTGATTTTAGCTTTCAAAGTGCGCAGTGATGGCGCCATCTGTGAAAGAGAATGGACATTAATTGTCTAGCGTCTTCATATTTGCTGAAAGTTCGTAAAAGATGTGTTTTATTTTATTACCAGTGCCATATTACCGGCAGGGCAAACGGAGCAACTGCCCAGGGCCTACAGATTTTAGGGCCCAAAAATCTTACATCTTACACTTTTGTAGTTTTAAAATAAAATTACAAAGGATAAAAAAAATCAGAAGTTAAATAATTTTTTTAATTATAAAGTATGAACAATGAAAATAATTCAAATTTAGATTTGGCTAAATTAATTTAAACTTATTTTTAATTCTTCGAAATGCTCTATATCGATATAGCATAACAATATGTAGGAAAATAACTAACCACATTTGTAAAAAGAATTTTTAGCGTTAAAAAATAGCAAAATTTTTCAATTATTTGCTATTTTAAGAAATATTTACAAAAATGACTAAAGTGTTTGTATTCCATACATGTTAGCAACTGTGATATAGCATTTCGAAGTAACGTTTAACTATCTGTTTCTTTGATTTCAGATTACTTAACACAAAATTTGTGTTAAGTAAGTAAGCCCATTCTATATTTCCAAATATGGATAGTAAAATTCTTCAAAATAAAATACAATTATACTACGAAATTGATTTCAAAATCAGTTGTTTGTCTCGATTTTGGCCAGCAGTATTGCTCATGAGTGTTGCGGTACAGAAAGTTTTAAAACGTGTGCTGCTCTTAAGTTTATAATATGTTTATTTCCCTATTAGTAGAGTCTCTAAATCACAAATAACATTATTTTAATTTTGATGCATCCCATGGAAAAATAAAAGAAACAAATAACACATCGCCCACTTATCAATCTGGCGAGAAAACAGAGTGATAATTCACTTCAAACTTTAGTCATAGCTGCACAAGGCTTAGTGGCTGAATGGATAGCGTGCTCGACTGCTAACCCAATGGTCCCGGGTTCTATTCCAGCCACGAATACTCGATGGAAACAAATTAAATTGAGATTTCAGCGTAAAGGGGGAAGATGCATGGCAAAGTAAAATATGTGGGGCGAGTTCGCCGACTGGCGCCCCGTGTATTTAGGAAAATTTTTTAAGCTTGAAATGTCAAGCTTAATGCAAGCTGGGCAAGTGTAAACTAGAACACTTTTCAAGCTTATTGACTTTATAAATCAAGCTTGCTGCAAGTTTGATGTAAGTTTGCTGTGCTGCCTGGGAAAAAGGAGTGACCTTTTCAAACAGTTTGAACCATCTAATACAGCAACAGAAAAACCAAAAATGAATCATAACCATTACTTTCTTTGAATTGAGTATTAATAAAAAAAAAAAAAAAATCTGGAGTGACTCCACCCGACTTTCCGAACACTTACGATTAAGATCATTACCAAGCATTTAAATAAATTTTAGTCTATGAATAATTCAAACATATATACCAAAATGAAGCTCAATCGAATGTACCGTATAAACGCAAGCGCACTTTCAAGAATATTCCCCCATACGCCATTATGTAAAAGAAATCTTTGTTGTAGCCCTGTAGAAAAACTATAGGTCCTATGCACACCAAAATCAATATCGGTCTTGCGACAGTGGTTTATAATACATATACCCAATTTGAGCTCAATCGAATGCCCCGTTTAGGAGCTATCGGGTTCACTCACATACACACACACACACATACACACATCTCGTAAAAACAGCATAAATGAATTCAGAAGACTTCAAAACGTGTCAATACACCAAAATCTCGAAGTCGAATTTTTTCACGATTACAATACTTTCCTTACATGGTACATGTTCGGAAAGTAATAATGCCTTATATCCATCCCTGAATGTGCTCCTTACTTCATAGTTATTTTGGCTGAGTTAAGGTTAAGAGAGGGAGTATGATTCACGGTGGGGAAACCTCTGAACTGAAGCCGTGTTCGACTCGAACCAAAACCTTTTGTTTCAGAATTACGCCTATCTGGAAAACCCTGGTACACTGATCTTGTGCGATAGCACGAGTTATCTTGGAAAATCGTCGGAAATACTTCTGTTAAGGATCTCTTTGCCAATTGTTTTGTTGCTTTAAGGACACATGGAACAAACATCTCGACGACTAAAAAGAGGCAATTTTTGCAAAAAATTTAACATCATGTATTTTATTTAAAAATAGAGATAGAGATGAAATTATTTTTGTCCACTGTATTTACACACATTATAGTCTATGTATAAAATAAAAAAAAATAACTTGATTCATAAATTAATTTTTAAGAAATAATTGACTTTTTATATATCTCTATAATAAAATTTTTGGAATATTATTTCAGTTTGGTACACTTTTCTAAAACAATATTGGGTTAATCACCTTAAAATTTGGTGCGGTATCAGAAAACGTACTACCTGGGAATAATAAGAAGCGATTTTCATTTTGGCTGAACAGAAATTAAATTAAAGATATTTTACTAAAAAACTTAAAAATTCCTAAAAATTAAAGCAACAAAAACATCATTCCTTTTTTTCAACATGAACAATTTAAAAAAATGAATTTCCTATAAGGGCTCAGTTACAAGTAAGCAATCTTTTAATTTATTTACGTTTTTTTAAATTATTTTTAAATATTTTTTCTTTTGTTTGTTTTAGAAAAAAGTGAGGATATAACGAATATTTGGCCCTTTTCTCCAATTTTGATGTAGATCAGGCTGATAATTTTAAAGACAATTAAGAAAAACAGTTTATAAATAGAGAAATTCAATATATTTAAATAAACAATTTACAATATTATGCTTTATTACATTGGTTAAAAAAACGCTTAACTGAATTTTAAGTTGCATTAAACATCTTCATAAGTGTATCTAGTAATATTGTAGAATTAAAAATTTTGTTTTTTACCTGTAAATTGCTGCAGATTTAAATATTATGCTCGTTGAATTAACCATAACAACCTTACTCACTAAAACTCAGTAAAAGTATCCTACTTCATTCTTTAAGACACTGTAAAACTTTGACGTGGTTTATCAGAATGTTTACATAAACACTTTCTTACTTTGTTGGAATTGCATTATACTGAATAGCTTCTTGCTTCTTTTATTTACCAGCCATTTTTGCTGAGTAGTTAAGATAGTTACGATAGGGGTGGGGAATGTGATTCATAACAGAAAATCCTCTGAACTGAAACCATGTTTGAACTCAAACCAAAACCTTTTCAGAAATGCGTATAACCTGCAAATTCTGGTTCACTGCCATCCCACAAGCTCATGAGCCTGTGGGATGGCATGAATTATCCTGGAAGCGCCGGCGATAGCTCTGTTAAATATTCTCTTGTCGAACATTTTGCTGCTTTAAATATGTTCATGTTGTGTTACTGCAAAATGGTTTTGGTAAGTACGTATTAATTTTTATTCCTGATTTACTTTTAAGCAAGAAGTGTGGATTTCTAATAAATTAAACAGCACTGGTTTTCAAGAATTCTCTTTCCCTCAAATTAGAAAATTTATTTTGTTTCACCTATAGTTTTCGCGAAAAGAAACTAATGAAATTGCCTTGCTAATTTTGAGGGAAAAAATGATGTATGTAATAATGGGGCGGGCATATATAATATATATATATATATATATATATATATATATATATATAAGAGGTAAACGTAAAATGAGTAATAGTACTAAGTATTCTAATAGTTATATAAAATCTGCTATTTTAAAATTATATAATTACTATACCAGTACTTATAATTGGTTTAACATACGTACTTTCATTAATTCCATTAAAAAGAAACTTTTAGTTAAGTATTTTTCTATTTTTTCAAATCTTAACATTTCTGGACATTTTTCTCACCTATTCTTCGATCTCATAGTTGCACGAGCCACTGCACTTACCGTAAACCTAACCAATAACAGTAATAATACACCTTCTAATTCTAACTTATTAATTACTTTCACAAATCCTGCAATCAATAACTTAAATTTCAATACAATATTTTCTACTAATAACACTTACTTTCCCATTAAAAATGTCATCATTAAAAAGTTCTTTAAATATCCCCTACCCTTTGGTAGGAAACTATTTAACTATAACTCCTTTTCTAAAACATATAACCCTTCTGATACACCACCCTGTATATGCAATGATAATCACTATAGGAACTTCATTAATAGGGATTATGGACACATCATTACTGGAGATCTCGCTATCATAAAAGATATTAGGTTAAAAAAAACTCATGCAGAAGGGCTCTAAACACCGTATTCCTTCAAAACACTCTCTTAGTGGCATTGTAACACAATTAATTCACATATGATTTAGATTTTTACATATACAATACTGCCTTAAAATACAAAACTCCTATTGAAGCCTTCACTACCTGGAAAGTGAAAGTACTTTCAATCTTTAAGCAAAATATTGCTAAGTATGTAAAATACAGGTCTCCTGTCAATAGTCAATTTCATACTCAAATAGACTTTCTAAAGCAGTATTTCATAATTACTTATGTAGATAAATCATCCAATACTTATGCTTTTATTTGTAAACAGTTATATCATAGCTTGTTATCCTCCACAATAGTAAATAACAGTATCTATTCATCCACTAATCTGTCTACTGTAGTCTGCAACAAAAAAATTCTGGCTTTCTATAAACTTCTCAACCTACAACATAACAATCTAAACTATCCTTATATTGTACTAATCCCTAAATTTCATAAATCGCCTTTAAAGTTTCGAACTGTTACAATAGGATGTAATACATATAGCAATGTAGCAAGTAAACTTTTATTAAAGATACTGTCTGTTATGCATGAGTATTATATAAAACATAATGATTACTCTATCTCTATAGGAAATAGTTATGATTTACGCAATACAATATGTACTATTAGTAATATTACCTCTTTATATACCTATGATTTTAAAGATCTATTTAACAATATTCCTCTTGACGACCTTTACAATGTAATTAATGAATTATTTGAAACTTGTGTTAAAAATATTAAGCTTGCTTCCAATGTTGATGTAACGTATTTCAGTTGTCGTTCTAAATTTATTATCTATAATAATTATATTCTACATAACAATAAAATATATCTACAAAATCATGGTATACCACAAGGTGGTTCAGCATCTAGTTACCTTGCAGATCTTTACTTATATTACTATGAAAAAGAGTATACTAATACATATATCATACTTAAACGATATATAGATTATATCTTACTTGTAAACACTACTAATAATAATAACATTATCTTCCCCATAAAATATCCTTCTGCTCTGAAATTAATTAAAAATGATATGCTTAACTATTCCGTTAGTTTTCTAGATCTAAGCATTTCCATCACTCCTAGAAATAGCCTTAGTTTCAATATCTATGATAAGCGAAAAGATTTTAGCTTTAAAGTAAATAGCTTTACTCATTTTTCCGCCTGCTTACATAAATCTGTATTTCAGAATATCATCTATAATCAGTGCTGTAGAATCAAGTTTCTATGTTCTGAAGATTTTAAAGTCTCCAATTTTAAATCTCTATTTCTGTCAGCTAGACAATACAACTATCCTACTAAGTTCCTAAAATCTATTATATACAATTCTTGATAATGATGTGTCTAATGTCTTCGTTAATTTACTGGAGGTTGGGTGGGGTTTTGGTTTTAAGGTTGTAATTGGATGGATGGGTCGGGTGGAGGAAGATTTTCTCATATAATAATTAAAAAAAAAAGTAATATGTATAAAAACAATTTGGATGTGTATATGCATGCATATATATATCTGGAAGGATTAAAAAAAAAGAGGGGGTTCCTATATTGTGATTATTCTGTCCTAAACAATTTTTTTTTCTTATTTACTAGATTAATCTTCTGTCATACAATAACTTATTAATCATACTTTGTCACTAATAATAATCAATATATTTTTTAAACAATATGTTATATTTAACTTTGCTGTACTATCTATTTTATTCAATCATTTTAATTTATTATTACTAGGGGCCAAGGCCCCCAGACTCGCTACGCTCGCTTTTCATATGAGGCATTCGGCCCCTAATCGGGCTTATTCGTAAAAAAGACATAATTTCAACAGAGAAAACCCGAAGATTGGATCAGATAGAATGTTACTGAGCTAAGCTACACATTGCTTAGTTCTTGCATCTTCATTGGTACATAAAAATTTAAACTTCACACTACAGTAGACCCCCTACCCCTCATAACACGGAAGATATTTTGTTATGGGAATCCGTGTTGTACGGGTCCTGAGCTATACTCCACCTGGAATGCGGACTCCGCTTATAATCGCTGGAAAAATTATTTGTACTCCTCAGAAACACAATGATATTTAATGTTGCCATTCAAAGGTTATACTAATTAGGAGCTAAAGCGTAATAAAATAAGAACATATGTTTCAGCTGTATTTTTAATAATGTAAAACCTATTGGACACCTTGCGAATTTGCCACCCATGGCGATTTTTCATTATTTGGCGACTTGCGTAAAGTTAATAAAAGCTACGGAACAGATAGAATAGCCTGCCACCAATGGCGACTTTTCATTATTTGGCGATTTACACATACTCACAACCTATATTTACTGTTCATTTAAGGTTACCGGAAAACCGTTATCCATACTTTCATTTACATAATCGTTTGCAGATTGGCGTACTTAACACCACGAATTATACCATCTCGTCGCGCTAGCAAATATCCAAAGTGTACTATAACTGCTATAATGGCATAGTTAACGCCAAATATTTCTACTGGTAGCAAATAATCCAGCTGGACGAGAACCGGCTTTAAAATAATCTGCATTTTAATTATTTTTCATTTTCAAGATATTAGTTATTCTGTTTTGGAAAAACGAATAATCGCTAATTCAAACTCCTGTTGTCTAAGCGAACTTACTATTTGAAAATTGTCAACTTTGTGTAACACATTTTGAGTTACTTATTTCATATAGTTTTTATTTTGGCGTAAAATGGGCGTAATTCTAACTCATGTTTGTAAATTTCACGCGATTTTAGATACTTGGAAACGCTTTGTTGCAAAGGAATGAATGATTTTATGCCAAATCTGGCAACCATTCTGTTTATTTTTTCAGTTTTTTATTAATATCTTCAAAATAATTCGATTTTCGAAATTTAACTTAGCTCATCAGGTTCCTCGGAATTTTTCGAATCTGTGGGCACCTTAGTTGAAACTTAAATCCCCACGGTTTAGGAGGAAATAGGCCAACAAGCTTTGACAGCGCCAGCGGCCTTTACTTTTTTTTAGAATAGAGAGATACCCAAATTAAATTTCATGCTGTTCTGGAAACTCGCGGAATCTTTTCGCAATCGAAAGATTTCGTTTTGTGTACACAGCTATTCTCATGTCCATGCAAACGATTTATTTGTGGGGAAAAAAAAAAAAAAAATGATAATAAACTGTGTAATCTGGAAAATCTCTTTTAAACTAATTTGAATCCCAATTATATGACGTCATATTCACTTGAAAAGGGTAATTTTGTCACGCAAATGATTTACTTTTTTGACTCTCGGAAATAAAATGGTGCTGAAAATAGCGAAAAATCGCTTAAAAAGGAGGGAACGGGTAGATTTTCAGATTTTTAAAGAAGCGCAGATTGTTTTCTATATTTTTATACATGATCATGAAAATTTTCAAGCGGATCGTGCAAACGGTGAAGAAGTTATTAGGCTTTATGTGTTAACTTTGTAAATTTCACGCGATTCTAGATACTTGGAAACGCTTTGTTGCAAAGGAATGAATGATTTTATGCCAAATCTGGCAACCATTCGGTTTATTTTTTCAGTTTTTTATTAATATCTTCTAAAATAATTCGATATCCGAAATTTAATTCAGCTTAGCAGGTTCCTCGGAATTTTTCGAATCTGTGGGTACCTTAGTCGAAACTCAAATCCCTACGGTTTAGGAGGAGATAGGTCCAGAAGCTTTGACAGCGCCAGCGGCCTTTACTTTTTTTTAGAATAGAGAGATTCTATATATATTTAATTATATTAATATACCTGGATACTCTTAAAATTTAATAATATTACCTTTTAGTATTTGGCAACTCCTATCCATTCTTCTTTCCACTTTTACACTTTTATTTTGTGGCAACACCATTTTTCACTCTTTATAATTCTTAACATTGGCAACACATATTACTTGTTCAAATTTCAAATGAGATTTCCATGTGCTCAAGGTCTGGTATGTAGATTTATAATTCCCATTTCTAATTTTTGTTATCTTTTTGATTTCTTCTTTCCTTTATATAGTAGGGTAGGGCCCAGATGTGTGGAGTTAATATCTCTTCTGATATGCCACACAACCGAAACCCTACTATTTGGTTTGCTCTAAATTATAATCCACTGTTTGTGGCCCCTGACGATGGTGACAGTGGTTATAATTTCCGCTCCATTCTATTATCACAATAATTTTTGCACTTTATTTGGCTTCAAAATGTGTTTCTAATTCTTGCTAATAGTTGTTATATTTTTATGCGAGATATGTCTTATTTGTAGTATGTTTTGTGTTTTACTTATTAGTTATATATATATGTATATATGTGCTCGCCTCATTATTACATACATATATATATGTATACAATGAAACCACCGTAAGCTGGACACCTGCGCTTCCCCCGAAAAGTGTCCAACTTTCAGAGGTGTCCAGCTTATAGAGGTATATTTCCATATTATGGACATGTTCCGTTCCCCAGAAATGTGTCCAGGTGTAAAAATTTGGGATATTCCACTAAATATATATATGTGTGTGTGTGTGTATATACAGGATGTTCCAAAAAAGTGGTAACACGCTTTAATTCTTTATATTAGAGATAAATGTGCCATGTAAATTAAAAAACTGTTGTTGTTGTTGTTGTTTTTAATGCCCTCTTCCAATCGTGGAGCGGCTACAGATCCTCCATATAGGACGGCGGTAGGCGGAAGGGGACGGCTTCATTTTAATGAGCCCCAGTGAGAGGAAGTCCTTCGCTCGGGATCCCCTAATTTTGAACTAAATTCAGGAGAGGAACCAACCACTTGAAATCGGAACCCCCAGAGGTATTGCTTGAACATGTAGGACATTGGAGCCACGACGGAATTTTACGTGCAACAGCTCCCATTAGCGTACACGATCCCACAGCAGCGAGAGGAGCTCACCCTCCCAAGCACTGGCCAAGCGGGTGCTCTTTCACTTTCCGCGTTCTTACAGGAACGGTATTTAGTGACTAGGTAGGTCACTTCGGGACTTGAAGAAATATTCAAAATAAGGTAGGAAAAAAGACTATGTTCAGAAACAATACCTCGTTCATAAAAAGTTATACTTTTGAAATTTTTATATAACGTACACACAAAAAAAAAGAACTCCCAATCAGTAAAATGTGCCCCATATACTTATAAGGTGATGTGCAAAGTTTCGGCCTTTCATCATAAAACGTCTCAGAAATAAGCAAAGGTGATCGGAGGCTATACGTGAATTCGAATGTAAATGTTTATTGCTGGAGAAAATACTTTCTTTCGTATTTTCTGTACGACTCCTTAAATGCCTTCAGCCGACGTGATTTTTTGCCTTTGAGAGCCATTGAAAAGCGGTTTAAGTCAGAAAATATTTATCTCCATATCTCTGACAAATTAGGATATAATTATTAAACTTGTACATCACTAATCATGAGTGTATGGGGCACAGTTTACAAATTACGAAATTTATTTTGTACGGGAATCGTATACAAATTTAAAAAGCGTAACTTTTTGGAGATTAACGTGAGGAACTTTTTCTTAGCGTAGTCTTTTATCCCACATTATTTCGAATATTTTTTTTTTTTTTTTTGATTCAGATTGCCCACTTATCTAATAGATAAAGAATTTAAGCGTGTTACCATTATTAGAGACATCCTGTATGAACTAAACGAATTTTAGTTCAAGGAATATTTTCAATGAACTAAGTCTTTAAATTACTGGTGACACGAGTTATGATTACCTGTTAGTCCTTCTTTTTCGATGATGAAATTCTACTTCAATTTCTGGAATGAATTAAAATTTCATCATCCCGAACTATTAACCCATTTTCACCGAGTTTCTTTATTCATTTCTTTTTTTATTAAGTCTCATGGGATATAACATTTCATTTCATTCCCTTGAACAATTGAAATTTTAATTTTGTGGTTGTTTCTTGATTCGCGGATTCGTTTTTAATGATTTAAATGCAGATTCGCGGTGGGTTTTTTTTTTTTTTATTTAATGCGAAAAACCATTGTTGTCGATTGCATAATATTAAACGA
This sequence comes from Cheiracanthium punctorium, assembly GCA_038373885.1. Classification (NCBI taxonomy): domain Eukaryota; kingdom Metazoa; phylum Arthropoda; class Arachnida; order Araneae; family Cheiracanthiidae; genus Cheiracanthium; species Cheiracanthium punctorium. Next base: position 199,100 of record JAWZYV010017460.1, on the reverse strand, counting down.
AAAGATGGTGAAGGATTTCGGGGGGGAAACTTTTAAATTGAAGCTACATTGAAACTCTAACCAAAACTTACTATATCAGAACTATGCGCATCCGCATTAGGTTAGATTTCGCTGCGCATATATGACTGCATAAACCTTTCTAGATTCTCGCAGAAGTTACACTTAACAATTCTCCCAGCAAACGTTCAGTTTTTTTAAATAGTTCACCTTGTATTCCTGTAAACACTGTTTGGTAAGTACGCATTTTCTTTATTTACAGTGAAATATATTTTATCTGACTAGGCCAATCGACGCAAGCGTCGATTTTAAAAATTATATGTTTTTGTATCTCAAGAATTTCAGTTTTTCAGAGAAAATTTTGTTTTATTGTAACAGTCTCTCAGATTAAAATGGTTTACTTTTAAAGGGAATTGCAGGTTTTTAGTTTATTTATTTGTTATTTTGTAACTAAGAATGTATCATTAAACCAGATATGATTATACCAGAACAAGCTCAACAAAAACTGGTATTAAAAGTTAAAAATAACAAAAAATTTCGTAAAATAACAAACATAAAATGTACTCATAAGAATTTTTTTAATGTGTGTTATTTTACAAAACTTTAATTAATTTTTTTAGTCATGATTATGTCTTTAAAAAACTAGATATTCAAAAGTTTTTTGAGTTGAAGACACATTATATTATCAGGAAACTTTTAAACACTATAATATGAATTGTATGGCGGAGCGAAACAATTTTCAAATTTTATAGCTATAATTTTAATATTTGATATATAAAGAGTACAACCTGTCTTGAACCTAAACGGTCTCTGTGTGGAAATCTCTCTGTAATGTATTTTTCGTCTCCAGTACTATTTCTTATACTGTTAAACAGTACTCCTTTTTCAATTGGGCAAAATGTTCTGGTCCCTCTCAATTTCATTTAATACAGATTTTAAAGTTTAATAGAACTGTTCTTAGGAAACAACGCATGTTTTCAATATTTTTCCCATTTCGAAATTCACAATTTTTAGGGTTTCCTTTTTTTCTTCTGAGAAACACTATAACAATTTTCTTGGAATTTTGAATAATTTTGTAGTTTTCTTTTATTTATCAGATTGAATGAATTTTCATTCTTTGAATATTTTGAATTTATAGAAAGGTCTTTAACTGCCGATGATGAAAATTTACATAGTTTCATATCATGGAACTTTGATTAGCTTTAACCGTTTTGTTTGTGAAAATAAACTTCCAGACCAATTTCTTGTGTAAACTAAAAGGATTTCGCTTTTTTTTTTATTAATCGTTTTGTAAATGTATAAATTCTGATTTTACTAGAACAATTGCAAATAGCTTTGATTATTTGAATATTTTTGAATTTGTTATGGGAAGTTATTTAACTATTCGTACGGAATTTTTTTTTTTTTTCTCAAATTTCGGATCGTAGAACTTGGATTAGCTTTAACCTTTTCATTTGTGAAAATAGATTTCCAATCAATTTCTTGTGTAAACTAAAAGAATTTCAGGAATGTTTTTTCAATAGTTTATAAAAATATAAAACTTTATTTTAGTCTCTAGAATAATTTTAAATTATTTGAATATTTTTGATTTTGTTGTGGGAAGATCGTTAACTAAGCATGTGGAAATTTTCCCAAATTTCGGATCATAGATCTTTGATTTGATTTAACCTTCTTATTTTTGAAAATAAATTTCCAGTCAATTTCTTGAATAAACTGAAAGTATTTAACCGAGGGAATGCAGTTAGTTTATAATTTATATTTTATAAATGTATAAAACTTCTCTCTCTCAGTTTTAGTCTCTATGGCAATGGAGATTATATATTTGAATATGTGTTTGTGAGGATGTTGAAAATGTCCCAAATTTCGGATAGTAGAACTTTGATTATAGCTTTAATCTTTTTACTTCTAAAAAGGTAATTTTAGTCAATTTCTTGAGCAAACTAAAAGAATTTGACCGAGAGAACGCTTTTCTTATAGTTTGCAAATGTATAAAACTTCATTATAAGCTCTAGAAAAATTGAAAAGAATTTCATTGTTTGAACGTCTTATTGATAGCTAAAATAATAATCTTTCCTGTATTGTGATATTTTTCAGTATAAAAATGAATCGCAGTTTAATAAAAACCTGGTAATAACTATGTTTTACTTAAAACAGTGCAGCGCTTACTGAAGTTTAAAAAGTCAGTTAATAGAACTGATTCTAGAAAAAATCTTTATCAAAAATTATGAAAATGCAATAAATACTTAATTTAATAGTTAGTATTTCTTATTGCTCATTAGTTTTAGAATTCAATTTTTCATCCCTTTAAAACACGGACTTCAAGTTTTAAGTTCTGACACATTTCAGTTATAGAAGACCCATAACACTTTATAAAATGTTTTCTATACCCATTTTCAATATAAGGGGCAGGCGCGTAGCCAGGAAAATTTTTCAGGGGGGGGGGATATGAACGTATATGTGTATAAATAGACGAAATTTCATCACTAATCCAAAAATTTCGGGGGGGGATATATACCGATATCCCCCCCCCTGGCTATGCCCCTCATAAGGGGTGCCAAAGCTCATTCCTACACACACAGCATTTTGCTCTTAGGCCGGCCCTGGATATGTATGCATATAGCTTTGATTATAATAGCTTACATAATCCCCCTCCTTTATGTATTAAAACATGTATAACGATAAAGCAATGTCCAATTTTAAAATTCTATTGTTTTTTAAAATTGTCTTTTATAAACCTCAGAAACAAACCACTGACGGAGCAGCAGATTAATATTTGGAGATTCAGTTTACAGTTCAGTTTCATTAAAGTCATTACATTACTTAACGAAATTCAACAAGGTGGGAAAACGTTCAGTTTTTAAAATATTCTATCAGTTTAAAAAAATATTTTTAATATTTTACTCTTTATATTCTGCAAAGCCTCATTTTTTTCAGTTAAGATTTTTTAAAAATACTTTTAATCAAACAAAACGAGATTTTTCTATCGCATATCAATCTTTTATTTCTCGATCATTGTTTATCTTTATTTTTTTCATTCAATGTGCCATTCTTTTTTATATATTAACCGCATGATGATTAAAAAATCTTATATTTTATTTCAATCAGAGAAATGCTGATAGCAGAAAAACAGCTGTTAGTTATGTTTATCTCAATTGATATCAAAACTGAAACATTTTTTTTTTTCAATTCGTTACTAACATCAGTCATTATAAGATATTTTAATGAAGATTAATGCAGGACATTCGTATCAGATTTGAAAGCACTTTTCGAGCAATTTGAAAGCAATAGAACTGCAGTATATTTTTAATCTGAAAAAAGACAATTTATTTAAACATTTTTTCAAGACCTTGTGATAATAAAATGTAAAGAATCTTAATGAAACAGTCTCGAAAGCTTTTACAATTTTTAACAATTTTCTTAAAAATTACCAGTTGTATCTCCTGTTCATTTGGCTGTGTCTTGAAAGAAGTTATTTAAAAATATGTATTCAAGGAACCGTTGTTCTACAGAATATATAGTTCGCATACAACTAACAACGTTAAATAATAATAATAATAAATAAATAAATAAATAAATAAATACTTTATTTGAATGACGTATAAAATATAACAAAAACGCACATAGTGTCATTCCTAATGCTTAGCTTTTTATTTATTTATTTGTTATAATAAATAAATAAAATGTAAATACTGATTAACATACATTATAAAGAATGTATGTTAATCAGTATTTAATAATTTTGTATCACATGTATGGGTAAATGTATAAAATATATAATTATAAACAATAATCTAATAAGATGATTAAAATATTTTTAAAAAATTATAAATAAAAGCCATTATAACTTTTTTGCCTGATGTGGGGGGGGGGGGGGGCACTGAGCAGAGGAGTGCTTAAAGTGTAGACCTAACCCCTCCCCATGGTCAGTCATTATTGCGCACTGGCAGGGGCATAGATGCTAGTCATTTCACTATGCAGGTTCCGTGCAGGCAAGCCAAAGCTTCTCTCGAGTGAGTCGTGCAGGCCCGGATTGGCTCCTTTGAAGGCCCTCGACTAGAGATTGAAAAGGGGCCCCGTACCAAGGAATCTAGAGGGAATAAAATATTAGGATATACAATATTTGAAAATTACGCTTGTGTTCCTAAAAATCACATTTAACTATTTTAGAGCTCTTGGGGTGCCTGATTCTTCGGAGGGGAGGGGGGGGGGGGCTCGAGGCGAGGGGTCTGTGTGCTCCTCCGGTACGCCACTGCGTAAGAGTAAGATTTCCCGAAAATAAATAATCAAATTATTCTGATATATAAATATATATATAATTATTCCAATTATAAAGTAGTATATCCATTTTTTGTGGGTATCACCGGGAGCCCTTGGCAGTCGCTTACCAGCCGACCTGCCCAGTCCGGGCCTGCGTGTGTGTCTCCTATTTTTGAACTCATTCCAGATGAGAGACCAAGCATCTGGATTAGCAACCTCAGAGGTATTGTATGAACATGGATGGCATTGGAAACATGACAGATTTTACGTGCACTGGCTTCCTTTACCATATGCGATCCCACCATGGGCGCCGGCAGCATAGGGCAAGGGGGGGAGGAAATGCCCCCCCCCTGGATTTTTGTATGCAGTGTTTTCCCTTGCTTCTTTGCTCTTTCCAACATGGTAACCATACATTGAAGTAGTCTTTGCCCCTCCTTGAGTAGTCTTTGCCCCCCTGGAGTATTCTTTGCCCCCCCCCCCCCCTGGGAAATATTCTGCCGGCGCACAGTGGAGTATTCGTATCAAAATCCTGGCCAAAAAGCGAAAATTTTAAATTTGTTTAAAAACAGTAATATATATGTTTTTGGATAGCCTAGTAACTGATGCATCATGAGATGCATGTTTCTCGACCATAATTCATATCCAAAAGATGCAGCACTCGGTTTAAAAGCAAGTTTCTTCATTTACGGCAAGAGATTTCAGAGTTTTCTATTACTTCGTCGTGCATATTTTACGGGCTCTTTAAATTAATTTACTGATTTGAAACTTAGTATAATTGTAGTAAATTATAGGTATTTTAATTATATTTATCTATTAGCTTTAAAAAAATGACTTTATTAAAAAAATATGTAAACTTTTTTTTTCTATTTTTTTTTTTCAAAAATCCACATTTTAAAAAGCTTTTTGAAGGGGTGTCGCGGCTTGTCGCGCCTAATTTCAACTATAATCGTAATTATTACAGTATTGAGTGTCTATTCCAAGAAAAAAATGTTCCCCCAACATCCACCATTTTTATAAAAAAAAATTATTTATATAGCGCCATTTTTATTTTTTCGATAATTTTTTGACGGGTGATCGCAAAAGGGATACAAACAAACGCGCTTGTATTTCTCATAAACTATAAATTATGTGCAAGTGTTTGGATAAAGGTATATAAAGTTTCATTTCAGTTAAGATTTAACATCAGTATTTTAAATTCAGTATGTAATTTATTTTTCTGATATAAATCCTTATATGATCGGCTATAAGAAGAAAATCTCTACATATTCCAAAATTGCCCTTACTTAGTCCTGTAAATAGTCCCATCTATTTACAGCTTAGTTTTCCATTTATGTCGTAAATTGTGTCCAAAGCAAAAACTCCCCAATTTTGGTTCTCAAAGGATGACAACTGTGACTTCGGGTCATGGAAGTGTGAGTGTGTAAACAGAAACACGTGCTACCTCTTTAAGTCATTTTGAAGTGCTGGCTTGAAATAAATTACTTTCTCCTCGAGCTTGGAATGAGATTTTATGGGTTTGCAAAGGGGGCTTCTTTTAAGCAGTGCCCTTATATGATCTGCTCTAGATAAAGGCCAATGAAACAGAGCAAGCCTTTTAGCAGTGAGACCCTATAACTTCTTCTTCCAGAGGGACCTGATGGTGGTCTCTCTCTCAAAAAAAAAAAAAAAAAAAAAGGAAGAAGGAGAAGAAAAAGAAAGTGATTCTGAGTGAAGACGAATATCAAACGAGTTCAAAAGAATCGGAATGAAAAAGTTAATCTTCAGAAGTCATTAGAAAACTAAGATCCATATAGTAACTACATTTAGAAAAGTGAAAAATATGAAAACGTTTATGATAAAAATTGATTTATAGATAAGTAGTATTATATTTATAAGTATTATTATAAGTAAAAAGTATTACATTTATATATTTTTATTGTGGTTAAGGCAGCGTTTCTCAACCTGTGGGGCGCGCCCCCCAAGGGGGCGCAGAGCGTTTCCAGGGGAAGCACGAGAAAAACCAAAGAGCAAGTAATGATGCACGATTTTAAAACATCGCCTAATTTATTCTCATTTTTACTCAAAAATATGTCCATTTTCGCTTAAAATGTTCATTCAAACTTTACTGATAACATTATTTTGTAGAAAATTCGACTAAATGTACATTGTTAAAGATTAAAAAACTGAATGTATGCTGAACAATGTGAAGGGGGGGGGGGGGCGCTACCGTAAGTTAGCCTTTGTTGGGGGGGCGAAGTTAAAAGGTTGAGAACCGCTGGGTTAAGGCACGGCTATTTTCCTTACGGGAAGGTTGCCTTGGCGGAGGGCTTTTTAAGAGGCTCTAATGCGTATTCACGTGACATCTGGAGAAAATCGCTCAAAACTCCAGACCGTTAGATCGACAGCCGCGTGGTATTACATTTATAAGTGGTATTATACAAAAGCAGTGCTTCCCAGTAAGGGACACTCCCCGGACAAGACATTTGTTAGAAACCAACTTCGAGTCGTTTAGCTATATATCGCCAAATTATGCGACAACACGCTTTTTTATATAATTTAAGAAGTATATAATACTAAAAAGTCAGTCAAAAGTCAACAGTAATGATTTTAACGTTAAAACACATGAAAAATATTTTTGGCCAAGATTTTGACACAAATACTCCACTGTGCGGCGCCCATGAATCCCACATCAGTTTAGTCCAGTCGAGAGTGGTTGCCACCTTCTCAAGCTCTGACCAAGGTCGGCGCCTCGCTTCACTTTCAGTGTTCTTATGTAAAGTGACCATTTTTCTTAAGTTCAAATACGGAACACTCACGTAAACCTAGGGGGAGGGAATAGTTTTTAATCTTCGAATTAATTTATAATGCAAATCTATATTAATAAAATTATAAAATTGCCAATCACACAGACGTATATTTACTTGCTCAGATTTAATTTTTCGCTGTTATTTGTAAACTAGAAGTCAAAACTCGTTATGGAACCAATTACAACGGGCGCTAGAAAAATCATTTGACGAAAATACTTCTACACTTAATATATTTCATCTTCGTCCACCTAAAATAAATGACCTCATATTCAATTTTTATTCTATTCCCAAATCGAATTTAATGCTCATCTGAAAACGTGCAGAAACTTTTCGCATTCGACAAACGATGTAGATGTTATTAAGCTTTTTGTGCTTACCTTTTTAATCGTTTTGAATAATGGCGGTTAAAGTTTTATATCTTGGAGTAATTGCCTGGAATTGTTAGACAATCAGTGAATCAGGGATCAGCGTAACTACAGAGGGTGTTCATACATTTTTGCAATGATTTTGATTTTCTCCATGAAGTTAAATATTAATTTGAAAATAAAAATGTGATTGGCATCAAATTGTAATAAGTCTTATTTATCGTCTGCAGCATTAAAAATATTCTTTGCTTTAAAATATCGCTTAAAAATAACCAATGGATCAGAGGCTGTATTTTTGCGCTATCCGAAGAGAATTATTCAGCTATTGAAAAAAGATGTCAGAATCATGCTTTTAATATTTCTACACATAAAATAAGGGACATAATTAATATGAAAGGAAAGAAATGTGAAAGTTTATATTTCACTGGGGAAAAGGCAAAAAATCCATACAAACAAAGGTACGTACACCTCTTATTAAATTTAAAGTCGCATCTCATGTTTTAAAGGCAAATCCAACTACACAAAAGAACTATCGCAAAATCTTTAAATATCTCTGTAGAAACTGTGAACAAAATTATAAAATCGGATTTAATGTTAACATAGCAAAAACAGCACGGTGTTCATCACCTAACGCCGAAACAAGTTTATCAGCGTAAGACTATCTGTAGATTGTTGTATGAAAATTATTTGGCGGGTGAAAAATGGAAATATGTAGTTACAATTGATGAAGCTTGGATACATTTATCCGACTGCAATAGAAAAAGATCGATTTACTACCGCAAAAGAGGAGAAAAAGACTTAACAAGTTGGTTTAGAGAAAGCAAGGAAAGTTTTTCTAAAGGTTTTATGGTTATTACTGGATTTTCTTATAACGGAAAACTTAGAATGAGGAAAGCAGAAAAAAATGTCAAAATTAATTCGGATTACTATCAGAAGTATGTTTTAACACCCACTTTTAAAGAAGAAATTCCATCCCTTTATCCAAACAATCTTCACTGTGTTAAGTTCCATCAGGATAAATCTCCAAACCATACCTCTAAATCTACTGCTCTATCTTCACTGTGTTAAGTTCCATCAGGACAAATCTCCAAACCATACCTCTAAATCTACTGCTCTATTTTTTGATAAAGTGAGAAATGAAACTGGAATTGAAGCTATTCCCTTTAAATGCATTCCACCTAAGTCCCGTGACGTGTCTAACTATGGTTTATTGTGCATTTGGACTTTTAAAACAAGCTCCTTATAAGCGGCATCCCGAAACATTGGGTGGACTCTGGAAGATTGTGCAGGAGAAGTGGAAAAATATGAGCCTTGATGTTTTAAGAAAGGACTTTTATCTTGGAAATCAAGCTGTTATATGACAGTTCAAAGAAAGGGCTGTCAGACTGAACACTTTAGAAAATAATATTCTTATACTTATAGTGCAAAGATATTTCTATATATATCTTTGCAAAATCGTAACAAAAATGTGTGAACACCCTTTTGTATATAGTAGGACTAAAAAAAAGAAAAATGTTGAAATTGGGTGTGCCCCAATAGACGTGATTTTGAACGAAGAACAGCTATTTTTCGGCGGTGATCACAGAGGTGAAAATACGGGCCTGCTTTTAAATACGGGACAAAACCACAAAATATTTGACTGTCCCATAAAATACGGGACGGTGGGTCACTTTATCTTATGGGAACCGAGTTTAGCCTACAAGACCAGAGTAGTTATGAACGTGATATAACATCTACGAATCTGACTTTTTTTTATCGTTTACCAGACTAGCCGAACTGCGCTATCGATATTTGGTTATTAACATGCATAGTTTCCCGCCTTTCTATTTCAAAACCAGAATCAGAACTAATTTCCTCTTAAAAAAAAAAAAAAAAAAAAAAAAAAAAAAAAGAAAGAAAGATTCGTTGCTAATCGCTGCAGGAAATCCTTCGTGCTTTTTCTGTCGGACACTTCCTGCCGTGGTGCCTAGCCTCCTCACTCCGCCATCATAACGGCCGACGATGATACTTGCACGAGCGGAACCATGGAAGATCGAATTCCTGCCTCTTTTAGTATTCGTCGAACATACCCTCTTGCTGCGTTACACACTCACACACACACCGCACCGCATTTGTAAAACAAGAGGATCATCTTTTTGTTGTCCCGTGGGAATCTGATATTCACCGCGCGATCTCTTGAAAATAGAGAGTTTATTAACATTTTCTTTCCTTAGGTAAATAATCGGCTGACAACTTGGGGAGGGAGGGGGGGGGGGATGGTATTTTTTGTTTCGGAATCAACTGGATTTTCTGACGCCATCAAATTTCAATGACTTGAGTACGGTAAAAACACTTATTTTCGCGTCATCGCAAAAATTACATCCTCGCAATTTTTCTTTTTCTTTCTTTCTTTTTTTTTTTTTTCCTTTTTTTTTTTTTGCTTCAAATGACAATAAAAAATCAGAAATTTTCCACTCACCAAAATTTAATGATTTATTGCACACAGTGTCGTAGACAGAAATTTTTTCATGGGGGGGGGGGGGGGTTACAACTACTGCAACTCAAACCACATATATATATGTATATAATATATAAAATTAAACATCCTCTCAAAATTCAAAATATACGGCCTCACCATGGCACAGTGGTTATATGCCACTGAAAATGGTAGATGGCCGAAGTGTGAAGGTACCGGGTTCGGGTCCCATCGCGCGGCTGTCGATCTAACGGTCTGGAGTTTTGGTAGGTTTTCTCCAGATGCAACGTGAATACGCGTTAGAACCCCTTAGAAAGTCCTCCTACCAAGGCAATCGCCCTCGTGTAGCGTTGCCGTAATCACACACACAATCAAAATTTATATTTGCTGCTTCAAAATTCTTTAGGGCGTAGTAACTTTCCTTTTAAACAAAGGATTTTTATCAGGATCTAAATTTAATTTAATGCAATTAATATATCTCCCCTCTTTCTCACGGTCTTCTGGCGCCTCGCCTCGCAAGAATTTCCTAAGGCTAACAGACCCGGGCTAATTAATAACCAATAAATGCACCTCTTTTGGAACATGGGATACTTTATAGAACACATGATCCGAGGTTATATATTTTGAAACGCAGCTCGGAGATGGCTTTTTCGTGACTTAAGTCGCCAAAAATTCATACACTTTCATACATGTAAAATTGTGTGAAAACTAAATAAAAATATGTCTCCAGCGGCGGAATAAAAATATGTACTCCAGCGGCGGTCCTCCGACCGCGAGAGCCCGATGCTGGAATATTGCCACGGTCCGCGAAGTCTCGTTCCACCCTGGGCAAGCCACAACAACAACCTTCGCGTACCCGCATAGATAATACATGTATACAGGTGTGTGATAAAGGAGTGAAGAATATACATTTTGTATGGCAAAATATTCCTCATGGGGGGTTGTGTCCCCCCTATCCCCCCCCCTTGGCTATGACACAGATTGCACAGTTACAAACTCTTTCTTGACAACTTTCTTTCTCACAACTGTTACTTGAAAACTATAAAACTATTTCTTGAATTTAAAACAATAACACAGCTAATAGATTGCAGCTCATTCATTTACAATATTTATACCTGCTTCTTTGAAGCCATTCAAAATGAAGGGGAGAGGGGAGAGACGAATTTTTCGGACAAAAGGAAATTTCTTAAAATGTTTTATGCTAAAGGGACTCATATTTAGGTACTTTTGGGATTTTTCGTCTTTCGGTTCTATTCATTTAAAATTCGCGAAATTTTCAGCTTGTGAAGTCACCAGTATTCTTCCTTTTCGAGAAAATTGCGGCTAGCGAAAAAAAGTGCTTTTACAGTATATTAATTGTAGTATATTAGGTTATTAAGGCCTCTATCCCAGTCCCCGCGTCTGCAGTCGAGCTGCAGGGGGAAAGGGGCATTGTCTGTGCTAATTTTACTTCTTAAAGTCTTGAGGGAGTTTTTGTAGGGGGGGGGGGTGCAAGTCAAGGGTCCTGTCACAGAAAGACACAATAGGTTAGTGTTGAACCACTTCTACGTAATACAAGTACGTAAATCCTAACGATAATAGGGGGGGGGGATGGCCAGGGCCTGATTTCCGGGAGGGCATACGCGCGGCTCCCCAACAAAAAGGGGCCCCAAATTGTTCATCAAATTAAAAAATTTGTAAATTTTCGAAAAAGTTTTCGAAAGAAGAGCCCCCAGTGAAGCTTTTGCCCAGGACACCCAACTAGGCAAATCGGTCCCTGGCAGGGGCGTAGCCAGAAATTTTTCATGGGGGGGGGTTACGACTACTACAACTCATATATGTGTATACGTGTATGAGATAATGTAGTGAAGAATATACATTTTGTATGGCAAAAAATTCCTCATGGGGGGGTTATGACCCTCCTAACCCCCCCCTTGGCTACGCCCCTGTTCCCTGGGCATGTCCCCTTCATGCCCATACGTATGGTCACCCATGTCAAAAAACAAACTGATAAGACTGTTTTTCTATCGTCCTGCGATGTCAATTCGTATTGCAACAGAGGCGGCCCGAGGGGCTTGCGGGGCCACAGGCGAAGCACAAGAGCGGGGCCTCTTCTCTATCATGTCTTATGAGATAGCGATAAAATGGTCCCAGGAGAGGGGCCTCTATAAGCGCGGGCCTTAGGTGATCGCCTACATTCGCACCCCCCTTGGGCCGGCCCTGATTGCAAAACATTACAGTTGATCTGGAAATAGGCCATTATTCTGTAGAGGTGAGTTAACAGAGAAACACAACAGAGTAAAAAATTCCATTATGAAAATTTAAAAAAAAACAGTTAATTGCAATGAGAAAAGTGTATGAATTTTGATGCATTTTATTAAAATAACTAGTTTTCGGGCTAACAGTAGGTAAAAATTGCAGGCCCGTCGTAACCAGTCGATTCGACTAGAAGGGGGGGGGGGAGATGGCTATGCATTTTTAAATTGCTTTCTTCCTCCCCCCCCTCCCTCATCAGAGGTCCGTTAAGTAACTTAAGCATATTTTTGGCCATTTTATTCCGGTAACTGTTTTTATTCACATAACTGCATGTTTTAATTTAATTATACTTTTAGTTCAATTTTGTTTTAATACTTATTTATGTGTTATTTTTTCTTTAAATGCTGATTTATCTGGAAGCAATGATGTGAGATAGATGACAGTACTTATATAAAATGCTGGTGTATACTTCAGTGGTGGTAAAGCAGAATTTGAGAACTTTCAAATGTTTTTAAAATTTTTTTAAATCAACTTCTTTGTTTAGTAAATTTAAAACCATATGTTATCGATTCTGAAGATTTGGGGGTTAGGTAATTTTTTCAAATTGGGGAGGGGGGAAATTCTTTTACAGGGAGAGGGCACTGCCCTCTACTAAATAAACTCATGGGCGCCCATCAGGGCCTAAAACGGTTCTATTCATTTAAAATTCGCGAAATTTTCAGCTTGTGAAGTCACCAATATTTTCATTTTCGAGAAAATTACGGCTCGCGAAAATAAGTGCTTTTACACTATATTAATTGTAGTATCAGGTTAGGTTGGCTACGGACCTAAAAAGGGCAGAAAACAGAAAATTTTTACTGACACGCATTGAACGAGAAAATTGTTTTTGAGAATGACACTTAACAAGTGCTATTGGGGGAAGGTGAAATGTTATGGGGTATTTTCAGTTTAAGTAAAACTTTTAAACTAATTTAATGCGCTGTTCATGAGCGGCTCTGCATTTGTTGTCTATATTCTAACGAATAATGGGCATATCTATTCAAGTTCTTTGAATAATCATAACATTCAGCATTTTTGTAAGCTCATCCAAATATCAATAGTGCCCTTTTTTTGGGGGGGGGGTGCAGGGGAGGAAAGCAAAAAGAAAAGAAAATAACACCAAGCGATACTATGGGACATTTTCATTTTCAGTCTAAGTTGAAATTCTAAATGTATTTATGCGTTGTTTCTGCTTTTGATAATATCTTTCATCCAGGGGCGTAGCCAAGGAGGGGGGGGATAAGGGGGTCTCAGTCCCCATGAGGAATTTTTTTCCATACAAAATGTATATTCTTCACTCCCTTATCACACACAAATATCAAAAATCACACACAAATATGCCAAATATCAAAAATTTCTGGCTACGCCGCTGCTGTCATCTATTTCATAACGAATGATTGGCATCTATTCAAGTTTTTTGAATAATTATACATTCAGCATTTTTGTAAGGTCATCCAAATATCAAAAATACCATTTCGCGAAAAAAGAAAGAAAAGAAAAAGAAAAAAATCACTCGAATCAATGTTGTGGGACATTTTCAGTCTAAGTTAAAACTTTAAACTAATTTAATGCGTTGTTTCTGCATTGCGTAATATCTGTCATCTATTTCATAACGAATGATGGACATCTATTCAAGGTCCTTTGAATAAATACAACATTCAGCATTTGTAAGGTCATCCAAATATCAAAAATACATTTTCGTGAAAAGAAAAGAAAAAAAAAAATCACACGAAGCAATTATACTTTCGTGATCTGCTTCTACTTGAATATTTATCATTAGAAAAAAAAAAAAAAAAAAAAAAATCTGGATAAAAGTCGACATAATATCGCGCTAGCGGCCCCGCAGACATAAACACTGTAAGAGCGAAATTGAAACTACAAAAATCTTCTTTCTTTGCTTTTACTTTATCTTCTTTCCTCCAATCACATTTTCTCTTTTGAAAGCAGGCAATTAATTTCACTTTAGTCAGCACAGATGCAAATTCCAATGAATAAATTAAAAAAGAAAAGGGGAGGGAGATAGGCTGCAGATTCCTAAATTCGAACGCTCTGCGCTGGTTGCGAAAGGTCTTGCATGATATCGAAAATGAAACTTAACATCTGTTTCATCTCCTTGTTGCGGCAAGGAAAACATCTGCACGTATTTTCATCGGAATTTGTGGGTAAAGATTGTGCTGATTCAGATGGAATGGTTTAGATCAGTGGCGGCTCGTCATTAAGGGCCAGAGGGGCCTGGCCCCACCGACTAAGCACAGTCTAAATCAAAGTATCTTCCTATTATGTAAGGCAGTTCTTTCAATAATTTACCTTCATTAAAAAAATACACGCGTTTTACTCTATTTTAATACTATCCATTAAAAAACGCACTTAAAAAAGCGATAGTTATACGATTTTCCCCCTATCTAAACCATGCTTGGGCCAAGGTCAGGCCTGCCCTGAATGGGGCGTCTCTTCTCCGTTCACCGGGTTGACATATTTGGCATTGAGCACAAAGCCATACTGACGCGGAATTAACTTGGCTTCCAAACGGCTTATTTGGCGCTGCCTTCTGGGCCCAGATGTTCGGGCCCTCGCATGGTGATCTACACGACCATACAGGGAAATTTCGGCAATCGGTAGCTATTGGCGAAATTTTCCTCTTAGGAGGAAATCATTTTTTATTTGCGTGATCGTATTTTTGCAGTGCAGTCAGATATTTTTCTGTTTTGTTTTCTTGATTTACGAAAAGCGATGTATAAATGTATTTTTTATATATGTTGATATTTATTTTAAAATAAATAAATCATCTAAAATTTATGAACAGGCAACCATAAAGAACATAAATATTAAATATTTAAATGTGGCTTTTTGTTTAGTAATAAAGTAAACTTTTCAATTTAACATAACTACGTAAAAAATAGCAAAAATTGTATAGTAAATTCGATAATTATTTGTCATTTGAAAAATTTTAAATACTTACGCTGTGTGAACGTGGGGATAGGTTGTTCTATATGTATATATATTTTCGCGATTTTAATTGGCAATATTTTTTTTTCGGGCCCCACCACTGAAACGGGTCACAAGCCGCCACTGGTTTAGATGCTACCATTCTCCCGGTGGGGGGGGGGGGCAGAGGCAGGGCCTTATTACCGCATGGGCAAATCGGAAACTTTGACCTGAGCCCCCGACTCTAAAGAGCCCCCAACTACAAATGTTGTTCTGAAATATTCTTTTTTATATCAAAATTTTATGAAAAATAAAACAAATTTCATCGATGGGGCCTCCTAAATTAATCAATGCCCGCGGGGCCCCTGTTGGTCGTGATCGAGCCCTAGGCAGAGGGGGCACTTGACACCCCAGATTTTGTAGTGAGGGGTCAAAGTATACTTTTTGACGCACGCCCACGCATACAAACACTTTGCAGAACCCAGAATTTATAAAAAAAATTGTTGATACACCATCCACCAATTTTTGAGCAATATATCGTATAAAATATGTTTTTTGAAGAACAGGGAAGTTCATAAATACGCACAAAACCACAAAATAGCCAAGCTTATAGAGAGGGTTCTTTATCAACTTATGAAACCATATATCAGCCTGCCCCCCTCCCCCTCGACTAATATCCCTTCCGGCTGGATGCTACTGGGTTTCAATGCTGAGCCGCCAGTAGGATTGCCAACTGTCCCGCGAGCGCTGGGACGTCCCGTTTATACAACGCGGACCCTCTCTAGGGGCATTGGTTTATAGGGCTTTAGGGGACACGTCCCGCGAAAAGTGCGTGCGGGACGGCAGATGTTCCGTTTTTTTAATAGAATAAGTAGTTTAATAATTGGGTAAATTATAAGAAATTTTAAACATTAAATTTCTTTTATAAATAATAATAAATAGGATCTCAGCAGAAGTGATTTGTATACTTTGTTTCTTTTCCTAATAGGTAATATTATGATTTCATTAAAAGTGGTTTATTATAGTGTATTTTTTCTTCCAAATAAATATTTATCATAATTTTAGTAGAAGATGCAATTTAAGACTGGAAATTTCTTTTATAAAGGCATATTATTGATATCTACTTTTATAGGTTGTTTTAATTATTTCTTAAATGCCAGCGTAAAAAGGCTTTGCTTTGGTTTGTGAAATGAATAAAAAATTTCATTTAATTTTATTGCTAATGATAGTTATTATGATTATAAAGAAGAGAGACAGTAGGACTTTATAACAATGAATGTTAATTTTTTCATTCGTTTGCCTGATTGTCTTAATTTTTGTTAACTATAAGGTTGCACCAAATATTCGGTTAGTATTCGGTATACTGCCTATTCGGCAGACAAACCGAATATTCAGTTCACTCGAATACTTTGATATTCGGCAACCGAATAGTAAACAAATTTAAATATTCGACAACTGATAAACAAACACATAGTTTTTATCCCATATATGGGTGACCTCCGGCCTGCGGGCCGGTTGTGGCCCGCCACGGCTTTTGATCAGGGCAGCAGAACATATCTTGTGAACCTCCATTAAAATAAACCACGAGCCGCCTCTAGTCTCATGCAATCTAATAAAAAAAAAAAACACCTCCCCCCCCAAAAAATATCCAACTTTTTCATTCCCAGCCTTCTCTTTTTTGTCAACTCATATTTTTAAAATATTTACCCAATCTTTAGCGTTAAATTTCAGTTACTGCTGTGATTGCTTTTACCTACAAAGAGTGTCACATACAGTGATTTCATGTAGCAGGGTTCAAATGATGTAAGTATTCTAGCTCAGGCCCTGATTTTCCTGTAGGCCCGGGCCTAGGGCCACCGAATGTTGGGGCCTCCGAAACAAAATCTCAATCTTAGGTCACATTCCAGGATCCCATTATAAAATTTGATTTACAGTAAATTTTACAATAAACATCAGGTAATGCGACTATTACGCGAGTAAATACGGTATATTTTATTTAAAATTTTAATATAGTTTTCAAATTTTATATGAAATTTAAATCTTTTCCTACAGCATACTATCTTGAGCGATGGATTCAATAGGTGAAACTTCATCTATAGTTAGTAATTGTGCAATGTCTAAGGGGCAGGGGCGTAGCCAAGAGGGGGGTTAGGGGAGGTCATACCCCCCCCCCCATGAGGAATTTTTTGCCATACAAAATGTATATTCTTCACGCCCTTATCACAAACATGTATGCATATATGTGACTTGCCATAGTCGTAACCCCCCCCATGAAAATTTTCTGGCTACGCCACTGCTAAGGGGGTTTCCAGACCCCTAGCCCCTTATATACGTCCGTGCCCTTGTGCAGGCCCTTACCCAGAAAACAATTTCAGGAGGTGGGACCAAAAGGTGAAAAAGGCTTATTGTTTTTTTTAACAAAGCTTTTAATTTCGGGGGAGGGGAGACCTAACCCCCTGCCCCCCCCCCCCCCTGGGTATGGCCTTGTCCTTGAGGTTGAAAAGGATTTAGATACATATGTATGCAATTTTGTTCGGTAAGACATTTTCCCCTCTCAATATCACTAATAAGTAACTTTTGCAATATTAGGATGAAATTACTAGGGAAGTTCGGCCCCCCTTTAAAAAATATTGGAGGGTCTAAAGCCTCGCCCAACCCTTGTAGAGTCGGTACCTACCGACCTATTCGCTCAGCCCTCTGCTACTTACTCTACGTACGCAACCATGTGCAACGCAATCGTCGATCTCCTGTTATGTAACTAATTTTTCAGCAATCTCATTGATAACATTTTTCTTTGCGGAATTATCTGCAATGAATGACGCTGCAGAAACACAAACGATGCCTTATCTCCGAAACAAATGCTATCGCGTCCTCGTCCATAGCCACCCAAATCAAAAGCAAACGTTTCTCCACTTGACTCAACAACAATCGTTTTGACTTGCGACTATGGGTGAAGCATACACCCGTAGAGTCGCAAAAGGAAAGGGGAGGTCGATAAGGTTTGGGCGAAGCATTTTATAATCATACAATTTATGTAATAGATGCGTTTAATAGCTGATTTAAGTATCACTGTTTTATCATTCTATAGAAATGATCGCCCAGTTTATGTATTGGACGAGTTTAATAAGCTACTTTTAATATTACTGTTTTATCATACTTGTTTACTTCGTATATTGTACTAGGTATAGTGGAAAGTAATGTATGCTTTTACATTAAATTCAAGTAAGTAAAATTTTCAAGAAGTTGAGCCTAAGCATAGGATTCACATTTGTTACATTTCAGGGTTTCTACAGACCTGGAAAGTCAGGGAATATCAGGGAAAGTCAGGGAAATTGAAGAAAGGTCAGGGAAATGCAAGAATATTTGAATTTTGCGGCAAAATCAAGAAAATACTTCCGTTTGATCCTAATTGTAGAAATCGTTTTATTTTCATTTTCTTATTTAACCTTATAAATAATTTTAAAATGTGTCCTTTATTAACATATCTTGTTCAGTTAAAATATTCTTAATTTTATCCTAAATCATTATCAAACATGGTTTTTGCTAGAATCCGGTGATGTCAAATAATATTTTTATGTATATTGATTTTATTATTAGTATTATTTGTAAAAAAGGGGCAAAATATATAAAAAGTTATTAATTAAAGAATGTAATATTAAAAATAGAAAAGCAAAATTCAGGAAAGCAAACCAGATAAAAAGTCAGGGAAGAGCATGATAAATGTCAGGGAAGTCAGGGAAGGAAAAGCTGTGAAATCTGTAGAAACCCTGCATTTTAACGCAAAAATGTTTTAGATTTTTTTTTTCTTTCCAATTTTTCCCCCTTCAAGAAAGATGCTGAAAAGGGGGGGGAGGCGTGACCGTCTACCCTATTACCCTATTTGGATGACGAAATGTTCTGAAATTGATTTTTAGATATAGGTGAATGTAGCATTTTACACCGAGAATTTTATGGATATCTCTTTAATTCTTTGCAGTGGCGGATTAATGCAAGTTTGTCGAGGGAGGGGAGGTGGTTAGCTTGTCGGTGGGGGCGGTTAGTTAGAAGATTGACATATACATCCATTTTATGGAAGTAAATCAAACAAGTGAATCAAACAAGTTAATTTCTTTTTTCTCGGGGAGGGGGCGGTCGCCCCCTCCGCTCGCCCTTTAATCCGCCCTTGGTTCTTTGAGATAGCTCTCAATAAATGCAGGGCCGTACCCAGAAAAAAATTTAGGGGAGGGTCCAAATATTTCGGAGGGGGACTAAACGGTGAAAAGGCTGAATGTTTCACAAAAAGACTTCATTATTATTTTGTTAACAAAAATTTAAATTTCAGGGGGGAGGTACGACCCCCCCATTGGTACAGCTTTGATGAAATGTATATAAAATGTGAAAATTTTTTGAATTTGTATAAAATGAATACGACAACGCTGGCCTTGTAACAATCGGGGAAAGCTGAAAACCTAATGGGTCGGCTGCCAGTTCCTCGTGAACTTGAACCTGGAGGTTTATTCTTCCTAGGTTGTTCGAAAATAGTCGGTGGTTAGCTTTCAACTGTCCTGATCACGTTGTTTGTTTTCGACTGCTCTAACAACTTTTTGACCTGTTCCTAGCCGCCAATCATAAGAACCCATCACAGAGACGGCCCGAGGGGCGTGCGCGGCCCCAGGCGAAGCGCAAGTGCGGGGCCTCTTCTCTATCCTGTCTTATGAGATAGCAATAAAATGGCCCAGGAGCGGGGCCTTAGGCGATCGCCTACATTCGCACCCCCCTTGGGCCGGCCCTGCCCATCAACGTTCCTCCCTAAGGTTCCTCCTCAAGCCCAGGCAGAGTTAACAACTTCTCTTTACAACCGATTTACGGAGGAGAATACAATTTCCTGCTTTTGGGGTAGTTACATATACGTAAAGAGAACCCCATACCACCACCCACCCCCTTTTGGGCAACCCCCCCCCCATCGATTACAAAGTGCGCTAAATGCTGTCTAATCTAACCCCTGCATTGAAAAGCATTCATATATGACATATTTCGTATTATTAGTATCGGTAGTTTTATGTAGGCAAAAGACTGACTTACAAAAAATTGACATTATTTAGTCCCCATAATACACTGCTGGCCACCCAAATTGCAACACCAAGAAAAACAAGAGATATCACAACAAAATTTATTGTGTAGATAACATGTTGACCAAGTAACAAATGATTAAATTTACAGCATTCTATGAAGCGTGGTTCCTGCCAAAATCAGTACCCAGAGTAGCCGCCGTTGTTGGAGATCACAGCTGCCACACGCCTCGGCATTGATTCAAAGAGACTTTGAATGTGTTCTTGGGGTACAGCAGACCAAGCAGCTTCCACACGTTGCCAAAGTTGATCTGGTGTGACAGCTGGGGATGAACTCTGGGTCAGTCGTTGAGCAACCATGGACCACATGTTTTCTATCGGCGAAAGATCCGGAGAGCGCGCCGGCCAGGGAAGCAATTCAATCTGGTGATTGACGAAGAACCCTTGGACAATGCGTGCCACGTGTGGCCGTGCATTATCCTGCTGAAATATGGCTGTTGGCAAGCCCTGAAGGTAAGAAAGGACAACTGGCTCCAACACCTCGGAGATGTAGCGCTGGCTGGTTAAAGTACCGGCAATGCGTACTAGAGGAGTGCGAGAGAGATATCCGATACCGCCCCATACCATAATACCCGGTGCAGGACCAGTGTGACGGTGCATAATGCAGCTGTTCAGCATCCTCTCTCCACGGTGTCTCCAGACTCGAATCCGACCGTCGTGGTGTTGCATACAGAAGCGTGACTCGTCAGTAAAGAGAATTTCATTCCATTCTGTCGTCCACATCCTTCTTTCATCGCACCATTGGCGGCGGAGACGTCTGTGGTTCCGCGTCAGAGGTAGACAAAGCAACGGACGTCTTGCGGACAGACCATTCTGCTGTAAACGACGTCGAATGGTACGCGCAGACACTGGATGATGCGTTACAGACTGAATCTGCTGTGATATGGTTCGTGATGTGACTGAGCGGTCCGTCACTGCCATGCGTACAATCTGCCTGTCATCACGTGACGTGGTGCACTGAGGTCGATGCGGTCGATCACGTCTGTCCGTCGTACCCTCCTGCACCCAACGATCACATATCCGCATCACAGTTGTTTGGTTTCGTCCAATACGACGACCGATTTCCCTGAAAGATAACCCACAATCTCGGTATGCCACTATCCTTCCTCTGTCAAACTCGGATACTTGATCAAAAGATGATCGTTGTTTCCTACGAGGCATAATTTATCGTTTTTTTGAAAAAAAAGCAAGAAAAACACAATTGCTGTACTTGAAACCGTCGAAATCTCCAAGCCTTAAATAGCGCTTTAGGTGGCGCCACAGGCGCGCTTGATGTGCGTCTGCGCTGAAATTCTAATCATTTGCATATCTCACCTCAGCTAATGCATGTTGTAAATTTCATATTATTTGCATGCTTCCTTCAGGGTGTTGCATTTACGATGGCCAGCAGTGTAGCATGAAAGTTTGAAGAAGTATTAATAAGTATCATTCCCTATAATCGCTAGGTTGTTACAATCTTCTGGACCAGCTCAGTTAGAAACTACTTTTTATGAAACCTTGTAATATAGTGAATAGGTACGAGAATGAAGAATTAATAAAATGACACAAAGTAAAAACTCGAAAATAGCATCTAATATATTTTATTTTGCATTTAAAATATTTCCGTCACTGCTTTGTCCTCCAGGTGTCGCCACTGCATTGGAAACACAGAAATAAATTTCTATAGATCAGCTAAGAAGCGGAATCCAGACAGCTTTATAAAACGGAACATGATATTTGAGAGAGAGGAGGCTGATACTTTTGTTTCCGCATTTATGTGTAAACACAGATAATTTGGAATAAAAAAGGTCACTTGTCGAAAGATGTCAGTTAGAATTCTCCATTGGTTAAAATTTGCAGAATACTGGCGACGGCAAGTGTCACGTGGTTTCGAGATAGCGGAGAGATTTCATTCTTAAATTTCGATGACTGTGATAACGAAACACAATAGTTTTTCGTTAAAAACAACGGTGTGCTGTCTCTGTCCTTGCATTTTATTTTAGTCACAGTGCTTGTAAAATGGGGTATCTTCCTCTCGATAAAAAAAAAAAAAAATCATAACAACAATAATAACAGTAGTAAAGTAATTGCAGGATATACAGGGTGAATCTAAACACTTGGGCAAAACTTTAAGGCGTGATAGGGCACACAATAAGGAATCAGTATCACATAGCATAATCATTCCGCAAAAGGTGCTGAAATAACAGTGTTCTTTCTTACTATTGTTCGTCATGAACTAATGTATTTTTCTCCGAAAACAGAAGACTACAACTGATAGTTTAAAAATTCTATTTTATTTCATGGATGAAATTTTTGGAGACGAGCCTATCGTTTATGAAACTTGGTTAAGAAATTAGACGAACACTTCAATACTTTTCCCAAAGTGATTATTACCGGGTAAGTTATTAAAACTGCGTTTAGGAGCCCAGATTGCTATGTGATTACGATTCCTTATCGTGTGCCCTTTCACCCCTTAAAGTTTTACCCAAGAGTTTAGATTCACCCTGTAGTCATGTACGTATTATATTATCAATTTGAAACATGTACACGCTTAAAAATACTGAGCTAATTCTCTCCCAGGAAATTGAATTAACTCCCAAGGATTTTAAACCCGGCAAACTTTATCTCGGATTTAACTCCTTCTGAGCGAATTCAACTCATTCGGGGTGAATATCTCTTTTTTTTTTCGTTTTTTTTTTTTTTTTCCTTCTTTTAAGCTTCGAAATAATGAACATTTTTAATGTGCACCTGTTGTCAAGGCCGTACCTAGGGGGGGACCAGGGGGTCCGCTCCCCCTCCCCCAAATTTTAAAATTGTGTTAAAAAAATAATGATGATGAAGTATTTTTGTGGAAAATTAGGGCTTTTCACAGTTTGGTTCCCCCCCCCCCCGAAATTTTTGGACCCCGCCCCCTGAAATTTATTTCTGGGACGGCCCTGTCTGCTCTACACCACTTCTGAGCGAAACCCCAGAGACTGGAGTGTGCTCAGGGATTATACATAGTTGCAATACATATTATAATTACTTTTTCAGTCCCCAAACAATATTGTACTGATGATAACCGACAATAAATTTTATTTACGATGTTCGTATATTATAAGATATGTATGTGTATATACGTCATATTATTAATGCACTTTTGACTTTTTGAAACACAAACACAGTGACTAAAATGCTAAGGCAAATTTTGAATGCATAAATTAAAATAATTTTCCGCCAAAGATCAAGTTAGTGTGATAATTTTTTTTACACATACAACATATGAATTTATAAGAGGGAATTTAAAGAAACAGAAAAATAATTTTGGGATATCCAATAATAATAATGAATTATAAATAAAATTTTAAATTCTTATAATGTGCTATATTTAGTGTTAAGTATAAATTTTGAAATAATGAAACACTGCAAGCGCTATTTTTTTTTATTGGGGGGGGGGGGGTGACAAATACTTTTTATACAAATGACTGTCAATTGCCATGACCATGGTCGTAGCTCAGTAACACACGGAGGGGGGGGGGGGGCTACCTATCGCGCAGAGCCGCAACTTAAGCTCGTGGCCATACGATGTAAGCGAAATTCTACGTTATTATGATTTGACTTATGTCCAGTCAGCAGCATAACCAGGAATTTTTTTGAGGTGTGGCTGGGAACCCAAAATCTGGAATGCAATATAATTTATAAAAATCGCTATCACATATCTCTTTTTCTGGGGGGGAGGAGAGGGGAATGACCACCTTCCTTTATTTTGCCTAAAAGTGTTTGCATATAAAAATCAGTTAAAGGAAAGAAAGAAAGAAAAAAATCATAAATCGTTTAAAATCTTTGAAGTTGGAAAAACAAATATTAGAGAGAGGAAAAAAATTAAATGTCGCTTAGATCCGTAGCTGAATCTCAAATTTCCCAAGGAGAACTTTCGAATATACCATGGGGATATCAAGGGGAAACCTTCAAATTTATCCACTAACACGTAATTTTCTCCATATCCTAGGTTTACTCAATTTGGGGGGGGGGGGGGGGGAGAGCTGCAGCCCCATCAGCCACCCCCTGGCTGCGCCCATAGACTAATGAGAATAATCCTTAGTCTGTGGCTGCGCGCCTGTGTCCAGTTAACCCTTTCAGGCGCAACCCTTTCCCAATGCTGAAAAAAGGGCAGCCGTTGCCATCGCTCGACTTAACTACCAGCAAGATGGCGGACGATCGAAACGTTCATCGCGTGCCACAGATCTAGAGACCCTTTTTTGACGACAGCTGGCTGTGCGTTAGTTAAGTCGAGCGATGGCAACGGCTGCCCTTTTTCCAGCATTGGGCAATCTATTCAGCTGTTCTCGCATTCTTCCATTTTTCAGCAGATGTCAGTGCTGTTTAAAAATAATCGTGACCATTTTTTTACGGGAAATGACGCGCTAAAAAGTAAAGGATTCTCGTGGAGCTATGTCGCCCGCAACTATTTTCATAGAAATCAAATCTATTCTTCGTGACTGGCAACAGTCAAAACGTCAGAGTTTGGTGTTCCCAGAGCGCGAACACTGCGCGTTAAAGGGTTAAAGCAGTGCTCCACAACCTTTCTATCACCGCTGACCGGTCAATTTTTGACAATTTAACCACTGCCCGCTGAAAAGAAGGGGGCGAGGTGTGGACGTTGATTGTTTGTACATTAGATTGCTTTGATTGAATAATTTTAATTTAATTGTAGTATTTATATATGCCTTCAAAATAAAATCTTATTTATTGTTCAATACAAAAACTAGTTTTATTTATTTATTTGTTTCTTTTTCTTTCAGGAAAGTGCCTTTATTTACAATTTTATGACTGCAATTTTAATTAATAATCTTGAAATGTTCGATAAACAATAAACTAATTTAAAATGGTTACAAGAATTTCTTCTGTTACAAGGTATAAATTAGCACAAACGCGAGAGAAATGTGCTATAGTAAATAAAATGGAGATAATTTAATGTTCCTTGGCGGACCCAATACCGTAGCCAGGAAAAACTTTCAGGGAGGGCTTTCAAGTTTTACCCTACTAGCAATTTTGCTCGGGCCATCATCGGCTGGCTACGTGGCCGGTGGTAGCCCGAGCAAAATTGCTAGTAGGGATGTTTCAATGTGGCAGGTTTTTATAACCCTTTTACAAATAGTAAATAGTAGTATACGTTCTTGAAAGTTTCGGGGTAGCTTTGATTGAAACCCCAAAACCCCTACTTGGCTACGGTCATGCCGCGGTCCACGGCCTGAAGGAGGCCATGAGTTAACCCTTTAACGTGCAGTGTTCCCGCTCTGGGAACACCAAACTGTGACGTTTTGACTGTTGCCAGTCACGAAGAATAGATTTGATTTCTATAAAAATAGTTGCGGGTGACACAGCTCCACGAGAATCCTTTACTTTTTAGCACGTCATTTCCCGTAAAAAAATGGTCACGATTATTTTTAACAGCACTGACATCTGCTGAAAAATGGAAGAATGAGAGAACAGCTGGATAGATTGCCCAATGCTGAAAAACGGGCAGCCGTTGCCATCGCTCGACTTAACTACCAGCAAGATGGCGGACGATCGAAACGTTCATCGCGTACCACAGATCAAGAGATCCCTTTTCTTGACGGCAGCTGGCTGTGCAACGGCTGCCCTTTTTTCAGCATTGAAAAGGGTTGCGCCTCAAAGGATTAAAGGACCGTTGTTTCCCCACAAAGGTGGATTCAGAGGAAGGGTGTAGGAGATGCCTTCACAATGGCACCCCTTTTTCCCTTCCTGAAAATATTGTTGGATTAGGAATTCCCAGGACATGGGCGCCCATAAGGGTGTGCAAGGTAGGGGACTCCCCCCCCCCCTAGAGTTTTAGGTTAATGTCTTATGATGTTTACAAATGGCAAAACCAGAACTAAATTTGTTAAAAGTTCGAAATTTGCCCCCTATAGAAAAATTTTTTGGAGTTTGCCCGCCCCCCCTAGAAAAATTCCTATAGGCGCCATCTCCCAGGACCAAATTCGGTCGCCCAAGAGATGTTTAATTCTATCAAATAAACGATGCGAAAACTGATCTAAAATTATGTTAAAATCAACTAATACAAGAATAGAATAAGTACAGCAAATACTAATTCTTAGTAGAAAGTAGACTTCTGTTTAAAACCCATTAACGCCCAGTGATCTATTTTTGGACCGTTGCGAAATTTTTAAGTCACTCAAATATTTGAGCATTTATTTATTTTCCTAGTTTAATTTCTCAAATAATAAATCTGATTTCCACAAAATACTTAGCGATAACAAGTTTAAATGAGAATCTTTCCCTGTCTTATTCATATTTTTAGAAAAAGAATTACTTTTTTCATACCGCACAAATGTCAGAAATTTATTTATCACTTCTGGCATCAACTTAAATTTGAGAATGTGCTGAAAGAAGTTGTTCGCTAATCGGTTAATGTACGTGACACTCTTCTTCTTCTTCTTAAAAAAAAAAAAAAAAAAAAAAAAAAAAAGGGTAGGGAAACATATATGTGAACAGCAGGGGAGGCACGTGTCTAGGGGGGTGGTCGAGCTAAGGCGAATGAAGCCCTTCCTTCCGAAATCTGACCGTTTATGTAGCTTAAAATTTATATTTAGGTTACTATTGAAACTTATCTCACGATTCGATACACAACACCCCTCCCCACATCCCTTAACATCGAAATAAAATCCGGCTAAACCACTGATGAACAGGAAGAAAGAGTGAAAAAATAAATTGATGGGAGTTAAATTTCTGTCTTCAGCTAGTTCACTCTTGACAATAGTTGAGCAATCAATATCGAAACCCGTATGACCTTGGAAATCGAAAACGAAACAGAATTTGCCGCTTTGTCAGCCAGTTTTAAACATTTGTGCAGTCACGCCATCTTTCGAGGAATGCCGTAACTTATAAGTAATCTTTTTTCAACTGTATTCCATTTTACTATGTTTTTTTCTTTCAACCTTTTCTTCCTTTCTTTATTTTTAACAGTATTCTCTTTGAAAACGGTAAGCGTCACATAACTTTTGAACAGCATTAAACTAAACAAATAAACAACTTTCTGAAGAACATTCTTAAGTAGTACAAAAATTGCCTTTAAAAAATGGGCCGAACGCCGAAGTGTTACCCGTTTTTAGAAATACAGTGGAACTTCTATGAGCAGGGGCGTAGCCAGAAATTTTTCATGGGGGGGGGAGGTTATGACCCCCCGCAACCCCCCCTTGGCTACGCCCCTGTCTATGAGTGACCACCTCTATTAAGCGATCTCTCCTCTAACCCTATTTTTTAAGGCACCGATTTTTCACCCTATCTATGTTAAAAGCTCCTCTAGGGGAAAA
Source organism: Cheiracanthium punctorium (assembly GCA_038373885.1). NCBI lineage: Eukaryota > Metazoa > Arthropoda > Arachnida > Araneae > Cheiracanthiidae > Cheiracanthium > Cheiracanthium punctorium. Next base: position 171,641 of record JAWZYV010017460.1, on the reverse strand, counting down.
CACCCAGCCCTCTACAAGCGACCAGAACCGGTCCCCTGTCCGAAAATTTGCTAGCATTTTTTCCGTAAATAAAGCAAACAAAAACCGCATTCCAAACCAGTTGCTCTACTGCAAATGGACAGCAGGTGCACATACATGTACAAATTACGTACAAATCTTGTAGGTTAGAGAAGAGATGTGTAAGAGACGAGGGAGTGTACTGTTGGAGCAGCGCATTAATGTGATCGAGTCACACGAAAAAGGAAATTCGGAGATTTGGCGGTTACTCTTGGTTGTGGGAAAATCTAAAAAGAAAATTTTGAAGAAGATAGATTTTATTATCACAAATTCAGAATGCATGAAGAATATCAGAATAAATGCTCTTTGCTCAGATGTAACAATAAAGTAGAGAGAGAAGTGATCTCGGAAAAAGAAAACAAAAAATGAAACAATTCGAAAATCGTAAATATTTTATTAAATTTTGAATTTTAAAATCTGCTTGAATAATTAATTATGTATTAGATACAGTTTCATATATAAGAAAACACAATATTTTTAGAATTTTTTCTTGGTTTCAATGTTCATACTTCTTTGAGCGACCACCTCCCTAAACGACCGATTTTTCACCGAATCCGAAGGGGCTCGCTCCTGAGAAGTTTCACTGTACTGCAAATGTTCGGCATATTTTAGAATGTTTCATGCAACCAGAGGTGGCCCAAGGGTACGTGGCAAGAAACTAACAATAATAGGGGGTATGATTTCCCCGGAGTGCCAACAACGTTGAACACCGTTGAGGCATGGAGTCAATGAGGCTATTAATGAGGAGTTGGGGTATTTTGTCCCACTCCTCCAGAAGAGCTATTTCCAGTTCTCGGAGAGTATGTGGGGGGTGGTAGGCGGCCAGCAACCAGAGGCGGATCCAGAGAAACCATCTGGGGGGTGGGCCATAAGCGTAAAGTTTTCAAAATTATTGGGGGGGCCGGGTCCCACAACCGCATATATTCACGTCAATGGCGTATATACATATGAGTTAAAAGTCGTAACCCCCCCCCTCATGAAAAATTTCTGGCTACGCCACTGATTCACGTACATATAACTTACTCATAGTTGCCAACTACTACGGAATATAATTAACCACTTTTTCTACATGATTTTTCGGCTTAAAATATAGAAAAATTTTTGTGATGCGCGCGCGAGCTGGTTACTCTTTTGAAAAAAATAATTAAATATACTGTTTACAAAAAGTGGTTATATTTCGTAGTAGTTGGCAGCTATGACTTACTATATATAAGTGTAAATTGTTGGAGGCGCTCGATCTCTATGGGTCCATAGAATTCTACACCAATATAAGGTAAGTATCCATGTTAGTATCTTCCTACCATGTTATAAGTTAAATATAAAAGCAAAGTAAAAAATCCAAAGGGGAAAAAAAAAAAAACATTTTCGATGAGATAGTGCATTTTAGACACATCTGAACTTTTCTTCATTTCATACTTTACATTGCATAATCTGATTTTAAGTAACCAGAGCCTGGCGAGAGCAGCTTATAGTAACATTTTGTGTTACAGGGCGTCACAATGAATACTAAATCATGATTGAAATCAAAAGAAGGAAATTTTTAAAAGTACAAGTAAAGGTTTTTTTTAAACATTTGTAAATGGCGTGAATACTTTTTTTATGTTAGTATAAATTCGTTTTCTGTATTTAGTGATAAATTATTGGGTGGGCTCAGCCCCTATTCACAATTTATTGGGGGGGCTCGAGCCCCACGGGCCCATATAACTCTACGCCTATGGGGGGGGGGCTCCGTTTTTCATTAGGATGATACATTGATTTTCCAATACTTTTTCTCCCAATGTATAATTAGACATGGTATATCACAACTAAATAAGTATGTTATCTGCTAGAACCGTCGCAAGAAAACTCGGAAGGTGGGGGGGAGCAGAGCTATCGTGCGCCCTATACCGATCAAGTTAAGCCGATGCTCATAAGCCACGTGTTTTATGCGTTTCAATGGATGACGAGACGGAACGTGACGAGACGTGATTCAAATACGGTGGAAACTGCTAACCTTGGTCAAGAGATCGTCTGTCTGTAGTGACAACTTTAATGCAATTTAATTTACAACCATCACACTTTAACACCTTTGTAAGGTGACCAGTTTTGTTCTTCCCAAGGGTAGTTCCATTAGACAGGTTCCACTGTACCAGGGGCGTAGCCAGAAATTTTTCATGGGGGGGGTTACGACTAATGCAACTCACATATATGCATGCATGTACGTGATAAGGGAGTGAAGAATATACATTTTGTATGGGAAAAATTTCCTCATGGGGGGGGGGTTATGACCCCCCTAACCCCCCCCGTGGCTACGCCCCTGCACTGTACAAATAAAACTGGGAACTTTGCTCCAGCCGTGTGGCGATAGCGAGTCAATAAAATTTGCCCCTTCTTCTGTTTAAAAATAAAAGCTCTATCATTTTTGTAAATAGAGAAATTATGTTTAGTTCACAAGAATTCAATAAGTATTGGTGTAAATATTCTTGGTATATGTATATATATAGTTGGCTCTCTGTTTAACGACTTTCAAGGAACCGTGAAAATGTGAAAAATCGTCCTTAAATAGGGATATTCCATAAACAGAATTTGTAAAAGAATAACATTTCCCTTTATACTTTGGAAGGTGCCTGGTTCAAAACCAGTTCGCGTCCGCCGACCTAACTGTTCGGAGTTTTCCGTGCTTTCCTCCGAAACTTAGAGTAAATAAGGGTTCGGAAAGACCTCCACGGAGTGCACCCCACCCATCGGCTTAGATTCCATGTGCAGGTAATTGGCTGTAATCCTGCGGACCAACACCAACCCTTTACACTTTACATTCTTAGGACTGTGAATATTTTTCTTGATATATTGGCGTGTTTAAAGATGTTACTTTTTTTCTTATCATTATATTGTTTTATTATCCACAAAAAATTATTTTAAGTTACCTTAAAAAAAAGGTAGTAACAAGCAATACGATAAAATTAGGTTTCAAGAAAATCAAAATGAGTCAGTTGTTTCATTTTTCGCCTTCCCGTTATTCTTTCTTCCAGATTTTTTCAAATGTGACATTCGTCAGCTTCCATTTTATGAATTTTTCTAGCTAACCAGCCGAAGCCTGAAAATTTTGCATTCCAAATTTTTCTGCCAGAATAACAGCACTGCAGTAATTGCTTGATTTTATTTTATTTTGGTAATACGAACAATTATCTACATGAGGGATCTAGGCCGAGTACGGGGTGCCCTACGTGGTGGTTTTTCTAAGGGGTCTTAATCCGTATTTATGAGAAGTTTCGGAGAAAACTGCGTAAGACTCCGAACGGCTAGATTGACGGACGCGACCTGAGTTTGAACCAGGCACTTTTCTTCTCCCAGTTGCAAGCGCTATGCGCTCAGCCACTCGTCGGGCCTCCAGAAATTGGAGTTATGTGTTATGTGATGTTATGTGGCAATACTAGAGGCATCCTATACTAGAGGCATCTGCATTCTGGGGCGGTTGCCTTGGTCGGAGGATTTTTTTCAGAGGTTCTAACACGTATTCACGTTAAATCTTGAGAAAACCATCTGGAAAAACTCCAGATAGTTAGATCGACAGGCCCGCGGTAGGCCCAAACGCGGGACCTTCACACTTCAGCCGCCTATCATGTCGAGTGTCTTATCCACTCGGCCATGGTGGGGCCCAGAAATTAGAATGTTGGATGTTCTTGCTTCATGCAACCATTTGCTTGCAGAAGTGCCTTGGCAAACTCTTCTATTCGGCCACATTGACTTTTCGGCCGTTTGGATTTGGATCCCGAACGAAATTTTTGTGCTGCTTCAAGAATTTCCTGTTTGCTTCTAAAATACCTTCCAGAATAATCAGGTAGTTGAGACTGTCTTGCGAATTGCACTTTTGACATTTCCCGACACATTTTTCCCACTCTTAAAAAAATTTTCCCCTGTTCCTGTAGCGTAAGATGAAAAAATCGTTGTTAAACAGAAACGACGTCGTCTTTGATTGTGATTGTGTATGATTATGGCAACGTTACACTATGGCGATCTGCGAAAGGGGGGGTTGCCTTGGTAGGAGGACTTTCTAAGGGGTTCTAACGCGTATTCAAGTTACATCTGGAGAAAACTTACCAAAACTCCAGACCGTTAGATCGACAGCCACGCAATGGGCCCCGAACCCGTCACCTTCACACTTCGGTCATCTGCCATTTTCAGTGGCATAACCACTGTGCCATGGTAAGGCGACGTCGTCTTTAAATAGAAATTTTTTACGTTTAAGTTGCTGGGACTCTGAAATATCGTCTTTGGAAAGAGATCGCCGTTAAACAGACAGTCAACTGTATATACAGTGCTACTTTTTAAAATTTCTGTTCATGTGAAAATTTACAATTTTTTTAAACTTCCCTAATCCATTGTGTATTTTTAGATCTGGGGGGGGCTCTAGCCCCCAGAGCCTCCCCCGTGGATCCGCCACTGCCAGCAACGCGTCTCCGTAGATTGTCCCAAACGTGTTCTATAGTGTTCATGTCTGGAGAATACGCTGGCCATTCCATTCGTACGATTCCTTCCTCAAAAAGGAAGTCATCTACGAAGCGTGCACGATGTGGCCTGCAGTTTTCGGCTATTAGCATGAAGTTATCTCCAATTGGTGCAACGTAAGGGACTACGAAAGGTCTTAGAATTTCATCCCTGCAAACGTAAAAAAGACGCCTTCTTTTATGCTATAGATCAGTGCGAATCATCGAAATGGCGCCCCTTCGAAGACAGCACCCCGATGCGATGCTTACCTTGCTTATCGTGTCGGGCCGCCCCTACATGTAACCAATGGCGCAGAGAGGGAGGGGGAGCTGGGAAAGAATCCCCAGGGCCTCAGCTTGTGAATGGGCCCCGCTTTTGCCGTTTATATGATACTTAATTGTGTGTTGTCAATTTTGTTTCCAAAAAAAAAAAAAAAAAAAAGTGTCCAAATTCAGATTATGTCCGCGGATGTTTCAAATTAATTTTTGAATGAAATAACAAAAAACCAGCTAGAGCATGAACCACCAACTTGACAAAAACGAGGAGTGTTAGTGGTTGAGTCTTCTTTTTCAAGAAAAGCAGACATTGACGGTGTTATTCAACGGTTTGCCATGACTAAAAGTAGAAAAGATTTATTTAACAAGAAATCATTTTTTTTTTCCCGTGATACATTGTTAAATAGTGGAAGAAAGGGTATAGGCAGAGGAGAGACTATGGGCAGGGGCGTGGGGAATATCGGGATATATCCCCCCCCCCCCGAAATTTTTGGATTAGTGATGAAATTCCGTCTATTTATACACATATAAGTTCATATCCCCCCCCGAAACATTTTCCTGGCTACGCGCCTGACTATGGGCCCACCCACCCTCCGAAATTTTTAATTTTCCTTGACAAAATGTTAAAGATCAAGACTTTCTATGAGAAATTTTGAAATTTCCACTTTTTTGGCCTTCTGAAATTCTTTTGCCTGCCAGCTTGCATGGTAGTATGAATAAAAATATTAATTTTTTCAATACTGAGGAAACATGCCATGCAAAAATGTTAACGTTTCAAATACAGTTTCTCTACGGAGGTGACGAAACCTTCAAAACAAAATGTTAGTATTTTTTAGAGCATGGATATTTATTAAAGTATAATACTATTTTAAATTAATAATTTTAATTCTATTAATTATTTTCCAATTACTATTAATTTAAAGTTTCTTTAAATGATTAATAATTTTAATAAGGAATAAATGATTGATCTAATACGACATCAAAATTTCTGGATAGCAAAGGGACCCCAAAGATTTTATCCCCGGGGCCCCGGCTTGGCTCTCTGCGCCTCTGCATGCAACTGTTATAGGTTAACCAGAGGCGGAGTAACGTTGACAGGGGTCCGGGGAAGGCTTCCGATTTCGGAAGTTTCTTTCCGAGATTGCAATTCTTCTTTCTTTATTTATTTTTTAAAAGCAGAATTCTTTATTTTAAAGAAAGTATTGATGAATCCTGTGCTGGCCAAGGTTGGAGCAGCTTTTCGTGCTTTGGATTTTGGGTGGCAGTGGGTCGATAAAAATGATGTCCAAGCTTGCTTGAAGACTAAAAACTGACTACTTGGCCGGAGCATATGCTCCCATATAGAGTCTATGGGTGCGAAGGCGGGGATTGGCAAAGCAAGCCTTGGACCCACGTGAGCTGTTACCACTGTTTGACTTATTTATTTATATATACAGGGTGATTATAATTAAAGTTCCATTTTAAAACGATCAGAAAAGGAAAACTACTGGACCAAATGTTATCAAACTTGGTAGTTGTGTAAAGGTGGTCAGGGGATTTATTATCGGCCAAAAAAAAGTTCAAAGTTCAAGACCAGGGGCAAGGGCGTATTTAAGGGGGGGGGCGTCCAGGGGTCCGAACCTCCTCCCCCACGAAATTTTGATTTTTTTTTTTTTTTTTTTACTAAAATGATATAGTTTCCTTTTGAGAAAAATACTGCCTTTTTTACCGTGTGGACCCCCTCCGAAATTTTTGAACCTCCTCCAAAATGTTCTTCAAGGGGGGGGGGTCGCACCCCTGAACCCCCGCCCCTCCCTAAATACGTCCTTGCCCCCGGTGTTGAATTTTTGAGCTTTTTTTCCGCGGATAATAAACCCCCTGACCACCTTTATACAATCACCAAGTTGATAATATTTGGTCCTGTAGTTTTCCTTTTCTGATTGTTATAAAGTGGAACTTCAATTATAATCCCCCTGTATATAAATATTATAAAGAGGTAAAATTTGTTTATCTATAGGGGGTCACAGAGTTGGGCATAATACACAAAAATGTATTTTCGATACAAAATACAAAATACATTGATTCAAACGCTAAAATACAAAATACAAAATACTTCCTGAATTAAAAAAAAAAAAATGCAAAATACAAAATACATGTATTTTCAAAATACATACAAAATACATGTAAAAGTTTTAAAGCATTTGAATTGGGGAAAGCTAAATTTTCCACCAAAGATCTCAGTTTGTTTTATTTAAATACATTTCAACAGGAACAAAAGCAATCTTAATAGTTGTGTTAAGGAAGAGGCCTGTTTGTTTGTTTTTAAACGTTGCCTTTCAGAATTTTACCTTTAAAGCAATAAGATCCGGAACAGACCATTTCTGAGAAATTGCATCAATACTCAAAATGCAATGAAAACTATGCAATTTCAGAATGCTAACAATGAATAGTCATTTGTTTAAAAATCGTTTATAAAAACTTCAATTTCCAAAATTCTCAGAGCGTAAAATAAACCTCTACATATATTTATTATTTATTGAATTCAGTTGAACGTTTGAATGTAAATACTCAGCTAAATCACAACCTAAAAAAATTCAAGTTTCGTCTTCCAGTGAGTTTTTTATTTTTTGATACAAATAAAACAAAACAAAAAAAAACGGTCAAAATTATTTAAAATTCTTAACTTTTGTCTTAATTTGTCTTATTTTTTTCACTAATGTTACAAAAATTCAGATTTTGGTGGTACGATTCAAACTGACCTATAAAACACTGAATGCCATTAAATATTGGTTTTGTTGAGAGTAAAAGTTCAAAGCAACAACATTTTTTATGAAATAAAACAAGAAAGAGGTTTGTAGCGCAAATAGTTTATACTAAATGAAGGAAAAACTAGATATATTCTGCAAAAATCGTAGTTTTTCAAGAATTCAACCTCGATGCGGCACGGGTTAATATTATGCAAAACTTCTCATTGACAATCTCATTTTCTAGTCAACTTTTAGGGGGTGCCCCAAAGAATAACATTAAAAAAATTTTCCACCATATAACATGCGACCACCCTAGTGTCCACTCCTATAATATATCTCCGTGTTCACACGGCTGTCCATACGAAACTGAGAGAAAAGGGAAACCACAAACATATTGTAGTTAACATTTTCTCCACAGTGGCGTTAGTATCATGCACACCGTAGAGAGATTTAAAAGGGACACTCCATAACAGTTAAACAAACGTTAAAACTGTCAAAAATTCTTGACTTTTTTTTTTCTTTTCATGTCACATTATCTTCATCTATAAATATTTTGAAACGCTCTCTCATCCATGCGCACATTGAAAAAAACTGTAAGAAATGATTAGTTGGCTGATGCTTTTTTAGAAAATTCTTGAAATAAATTCAATAAATATATATCTTAATTTATTTTTTATTTGCATCTTCAAAATATTGCAATACTTTTTTAAAGACTTTCGCAACTAGTGCAGTGGCGTACCTAGGGGAGGGCAAGGGGGGACATCTGTCCCCGGGCGCAGCACCAAAGGGGCGCCAAATCGATGTTCCGAAATTTTAGAAGAAAAAAAAATGAATTGTATTCCTAATTTTATTTGTTGACAGAAAAAGAAAAAAAACAGAACAATCACAAATGAATTTTTTAACAAAGTTGTAATCAAACTTTTCACAATGAGTTAGTTGTACAGGAAATGTTTCTAGATAATTTCAGAAGATTTTCTTTGGAAATCAAGTTGATCTTCCCCATTCCTTTTTACTTCTCTCTTGCGGGCTTCTGTGTGTTTGTGGGATTCAAAATTTTTGTCGTGTAACTACGTTTTTTTTATATTTGGCCATTTTTGTCTCTGACTAAATTCCTGAGATGTTCCAGAATTCTTGTTTACAGTATTTTATCAAGGTCAAAACATTACTCAAGTTTTCCCAGTTGACTTTTAGAATGGTCTTCCTCTCTTCTCTTTTCTCCTCTTCTCTCATCTTCTCTCCTCTTCTCTTCTCTTCCTTTCTCTTCTCTTCTCTTCTCTTAAGATTATCGGCATCTTCTCATTTCATCATCTTAAGATCATCGGCATCTCCTCTCCTCTCCTCTCTTCTCTCCTCTTTTCTCCTCTTCTCTCCTCTTCTCTTCTCTCCTCTTCTCTCATCGGCCTCTCCTCTCCTCTTCTGTCCTCTTCTCTTCTCTTCTCTCTTCTCTCTTCTTCTCTTCTCTTCTCTTCTCTCCTCTCCTCTCCTCTCCACTCCTCTTAAGATTATCGGCATCTTCTCATTTCATCATCTTAAGATCATCGGCATCTCCTCTCCTCTCCTCTTCTCTTCTCTTCCCTTCTCTTCTCTTAAGATTATCGGCATCTTCTCATTTCATCATCTTAAGATCATCGGCATCTCCTCTCCTCTCCTCTTAAGATTATCGGCATCTTCTCATTTCATCATCTTAAGATCATCGGCATCTCCTCTCCTCTCCTCTTAAGATTATCGGCATCTTCTCATTTCATCATCTTAAGATCATCGGCCTCTCCTCTTCTCCTCTCCTCTCCTCTTCTCTTCTCTTCTCTTCTCTCCTCTTCTCTTCTCTTCTCTTCTCTCCTCTTTTCTCATCGGCCTCTCCTCTCCTCTTCTCTCCTCTTCTCTTCTCTTCTCTTCTCTCCTCTCCTCTTTTCTCCTCTTCTCTTCTCTTCTCGCCTCTCCTCTCCTCTCCTCTCCTCTCCTCTCCTCTTAAGATTATCGGCATCTTCTCATTTCATCATCTTAAGATCATCGGCCTCTCTTCTCCTCTCATGAGCACGCGAACTCCCAAGGTAAAATATATAAAATAAACACATTGAAAAATTATATTTTTTTAATATTAAGTACACTTCTAGATTTTTTGTGTATTTAAAACGGGGGTTTTACTCTCTCCCCCTTCCCTCCACTATTATTAAAATACGCTTATTATAGCTAACACACTGTGTGTAGGTTACTACAGCGCAGCCTTTTATCGATCGCTCGTGCGAACGGAAAAATTCCCTTCTGTTCGCTTTCTGAGTACAGAAGCGGAGAGAATTGAGTAGAAGTAGGGCTCTACTGATATCATTCGTTCGCACATTTTCGGTGTGCACAAGGCACCTTTTTTGCGGTTATCTCTTCCGGATTTTCCCTTGGTTTGTTACGTTCGGTTAGTTAATCCATTTTTATTTCATTTTCTTATTATTTTCTTCATTTCTATCCTTTTTCACTAGAATTTTTTTTTTTTTACAAACTAGTGTAACTAATTAAGATGGGAGCAAAAGAAGTGTTTCGGAGCTAAAGCAAGAATAATTTTCAATACTATCCTTTGACAAAAAATTGAAATAAAATGAATCAAGCCTGCACCTTTGCTAACACTTATCTTGGTGACGAAATGTAAGACAAAATATTACTTGTTTTCTTTCAGTTGCGTGCATTGTTTTCCTTTAACTGCTGGAAACGAAAATCTATTTTAATTTGTAAGGTGCGTCGTATCTGTATATTTAATTTTCGACTTTTTTTTTTTTTTTTTTTTTTGTGAATCTCCATTTAAATAACCCACTAGCCGCCACTGTCTAGATGCTCCCTCGTAATTCGAGGGCATTTGAGGAGAAATGAATGTACACGTGAGATTTTTTTTTCTCATATGCTTCTACTTGGTCTTTAAGATTGGCTTTCATTCTTTATATAGTAATACTCTGCTGTACTTGTCTTTTTAAAAAGTTGCATATTTGTACTGTAAAAACTGCTTTAAATTCTGCGTTTCTGGTTCTCCTCGGCAAGAGAACCTTCAAGTTAAGGTTAGAAATATTGTACTTTTCAATTTTCTATAGTGCTGAATGCTAATTATGAATTTTGAAATAAAAATTCATGTTTAAAATTTTACAGTGCTTAAGGTTGTTCTTTTAATACGTTAAGTAATAATACAAGTTTTGAGCATCTTCTTAAAAAAAAAAAAAAAAAAATATCCGTTTATATCAGAAACTGGAAAAGAATTCAAAATGTCTTGTATTTCAAATGCCATCAATTTTTTTTAAATGCCCGAAAAAAATTCATTTTGATCCGTTTGATAATCGGGACGGGTCAGTAAAATATTCGAATTGTAGAAAATGAATGCCATCATACGTACATTCATTATTAGCTGGTGTGCAATCCATCGAACTGCAAATCGCTAGACGAGATACATGGTAAATAAAGCAAGTATAAATTAGTGTTGACCTGACATAAATATTAAATAGAGTTCATTCGACTGCTGAAGAAGAATAAAACTTTCTTGTACGTATGCCCAACCCCCAATAGAGGGAACTAAAGCCCCCCTTGAAGGTGGAGAGTTAAAAGGGATTTTTTTTTAAATAGAAAATTATCAGTTAATGAATTAAAATATTTTATTCTTAAAATTTGTCCTCAGATTATTTCTATCATATTTTTACCCCCCCCCCCAAAAAAAATGCTTTTAAATAAGTACTTGCATTCACTATAAGAAAAAACCATGCTAAATTACAGCACAGTGTGCTGGTAATCATAACGCCAACACATGTGCTGTAAATTTCAAGCACTTTGAATTTTCAAGCACTGTGTTGTAAATTTACAACACCGTGTTGTAAATAGTTGGCACGATGGCACAACAGCACATGTGCTGTAAATTTACAGCACTGTGTTGTAAAATTACAGCACATCATTTTCAAGTACCAATGTAAATTCACAACACTGTGTTGTAAAATTACAACACTTCACTTTTCAAGCATCTATGTGAATTTACATCACTGTGTTGTAAAATTAAAGCACCTCATTTTTCGAGCACTTATGTAAATTTACAACACCATGCTGTAAAATTACAGAGCCTGATTTTTCAAGCACTGTTGTGTATTTTTACAGCACTTGAATTTTCAAGCACTGTAACGTGTTTTTACAGTTCTTGAATTTTCAAGTACTTTCATAGAGTTGTGCTGCACTTCTGTGTAAGTTTTAGCCTGATGCAATTTTTCTGTACACATGCATTTATAATTACTTTTCGAACAAAAATTTATACCTGTCCCTCGATTTGCACGGCACTCAATTTACACGTTTTTAAATGAAAAAATTTTAATATTTTATTGTGTGTGTGCATCGTACACATTTACAATTACTTTTCAAACAAATTTACAGATATCCCTCTATTTGCTCGGTACTCAATATACGCGGTTTTCAAATGAAAACTTTAGTTTTTTTTAATATTATTTATGGGATCCTACAATTTACAATTACATTTCAAACAAATTTACAGCTATCTTCCATATTTACAAGGTTTCGCGTTTACACGGTTTTACATTTTTAAAAAAAATCCTAACACATTTACAATTAATTTTCAAAGTCACACATATCCCTCGATTTGCACGGTACTCAATTTGCACTGCTTTTTAAATGAAAACTTATTTTAGAGGTTTTTTAAATTTTATTTATTGGATTCTACAATTTACAATTACATATTAAAGAAATTTACAGAACTATCGTTCAATATGCACGGTACTCAGTTTTACACGGTTTCGCTTTTATAAGGTTTCAATATGATTTTTTAAATGATTTTTTTTCCTTATTTTACGATTTACAATTAATTTTCAAACAAATTTGCTCCCATCCCTCCATTTGCACGGTACTCAGTTTACACTGTTTTTAAATGAGAACTTACTTTAGAGTTTTTTATTATTTTATTTATTGGGTCCTATACAATTTAACATTACATTTCAAACAAATTTACAGCTATCCTTTCATATGCAAAGCATTCAATTTACACGGTTTCGTGTTTATACGGTTTTTGGAATGGCTTTCTTATTTCAGTTTTGTTAAATCCTACACATTTACAATTAATTTTTAAGCAAATTTACACTTATCCCTCGATTAGCACGGTATTCAATTTACACTGTTTTTAAATGAAAACGTATTTTAGAGGGTTTTTATTTTAAATTGTATTTATTGGATCCTACTATTTACAATTAAATTTCAAACAAATTTACGGCTATTCTTCGATATGCCCGGTACTCAATTTATACGGTTTCATGTTTACACGGTTTTTAAATAATTTTCTTTTATCCTACAAATTTACAATTAATTTTCAAACAAATTGACACCTATCCCCCGATATGCCCATTACTCAACTTACACTGTTTTTAATGAATTTTTTTTTTTTCTCCAACTCTGAAGTAGTTGGAAATTTTGCACAACCATTTAAAATATGTAGAAAAATCTTGCTCCTTTAAAAAGCCAGAAAGATCTGCAATAAATATTTTTGTTGTTGAAACTTTTTGAAACAGCACAGCACTAATGTCAAATTACAAAATGCGAATTTAACCAAAAGCATTGCAAGTGGCAATGGAAAATTTCGGAATGAGATTTTCATTCTTGAAACTGAGATCATCTGCTATTAAAATAAAATATTTGCAAACTCACAGTCACCTCTATGTCTAGGTTGTCTAAAAACTTGTTTCTATGTCTAATATGTTAATGATATAGTGATGCATAGCTGTAGGAGACTATAACTTTTAAAAAGAACTTTTGTGAGTGTGTAATAGCTTGATAATTAAATATGGCAATATTTTTAAAAAAAAATGTAAAAATATTTTTTAACAAAAATGTAAAGTCTCGTGAACATAGCTTTGAAATTAATTTATTTTAATAACTAAGTAAGCAAACTTAAAATTTACATCCAAGCTTGAAATGGGGGGGGGGATTAATAATTCTTGACTTGTAAATGGACAAAGGTTCCTCTTATTCATAGGGCCAAATTATAAATTAAGACCATGCAAACAGATTTTTTCAAAAACTTGTTTGTATGGAGTTGTTTTATACATACCCGTAAAAGACAGGCCCGTTGTATTTCTAGAGTTAAGTTGCTTCATTGTTTTGTTTTTTTATTATATCACTCAGCTACATTTATGCATACTTTCTCTTATAAATATCTTCTTCCACAAATCCAATATTTAAAGAACACTTGTTGAAAAGGTAAATTAAGCATAATGGATGAGCATAATACAATGATTTAATGTGCTATTTATTTTTTATTTTACTTTCTTGGAACAAATACAGGCTTCTAAGTTCTAAAGTAAAGATGTAAATAAAGATATGGCAGAACAAATTTTCATGGTGTTCTTTGAAAAAGTCAATATAATGCTTTTAATTTACGACGTATAGTAATTATACAGGATGTGTCACCACAATTCCCTCCTGGGTTTGGAAGCAAGGACGTACCCAGGGGCTGGTCCAGGGGGTCCAGACTCCTCCCGAAATTTCAATTTTTGTTAGCAAAATAATAATGATGAAGTCTTTTTGTGGAAAATTCTACCTTTTTAGCCGTTTGGACCCCCTCCGAAATTTTTGGACCGTCCCCGAATTTTTTTTCTGGGTACGTCCCTGTTTGGAAGGTTTTATAAATATATATATATATATATATAACTAACAAGTAAAACACAAAACATACTACAAATAAGACATATCTCGCAAAAAAAAAATATAACAGCTATTAGCAAGAATTAGAAACCAGAATTTGAAGCCAAATAAAGTGCAAGAATTATTGTGATAATATAATGGAACGGAAATTATAACCACTGTCACCATCTTCAGGGGCCACAAACAGTGGATTATAATTTACAGCAAACCAAATAGTAGGGTTTCGGTTGTGTGGCATATCAGAAGAGATATTAACTCCACACATCTGGGCCCTACCCTACTATATAAAGGAAAGAAGAAATCAAAAAGATAACAAGAATTAGAAATAGGAATATAATTTTACATACCAGACCTTGAGCACATGTAAATTTCATTTGAACAATTGATATGTGTTGCCAATGTTAAGAATTGTAAAAAGTGAAAAATGGTGTTGCCACTAAATAAAAGTGTAAAAGTGGAAAGAAGAAAGTATAGGAGTTAAATACAGCAGCATATATATATATATATATATATATATATATATATATTACGAATACGGCAATAAAGTTAACTTTACAGGAGAAAGAAATGCTACAAGTTTTATTTCACAAAAGTCCAATATGTTAATTTTTCGTGACACCGACGAATTAATGATATTTTGTCGGGGGTGGGGACGGGGGGAGGGCAGTTAGTTTGTCGGTCTGAGCGGCTAATTAATAACTAATTCACTTTTTCCCCGAGAAAGTCAACTTTGTTGCTGTATTGGTAATGTAATTTTTTATAAGCCTTCCAAACCCGGGAGGGAATTGTGACACACCCTCAACATGTAAAGTGTGGGGAGGGAAGAATTTGATTTTAGACTTGATATCTGCTGCATCACTAAACAAGGACGGATAATGGAGGAGGAGACGGGATAATGTTTCATGTTACCTGAAATATAGCGTATAAAACAGAAGGATTTCATGAAAATCTTTTATTGTTCGAAAATGAAACGGTTTATAGTTTTCGCAACATTTATATTTTTCATATACTGTGGCCAGAAAAGGTAAAAAATTATGCTTCAAGGTTGCCATTCTTGTCGAAGTTCCAGGTATCACCATTTTGCCGTGAATACTGTAATTTAAGAAATTAATATCCAAAAGTTGAAAAATATGCTTTCTTTGTGTCTGAAATTTTGATTCAGGTAGAGTTCATTCCGTGGAGCTGTCAATCAAGTTAAATAAAGACATTTCTTCTGAAGCAGGTTCCGAGAGTATGTTGAGTATATTTCGGTCGAGAGTACGGAAGACTCGCGTAAAACAAGAGGTGGTCGATATTTCTACCACTGGGTTGGGTCTGAAAGAAGGAACAAAATGAAGTCAAAATATTGTGGTTATGATATTCAAATACACTCAAGTATTTAGTTAAGCATGAAAAAAGAAAAGTAAATCACACCAGAAACATCAATTACGAAATATTTTCTACCATATTTTTAATTTGTCAACAGAGCCCGTCCTAGGATGGAGTGAACGATGTATATGACACACACACATATATATATATAGTGATGCAGTGGCGTATGCAGACTTCTTTCAAGGGGGGGGGGGGGGTTATAGACATAACTTTGTGTAAAATGCGTAATATTTAAGCTAAAAATTGAAAATTTATGAACATTTTGTTAAAATATTTTTGACAAGGGGGGGAGGGGGGTTGATCCCCCAAACCCCCCCCTTGCATACGCCACTGTAGTGATGCCATATCTAGGGAAGCACTAAAATACTTCAGCAAAAAACTCTGCTTGATTCTTGGGTTCGGCGTTCTAAAGTCCAGTATGTGTAAAAAGTTCTAGTAAAAAGTCCACTTGTCTGGATGGAACACAAACTTTTTGCTTCTAGTACTTCGTCGAACAATTAGCTGTACAAAAATACCAGGCACTAACGGCCAGTAACGTGCTCATAACAGTCCACTCAGTACAGAAACTTTCACAGACATTGTATTTCTCACACAAAATAAAACACTTCCACAAACAAAAATTCAGTGGAAACTTACGAGGGAAATCGTAAGCATTCCCTCAAGACAGAATTTACACACAGCATTCGAAAACAAGCCTCTCCAATCAAACAAATTACAGCTTCTCTAAGTGTCAGTACACAGCCACAGCCTTATGCTTTAGCAAGTTGAAACTCATACTAACATATTTTCGGTCCACTGTTCTTCAGGATAAATTGTCAAATTTAGCAATTTCATCTATTGAAAATTATGTAGCAAAGTCATTTATATTCTCAGATTCAATCGAGGAATTCGGAAGCATTAATTGACGAAAAGCCCCAATATAAAATTGCTTAATTATCATGTAAAGTATCTATGTATAATAAGATTTTCATTAATGTAACATTATTATTAATGTAAAAAAACAAAGGTATTAATATACATGTAATGTTATCAGGGTTGGCAAGTTTTTGACGCATGACAGTTTTTGACGGTTTTAACCATGGTTTAAACTGTCACGTCAAAAACCCTATGTCAAAAACATTTCTCAAAAACCTCAAATATTGCACTTGTAGTATTACAACTATTAATTGATGTCTTTAACATTGCACGCACGCATTGTATAAGCTATGAATATGTGTGAAATGTTAATACTAATTTTTAAGAAATGTGGTCATCTTTTACTTATTTTTTATAAAACATTATCTAGAAACAGGAAAAGAAAGTGGAAATAAATTTAATTATGTATCCAATATAGTCAAAACAATATTCTTGCTAATATAATATTAAAATTATAAACTATCAATTTCAATAAAAAGTTAGTTATGCTTTATAGAATGCTTCGTGGAAAAAAATGAACGAAACTAATAAGTATTATTTTATTGTAAAATATTTTGTTCTTTGTATTTGTAATTAATTAATCAATTAATATTTAGAAAAAAAATGTGTGCTTTTTTTACGCATTACATTTAAGTTCTGAAATTTTATACTAATTCTATTTTAAATGCGAAGCTTTAGTATATTGATAATTAACGGGGTGTTGACCTTCATTTTATTTAAATGACTGAAATTACTATGTTATTGCCTGTTGCTTAAAACCCTTTCAATTTAGGTTTTTGGATTAAATAAAAAATAAACTAATATTTGCTTTCAAGAAATGTTTAGCCGTACCTTAATTTGAAAAGTTTAAAAAACTGCAGACCATTATTTATCTAACTATATACAGTACCATCTGCCCTATTGAAAATGACTTATAAGTACCCTTTTTAGTTCTTTTACAGGAGAAAAAAAATTCCAATACATTATACTCTAAGGGCAGTCATATTAACTAATTATTATTAATGAACTCAACTTGTGTGTTAGCATAATTGATATTTTTAATATAATTAATTTTAATTATGTAATTAATTTCACGCAAAATGAAAATATACTGCATACTTATTTTGACATTTTGTTCTCTTTCTTTAATAGATTAGTTTTTGACAATTTTTGACGGTTTAAACCAGTTTTTGACGCTTGTCTTGTCAAAAACCAGTTCTTGACGTCAAAAACTTAACCCTGAATGTTATGTATTAATATTTCTGATTGTATTTGTATTAGTGTAAAATATTTGTTGGTAAAGTTCTGTAATCTGTAATAATATTTACATTGATGTAGCCTCGTTAAAAACTTTATGACAAATAAAACAGTAATAATACTGATAAGATCCAATCTCCTCGTAGTACCCCTTGGGTAGCGCTAATCGACTTTGTTAATAAAAAGCACCACCTGCATCCATACACTGCACATCTCATCTTTTTATAATGGAACTCGAATTATGCACCTGGCCCAATTTCTTCAGCAAAAAATCCTGTAAATACTGTACTGCTTCTGAAACGTGAGTTTTTCTATAAACATAAATATTGCATTGAAAAAAAAAAGAATTCCTGTGAAAACTTTCCTAGCTTCATGTGTGTGTGTGTGTGTGTGTGTGTGTGTGTGTGTGTGTGTGTGTGTGTGTTGAGGGGGGGGGGGACTTTTGTATTTTGCACTACTTAAAAAAAATACCTAGCATCGGCACTGTACGTCAAGAAACTAGCGGTCAGTGCCGGTGTAAGAGCAAGCTATCTGTGCAAGTATTAGTTCTGGCGCCCGTTCCAATGAAATAAGTACAGAAAGCCCTCCAAAAAATGGTGTGGGTGCTCTATAGCTGAAATTTCACGGAAATTAATACTTTAAGTTATAATTTTAGAATGATTCAAAAAATAAAGCAAAGAAGCATAGTGGCGTAGAAAGAAATGTTTCATTTGGGGGGCGGGGGAATTACGACTACTGAAACTCACAACATATATGTACACGTATGTGATAAGGGAGTGAAACATATACATTTTGTATAACAAAAATTTCCTCATGGGAATGGGGGTTGTGACACCCCAAGGCTACGCCACTGCAAAGAAGTAAATATCAAAATAAAATATTTAGTACCTTTTCATTATTAGCACTAGGGTGCTATTTCGCTCAGTACGAGAATTTTGTCTACGCGATCTTGCTGACAAGTTTCGTAGATTTGAGTTGTCACGGTGGAGATATTTTCAAATGTGTTTGCCAGATAATGTGGAGGGGGTGGGGCGTTAATAAAATGTTGAAAGTCGCACAAGATTTGCACTTTTTGATAATGTATCGCTAAATTTGGTGCCAAAAACGCGACAGTTTATTATAAATATATTTCGAGTATAGTTAGAAAACGCCTGGCGAATATTGTAAAATAGGTTTAGTAGGCATTTTAATATAGATTTTAATTCCGAAGAAGTGTTTTATAGAACGAGAAGACAAATATGGTACACTCATAGATTATGATACATTTTCCAAATGGTATAAAAATAAAGTATAGTTTGACTATGCCTGGCGAAAATTGTTTAACAGGTTTGGTAGGCGATTTTAATATAGATTTCGATTCCAAAGATATGTTTTATGGTACAAGAAAGAGTTGATTCCTATTTAACCCCCCACTCTCGCCAACCTATAAAATCCCCACACTTTGGCGATCTTGGAAGTCGTGGGTCTCTAGGAGTTATGCACAAGTTTCAACGCTCCCAAAAGAACTAGATGAAAACTGAAGTGAACAAATTAGCGATAAACGCATTAGTTAAGGAATTTGGAGACACATAATTATTAAATCTGCGTTAATTGGCAACCCAAATTAAATAAAAATGTAACGGAATACTGTACTTATATGTTGTTCCAAATCGCCATTTAATTCTAAATTACGATTGCCGCATAAATGCAAAAAATCGTCATGGTAACTGCATATGTTTAATGATCGCCACCTTGGCGAGAGTCGAGGCGTTAAAGTAGGAATCAACCCAAAAAGACAAGCACGTCACACTCATGGATTATGATGCACATTCGAAACAATATTTAAAACGGTGGAGTATAGTTGTAATATACTTGGCGAAGATTGTAAAACAGTTTTAGTTGGTGATTTTAAGATAGATTGCGATTCCAAAGATGGGTTTTATGAAACAAGGAAGAAAAATACGGCACACTCATGAATAATGATACACTTTCCAACTTAATGGAATAAGGAAGAAAAATAGGGCCGACGCATAAATTACGATACGCTTTTAATATATAGCACTTTAGTGCGTAGTTAAAATTTGAAAGTGTTTCAGATTTTCTTACTTTCTTTTATTTTTCCGAATGTTTAATATCATTGGGTGATTCCTGGAAGAGTTTTACGCTAACAGGCTTTATGCCAGCCTTTCCTGACCTTTTTACATATGCGGTCCAGCAAAGATAGGAAAAATATTTCAGCTACTTGAGTCAAACAACCAAATATACCAAACATTATTTAAACAAGTATTTCGTTTATTAAAATCAAGTGTTGTACACATATAATTTTTAGTTAGAATGACATTTCCTACTGATTACTTTTTAAAATAAATTTGACATACGTGGACCGGCAGCGGTTCGTAGACCAGTGGTTGGGAAACATTGCTTTATGCGACAGTTTTTACAGCTATAAGCATTTTAATTACATTAAAGAGGTAAAAATTAGGTTTGTTTACCTGTGGCTCCTCTCGTTTCAGCGGAAATTCGTCCGAAAAAACATACTTCAACAGACAGTCTGGAAAAATGGTAGACAGAGGGTTCCACTGGCAGTTCAGGAGGTATTGTTTGGTGTACCTTATTTTCAGGCTGTTTCGATCAAATGTTGAAGTGGAAAAATCGGTAGGCAAAGTCCATATCTAGAAGGATGGCAAAGAAAACAACTGTTTTAACCCTTTGAGTCGCAATCCTTCCCCAATGCTGAAAAAAGGGCAGCCGTTGCCATCGCTCGACTTAATTACCAGCAAGATGGCGGACGATCGAAACGTTCATCGCGTGCCACAGATCTAGAGACCCTTTTCTGACGGCAGGCACAGCCAGCTGTCGTCAGATTATCTTAGAGATTATCTTAGGTCAAGTCCGTAGCCAAGTGGGGGTTTGGGGGTTCAAACCCACCTCGAAACTTTCAGGAACATGTATTACTATTTGTAAAAGGGTATTTAAAAGCAGCCACATTGATACATAAAACTTGAAAATCCCTCCCGAAATTTTTTCCTGGCTATGGTATTGTAGGCAGAAAACATTTATTTGTTTGAAAAACTCTTATGTACACACCACAAGAATTATACGTCTATTAAATTACATAAATTTTTGATGCATTTCATTCAAATTTATTTAATTTGAAAGTGAGATTTGATAAATCAGTGGCGTAGTGCGAAGGGTGCAAGTGGGTCTATCATGTCCCGGGCGCAGCTCGCATAGGGGCGCCAAATCGTCCCTAAGACAAAGAAAATTTGACAAAAAATAGGAGGAAGGGGTGTCAAAGAGGTATCGTGCCCTAGGCGCCAGTTTTGCTCGCTACGCCACTGGATAAATAGTAATATTAAATTTTGGATGGGTTTTAAAGAATTTCTAAAACAGGGGAAGCTGGATGAGCGTTTTTAAAATTAATACGCAAATGGAAAAAATATTTATTCATTTATTTGTTTTGGAATTTTCTAAAACCCAATGAAAACATTTTGTTTACCGCTAAAAACTTTTTTGTTGTCTTATCTCCACTACTTACTTTTGTGAATGTTTGTTTAAAGTTCTATTAAGAGATGGCAGCAGTTGATTTAATGAAAATGCATGGGAATATCGTTATGTGAGACTCAAGGGCGGACCCAGAAACTTTTTTCGGAGGGGGCGCAAATCGTAAATACTCATTTTATCTAGTGTAAAGAACACTCAATATTAGTGAAAGCCCTATTTATGTAGTGTAAATAAACTTTTCTCGGAGGGGGCGCGCGCCCCCTGCGCCCTTCCCCTGGATCCGCCTTTGGTGAGACTCAACCGGATTCAGCCATTCACAGTAGTTTCGTTTCAAATGACACAATTCTCAGATGCTCACATTTTAATTATTGATTGCAAAAGTTTATGTATGTAATAACATGGACATAAGGGCGGTTCCATTGAGGAGTCTATGATCCCCTCTGAATTTTTTAAAAATAACTTTAGATTCGCTTACTTCATGGTTTCACACGTTCAATTTGCATTTTGAACAATTTATAGATGTATGTAAAAAGTTCAATGACCCCCCCCCCTCGGAAAATTCAGTGTGCAGCCGTCCTTGCATGGTCACAGTCACCCATACCTATGGGTGGGAGGAGCTCCTCAGCTTCCATATTATCTTTATAATTTACGTACTGGTATAATGTAGAAGTGGTTTGACCTGATATATAGTATCCTTCTGGTTCAGGGCCTCTGACTTGCCCTCCTCCCCTACAAACAATCATATGGGCGCCCTGTCCATGTATAAATAACCATGGGCGTAAAGTTCCAGGGAGACTGGCCCCTCCGCCTAATTTTTAATTTTCTTGACGAAATGATAAAGTCTTTTTTATGAAAATTTCTACGCTTTCCACCGTTTAAAACCTCTCCGAAATTTTTTTCTGGAAATATCCCTGACAACAATCATTGATTAATTTAATTTTCGTTACTTTGCTTCACAAAAATAAACTTTATTCCCACAAAAAAAAGGAAATACCCTGAATTTCTTTTTCAACTAATTTGATAAAAACCTATATTTTCTAGAAAAAAAGCTGTCAATTGTTTGTACAGGGCCGTTTCTTCCGTATGTGCACACAGAGGGCCAAAACTTACCCATTGTTTTTATTCCATTGACTGTGTAATTATTTTGCAGAGCAACACTGAAAATTTAAATCATATTTAAGTTTTGCAATTCCATCAGACCACTCCCGAACACAAATTTGTTTTTGACAGCACCGTCAAACGTATACGATAAAATGATAAATAACAAAAGATATATTTCTTTTTTCTTATGCATGTTTTTCTTTTCTTGATATATAATGAAATTTTTACTTTCGCACTATATTTGACTTTTTTTTAAAAATTCACTGCATGGGAGCAACCAAATAGTAGTTGAAACACATGCGACTTAGAACTGGCTCTTTGGTTACCTATTGAAAGCTATATATTTTCGACATTTCCTAGTCTATAACAGGCATTACATTAATTTATTAATTTACAATTCCTGAATAAAACAGAAAAAGAACCAGAGTTGCTCAATTTTTCCGCAACTCGTTATCTGAACAGTGCTATTATAAACATTTGTATCAGGTTGTAACGAAAGTTTTCCGCCATATCTGCCTGAAATACTAACTTCTAACTCCTTAGATAACTGTTTTTGAACTTTCGGTACCAAACTGCACAGTGTCACATGATACAACAATAGTACTTAAATCTGTACTTAAAGCTCATAATTCGTTGATATTATGTAGCTGACTTTTTGCAACACAACTGGAAGTAAATGATGGTTCTAATCCTCTAGAGTGATAGTTCTATTTGAGACACCTTATACTTAATGATAACTATATTTTTTACAGATTTCACAACACAGTGTTATAAAGTAAACCTCTTTCTTTCAAATGCCAAAAATCGTTTGACAAAATATGAGCAAATACGCCAACGAGAACAGTGTGCTGACGAAGTTTGCGGTGGCGGGAAACTTTCGTTACAACCTAATAATAAAGGTAATCATGTTTTATTAATTAATGCTAGAAAAAAAAGTATAGGATCAGGCAGGGTAATTAAGACTATTGGAATTTAAAAAACCACTAACAGAAGCAAAATAATAGTCTCAATTTCTCAAACAAAAATTGTAAGAGTGAGTATCAAAAGGAATCAAGTGGTAATCAATACACGAATTTTTTATTTATTTTTTTAATTTTGTGATTTTGTTTGAATAATTATAACTACTCCCTTAAATTTAAAGCAAACCATTCTACGGGAACATACTAAGTGTTTTTTTAAAAAGTCACTTCCCCTCTTCAGAAAGCAATATTTTCCCTACAATTAAAAGAGTTAAAAATTAACAAGTTGAAATTCGCAAGAAGTGGTCGTAATCACCCCCCACCTGACCCTATTTGTATACATTTATAGTATTTTTCCTAGTTTGCGCTGTAAGAGGACGAATTGGACCTAAATGTACAAAGTGATGATTCAAGCAATCAAAAATTAAAAGATTAAAAAAAGGATCTATTTAGATGGAATGAAGCGCCCTAGCCCCTTCCCTGCATTCGCTACTGATAGCCCGACAAAAGAGAGGGGATACCTAATAAGTCTCCAGCAAATAACGCACAATAGCTTTTGTGAAATTTCGGCTTATTGCTTGTCCCTGCTTCTCACTCAACGCTACAAATTTCATTCGAACGCCTAATTCACATATGAGTAGCGTTGCCAGGGGTCCGGATAAAGCCGGACATAGGCTTTTTGATTGCGTGTCCGGCCAAACTTAACGGTGTCCGGCTTTTGTTGGGTGTTTTAGTGACTTTGGCTGATTAGTAATAAAGTACTTGAACTGATTTGGCATTCGATGCTATTTATATTTCATTAGAATTTAACAAGATTCATGGTAATAATCAAAAAAGCTTGATTTTACATACAATTTTTTTGTTGTACCTATTAATACGGAGACAAAATCCTCAATATTGTGGGATGTCCGGCCTTTTTACACAAATGTCCGGCCAAACTGGCTGGTCTGTCCGGCTATTTGGTTTGGCGACCTGGCAACCCTACATATGAGCAACCTCAGGCCCACCACGTCTTTTGATCCGGCCCACGAACATGCCAAAAACCATATAAACCATTCAAAATCCCATATAAATCCCGACTATACGGCCCGCAATTTCGCTAACATCCTGAAATTTGCCCCACGACTTCGCTAACATCCTAAAGTTTGGCCCGCAACTTATCAAAGGTTGCCCATACCTGGCCTAAATGAACGAACGCTTTTCCATATGTATTACAACTATAACAAATTTGCATTTTTAACAACATTTAGTTCCAATATTTACAGACTTAATAATGTTCTGAGCAAGTATTTGATACCTACTGCTTCTGGTGTAACTACATCATTGAAATCCTGACCGCTTACATAACTATTGACTACCGTTCCATCATGTGGCTCGTAAGGGATGAATTCTAAAGAAGAAGAAATAAGAAGTTAAAAATAAAATTCAAGAACATAAAATGACAAATCACAAAAAAAAAAAAAAAAAAAAAAAAAAGAATATGGACTAGACAAATTTTTGATGCACTTCGTTCAAACTGAGATACGAAAATTTTGGAAGTATTAAGGTTTTTCGGCTAATATAAGAGCTATTGCCAATTAAGTTTTAAAAACTCATTTTGGAGCCAAATTTGGCGACATTTCGCTGAAACTTGCCTAAACTATACCGACGACTGGCGTGATTTTGCGCGTAATCTAAATTATGAATGTCTATTCGCTTGTGTGACCATAATGTATCAAATGCCCATACTTTTACCGATAACTGGACAGAGCACCCCCCCCCCCAAAAAAAAGTCTTAGCAATGGCTCTGTATATACGTACATACATACATGCGTACGTTGAAGCGTCTCAAAAATTCTTCAAAGCTTTAGTCCTTAAATTAGAGTATTAAATCTCAATTCCATAAAATACTTTAACATAAATAAAATAACATACTTAAAACATAAAATACTTTAACATAAGTAGGATGTAAAATTTTCTCTTTTAATTTTTTTTTTTTTTATAATCACTTGCTCATGCATTTTATGTGAGAAATTTATCTGTCACTACTGGCATCAGCAAAGATTGGAGAAAGTCATGCAAATAGTCTGGGCACAAAAAAGAAAATGGGCTAATTTAATATTTATCTATTTCTCACGGCCTCTTAAGGTACAATTTTAGGTATTTGTTAAAAATTGTAATTATGAAGAAAGAAAATAGCAATTTCCTTCGTATTTATTACAGTCTAAGGCACCCCAGCCCCTTTTAAATCAATAAAACTCCATAATTCTAAGTTATAGTGTTTGCGCAGAAATAATGCTACTTATGGTAATTTGAAGAAATCATTTATTGTTTACGAACAATGAAAAAAAAGTGAGAAAAGAGTTTCATTTGCATATGTGTGTGTTTTTTAAAAGAAAATATGTCCTACCTTTTATGTTGTTTTACGAGTTCAACACGATTTTGCATTTAATCAACAATTTTTTTCAGTTTTCTAATATTTATTGGCCCTGAAACTGTGTCTGGATCTGTGTCTGTGTCCGCCAGTTTCGTTTTATCATTTTGTTCACATTAGTTCGCGAAATACTGCATATATAAAAGTCATGTGTATCGTCTCATAAACATTTGTAGCTTCTAGTTAATAAAATAAGTATTCCCCATTTCGGGAGAAGGGGTAGGGGAAACAACAGTTCAGGTAGTTTCTTCTGTTGAAAGTTGAAACCACCGTGGGATTTATTAACACAGGATTATTATCGTTGCTTACATCTTTACTCATTTATTTTTATTAATTTATTATGTTCACAACAACATAAAAAAGGGTTTTTTATGTCTGCAATCTACCTACTCAAAATCGTTAACCTGGGCAAAACCAGCTGCTTTATTCTTTCGGAAAACTTTAAAATTAGGTGTATTTTATACTAAAAAATCCTTGTTCTTTTGCCTAAAACAATTCATCCGCTCTTTCTCTGTTGTCGCATGTAGACGAAAGTTTCATTAAAAATGACGATTCAAGATTATTCAATAATTTTGACGAATAGCATTTTCTGTGTGTGTCCATTGCTATTATTCAAGAACCAAAATCATTTTATGCAGGCGAAAATCGCCAAGCATGGCAACCATGAAGATGATTTTTTTTTCCAGTTTTTTTTTTTTTTTTTTTTTTTTTTTTTTTAAATATCATCTAAGATAATTTGAATTTCGAAATTTAAATCTGTTGACACACATCTGTGGATCTTTTCCGATTTTTTCTTATCACGTGTTTGCAAGTTGTCTGCTTCCTAAGTTAACCCTTTGAGGTGCAACCCTTTCCCAATGCTGAAAAAAGGGCAGCCGTTGCCATCGCTCGACAGCCAGCTGTCGTCGAAAAACGGTCTCTAGATCTGTGGCACGCGATGAACGTTTCGATCGTCCGCCATCTTGCTGGTAGTTAAGTCGAGCGATGGCAATAGCTGCCCTTTTTTCAGCATTGGGCAATCGATCCAGCTGTTCTCGCGTTCTTCCATTTTTCAGCCGATGTCAGTGCTGTTTAAAAATAATCGTGACAATTTTTTTACGAGAAATGACGTGCTAAAAATAAAAGATTCTCGTGGAGCTGTGTCACCCGCAACTATTTTTATAGAAATCAAATCTATTCTTTGTGCCAGGCAACAGTCAAAACGTCAGAGTGGTGTTCCCAGAGCGGGAACACTGCGTGTTAAAGGATTAGTCGCGTGACAGCATATTTTGAAGTAATCCTATAACTTCCAACCATAATGGGAAAAAAAATCTTTACACAGAACCGTTATTCTGCTTTTTCCACTGTTTGAACCCTCCTCCAAATTGTTTTCTGGATACGTCCCTGTATACTGTATATATAGCATAAATCTTTCCGTCCGTGTGTACAAAAGCAAGGAGTAAAGGCTTACCTCCGGGTCCTTGGAAAATGCCTTTTCCCTCTTCTCTGACTCCCTGTAGATACATTAAACCGATATTAAACATACTAAAGCTAAACCAATTTTGAAGTTATTACAATTTGTTAGTACACAGATAAAAATTCGCAATTAGAACAAGGACAAATAAAAGTCTCAAGCATTGGAATATGTAAATTTTCGAAACTGCTACAAATGAGTAACATAAATACAACAAAATTATTCAAACTGAAAACAAACTTACTTCCACCATTGAGTCTCCACAGCTCATAATATCACTGCATAGCAAACCATCGTCTTTTAATACGCCGGCATGTTGGACTCCATAAGGGATGAATTCTGTTACACAAAAATAAGCAAGTATAGGGGAAATTCAGGTAGTTTCGGATAAACGTTATTTCTAACATTTGGAACAGATTCTAGCAATGATAAAGATATCCATGTGGTAGGTTAACCCTTTGAGGCGCAACCCTTTCCTAATGCTGAAAAAAGGGCAGCCGTTGCCATCGCTCGACTTAACCACCAGCAAGATGGCGGACGATCGTGCCGGCACAGCCAGCTGCGTCAAAAAAGGGTCTCTAGATCTGTGGCACGCGATGAACGTTTCGATCGTCCGTCATCTTACTGGTAGTTAAGTCGAGCGATGGCAACGGCTGCCCTTTTTTCAGCATTGGGCAATCTATCCAGCTGTTCTCGCATTCTTCCATTTTTCAGCAGATGTCAGTGGTGTTCAAAATAATCGTGACAATTTTTTGACGGGAAATGACGTGCTAATAAGTAAAGGATTCTCGTGGAGCTATGTCACCCGCAACTATTTTGATAGAAATCAGATCTATTCTTCGTGACTGGCAACAGTCAAAACGTCAGAGTTTGGTGTTCCCAGAGCGGGAACACTGCGCGTTAAAGGGTTAAGGGAGAAATTCAAATATCGCCATATTTCATTTAGTCAAGTGGCAGTGTGTTGTAGACCCATAACAAAAAATTTGTGATTTTTACTATTGTTTTAAGTGAACAAAGATAACTTGAAGCTGTCATAATTGCCTGAAAATGAGTATTACTTCTTTCGCCTGTTTATTTTTGCATGTATTGTCGCATATCTGAAGACGTAACTGGGTCATTTTCAAAATTCGGTGCCATTTGCTGTCCGGGAGCAAAATATTTTTTGTTACAAGGTATAAGAAATTTTACATGATTTTTTCTTTTTATCATGGTTTTATCAGACAGTTTCCATTACTGAAACAGCAGATTAAAAAACATACTATTTAATAATTTTTTTAAAAAAAGAAATGAGTGGAGAAGATATACTGAAATATAGCTGCCCGAATCATTGAACATGAAACGTGTTATGCAGCCCCAAAACTAAAATTTCTGCCCTGATATGTTTTAGCATTGTGAAATAGAGTTTAAATTAGATTATGAAAAGGTTTTTTTAAGGTTTTAACAAAAACAGTTTTGACGACTTTGCTGTACAGTCGGCTGTGTCAAAAATGTTCTTTAGCTCTGTAGCCACGCACTGGGCGATTCGATCGACCGCTGTCTTACTGGTAGTTAAATCGTGCGATGGCAACGGCTGCACTTTTTCGACATTGGAAAAAGGTTGGTCTTCAAAGGGTTACACTGTTGGAAAAGGAGCTTAAAAATCACTGGCGGATCCAAGAAGAGGGAGGCGATCCCTCTTCCCCTGCGAGTCCATAAACCTATGAATTGAACCTATGTTTAACCCTTTCGCTCTCAGCATTAAGAAGACTTAACTGAGAAGACTTTACTTCCGATGCTGCTTCCCAGAATGGTTCTTTGAAGGCTGCACTGGAATCTAGCAATTGCGTAAGTTATGATTTTCAGACTTAAAACTATTGAAAATTAAAAACGAATCATGGCTTCGAAACATTTTCAACCATGAATTAATATTTAAATATATAGTAAAATGCCATGGAAAAACTTTTTTCTCCCATTTCGTAAAAGAACACTGACCATCAGAATTTTCGTCTCTACAGAACAGATACTTTATCATCAAAGAATATCACAGATACTAAATCTTCTGAAGTACCAAAGATGACTGGTGACTGAGGAAACTTTTCAGTGCTGCATTAGCTACAGCTTTATTTGTAATCCGGTATTCACCAAATTTTTGTAACTGTCCCAGATCTTATGGACCATGAGCTGTTAAGAATAAGTAAACCACACCTTCAAATATATTGACACAACGAACAGATTAAAGTGCCGAAGTCCTGTAAGTTTACCGGTTATAAGGTAGAGCTGTGAGCAAATGAGAGATATCCAATCAATAAATGAGTTTTGCCGTCCATCTTGCACGATAAGATTACTTTTTATAAGGGAAAATCATAAATTTGTAGTATCCGAAGACGCATATTCGATAGACCCCTGCGTTTGAAAAAGTTCTCTAGAATAAGATTTCTTGAGACCATTTTTTTTTTTTTAATTAACGGGAGATGCCTATCCTTCTATATAGAAACACGGTGGTTTCAAAACGAGACGCTACAGATTTGCTAGGTGAGACTTATTTTTCCTTTCGAGTCCATACAAGCATAATATTTACATTTTAAATTGCAATTTACATTTTAAAAATAAATCATATTTAAGATATTTACCTTCAGCGTCCACAGAAATGCTTGCTGAGTCACCAATGCTCTGTAAATAAGAAAAATATGTAAGCATTCTAGTGAAGTATTATTTAAATGTAGAATCAATAATGATAATGTGAATAACTGCTGCATTTCAATCTTCGCACCTTAGTGTAAAATATTACAACCTGTAAACGGACGATTTCGGTTGACTTTCGTTCAGGATAGCAGATAAACTTATAATCAGATAACTATGAGAATTTTCAGAATGTTTCCTCTAAAACTAGAATAAGAACTGACATTGATATAAAATTTGAAGAACCATTTATTTATTTTTAATAATTATTAAACTTGGCACTTTTTCAGAGGAAGACGTTTTTGATGGACTTTCACTAAAGATCAGAAGTAAACTTAGGATGCCAGAAGTATGAGAATTTTTCGAATGTTTCCTCAGAAAACATAATTTGAACTGAAACAAATTTCAAATTTGAAAAGTTACTTAATTTTTTGAAAATAAATTATTAAACTTTGCACTTTTTCGGAGCAGTCCGCTTTTTGGTTAACTTTCACTTCAGATAAGAAATAAACTAGAACAATGAAGTTTTCCAGAATATTTCCTGGAAACTATACTGTGGAATACTACAAATTTCAAATCTGAAGAACTAGTCTTTTCTAAAAAGAAAAAACACTGTTTTTTAAACTCATATTCAAAATTGGCAGACTAAAAAATTTTCTGCCAAACGTAACTTTGAAATATAAATTTGGGTCACTTCATAATGCGTTTAAGAATGTTTTGGGGCCAAATATGTACTATATCTTGCTTTAATAAATTTTATAATTTTCAAACTCGTAATCCCTTAGAACACATATGAGCAATCTCCAGCCCGCGGGCCGGATGTGGCTCGCCTCAGCTTTTGATCCGGACGGTGGAACATATCATAACCCCATATAAACCATTTAAAATCACATATAAATTTCAATTATACGGCCCGCGACTTCGCGAACACCCTAAAACTTGGCCGGCCAATTTTTTTCCAAAGGTTGCCCATACCCAGTTCCGGCTTTACCATTATGCGAATTTGGGCGACCGCCTAGGGTCGACGATCAAAGAAGCCAAGCCAGCCGATCAAATAATCTCCAATAAAAATTGAAATGCCTTTTTTTTTTCAACTTCTCCATTTCTCAGTTTTAGACTAGGGCGGCTAATGGCTGAATCTTGAAAGAAATCTCTTTTAACGATCTCGAAATAATTTGCATCCTTCACAATTTTTCTACACAGGTTTACTTTTATCGGTGCATCTTCAACACAGACCACAGACACTCAAAACAGATAACACCTGTTTAAAAAGTTGTTAATGATGCTATCAAGACCATGTGATTTTCGGCCTATTCAGTTGATTGGTTGTATTTCAAGTTCAAGACTTTACATCCGCTCTAAACGCAGGAGGCATGATCGGTCAGTTTTTCTTATTCACTCTCTATGGTCCGATTAAGCGGAAATCTGGTGCAAAAAAAGGAATCATATCATGATTATGTAGCAGTGTTTGTTTTGGTTATTTAAGATTTGGTAAGAATAAGCCGCTGGTCCGATTAACGGGCGATCCAATTAACCGGAATCGACTGTATTGAGAATTTTATTAACAATACAGATGACTTGCATCTGCTGAAAGCAGCTTTTCAAAACTGAAGCTGATTAAAACATATTTAAGATCAATCCCAAGAAAAGTTAGTTGGACAGTCATTAATATCAATAGAAAATGATATTGCGAATTCGCTCAATTACATTAATTTGTGCTGCGGGAAAGGCCAATTATCTACACGAGGGATCTAGGCCTATGGGTGGGGTGCCCTCCATGTGATCTTTCTAAGGGGTCCTAACCCGTATTTACGCTAAGATACGGAGGAAACCATGGGAAACTCCGAAAGGTTAATTCGGTGGACGTGACCTGGTTTTGAATCAGGCACCTTCCATCTCCCAGCTCAGAGTGCTATGCGCTCGGCCACTGGTCGGGTTACACTAATTTAATTGATGAATTTATAAACAAAAAGTCCCGTAGGATTCAGCAATAAAATGTGGCATTAAACGTAATGTACTATTTAGTTTTTGATTCTTCAGTTGAATTTAGGGAAGAATCTGGTACCTGGATTTTAAAAAAAATAACAAAATAAAAACGCGAATGATTAAGCTGTAAGATGAAACTCCAGTATTTATCAGGTTAAATAAGTCGGTAAAATCCTCTTTATAAGGTGAACTTATTATAGCATATCAATTATATGATTGATACTGATACTTAGTATATCAGTCATATGGGAATTTTAAATATACATTCCTTAAAAAAAGTTGTTGAAGAGGGGACAAAAAATAAACAAAATTCTAATCTCGTATTTCACTCGTAAATTCAAGGTAAGTTACTTTTACCTGTTGCATTTATTTGTTGAATTATTATTATTATTGTAAGTTTCTTTATCAAGCTTCTCTCTCTCTCTTTTCCTGTCACATTACTTGAATTTTAATTCGTAGCATCACATGAATTTTTAATGGATTTTTATAAATATTGTTATACGCACTAATGATAAATACATTCTAAATAATATAGGGAAATAAACAATGCAATTCAAGTAAACAAATTATAAAAGAAAATAATTCAAATTATTTCTGGGAATGAGACTCCACCAGGAAAATATTGTTCTATTGATTGACCCTAAAGACAAGCTAGTAAATAAATACTCTTGCCAATTTATTAAGAACTGTAAACTAGCTGTTTTTAGATGTGTACAGTTAATTTTTATTTTTAAATTTTAATGATTTCTTATTCATATCTTCTTTAAATTATATTTTTTACTTGCATTATTTTAATGTGTCTTAAAGGAATCAAGAACTGGTTTATTAAAATAAAGCTTAACAATTGTACTTTATATTGGCCCTACCAAGATAAATTAAACCAACAAGCAAAAGAGTTTATTGTATAATTGTAAGAAGTAAATTTTATGAGTTAAATTTGATCTGTGTTGAACGATTTTAAAGTATTACTTCATAAATAACATTTTTCTAGACCAGCTTAATGTTTGAGTAAAATTATAAACAATACGAGCTCTTCTATTATACAATATTAGAGGACTATTTACTATGAAAAAGTTTCAAAGATTTGAGAATCGTCGCAAAAATTTTCTATTTAATCAGTTAAACTTACTAAATGCATGGATATTTTCTCATAATGGGTGAACATATTATACATGTATGAATGCTGTTGTTGTGCGATTACAGACAGTTATCTGAACGTGGGATCTAGACCCTCCCCTGAGGGTCTTTCTAAGAGGTCCTAACCGGGGCCACACACACAGGGCCGTTACACAGAACAGAAGGAACTCTATTCTGTGTGACGGAACACAGAACAGAGTTCCTTCTGTTCTGTGTGACGAAAGGCTTTGACTGAAGAAGACCAAAACAATTTTTGGTCGAAACGTATGTATCATCTTACCTGTAACATCTTATGTGTGTTTTCTACAAAGTTTTTATATTTACTTTAGCATACAGTTTATAAAATTATTGGGAAGGGGGGGGGGGGCAAACGCTTACGCTTAGGCATTTATGTGCCCACAGCCCACACAAGTGGCTTCTTGCGATTTCAGAGTCAGAGAAAGCAGATTCGCATACTTGTTACTATACCAATGGCGCCCATAGGTATGGGCAGGGAGGGGCCATGACCCCCTAGCAGTGGCGTAGCCAAAGGGGGTTAGGGGGGTCATAACCCCCCATGAGGAATTTTTTGCCCTGCAAAATGTATATTCTTCACTACATTATCACACACACGTATGCATATATATGAGTTGTAGTAGTCGTAACCCCCCCTCCATGAAGAATTTCTGGCTACGCCCCTGCCCCCTAGCTCCCATATTACCGTTAATATGTACGTGCTGGTATAACGTAAAAGTGGTTCAACACTAAAATAATATAAAATATTGGAACGAAGCTCAAAAATGATTGCAGAGCTGGAACCCATAACCGTAACTATATGCTGCGCACTTGGAAAATCGTTTTCATTGTACAATCTTACATTAAAAGAAATAATGTTATACCCCCTTCACCGAATAAATATTGCTAGCACTTCCCCATATCATGGAAAATTTATGTAAAAATTTTATACAACTTCATTGCATAGATTTAGCAAAATGCCCGGATTCCCGAATTCAGAAAAATGGTGTTTTAATGAAAGTTAAAGATTTTTACTTTTTAAATACGATTCACAAAAAATCTGAAACAATACGCCAATAAGCTAAACAAAACGTACTAAAAATATCTGTTTTTCCCCCATAATGCATGCAACTAAAAATAAACTTGTATACAAACCTCAAATTCTCCAAAATGCATATTTGTAGGAATACTATTTCCAGCCAGTGGATCATCTTGTATGTGAAACGATGGAAAATTTAGGCTATTGTAGATCCCCGAACATGCGTCCTGGTAACTGAAATCGTTGATTTCCTTTGTACATTCTTCTAGTTCACGAGGCATACTGTTATCTTGATTTTTAAGTAGCTTATCTAAATACAAAATAAATAAATAATCATAAATGAATCAAGACACATTTGTATTTTACATATATGCTACAGTGAAGACACTGATGCAGTCTCTTGAAACTACCGCGGGATATGCTAACGTAGGATACGAGCCCCGAACTTTCCTTAAAAAGCCATTCATTTTAAAACACCTTTTTTTTTTTTCAAAACGTAAAAAACATACTTTTTTTACTCTTGAATATGCTATGACCTCCTCCAACCTATGTGTTGGTTACGCCTCGCATATGAGAAGAGGATAGGTGGAGAAAGAAATTGTAACCCTTAACAGGAACAAGCATATAAACCATGTGACTTATAGAAATGCTACTGCAAAAACTTTTTCATTATTTCCTTCATCTCTCGTTTTGTTTAATAGGAAAACTAAATGCTTAATTTTGCAAAACAGATGACGATAAACAGCTAAATCCGTCAATTTCATTTCCTTGCGTCCAGTGGCGTAGCCAGGATTTTATTTCGGGAAGAGGGGACTGTGCATCAAATTCTAAGCTAAGCAAAGGGTCACATTTTGAAGCCCTTCACCCCGCCCCCTCTCCTCTCGACATAGAATTTTATATTATTAATGTTATTATATTTATGCCACTCGATGCGCGCCTGCCTGCGAAGCTGTTATCGTAGCTGCAACTTCCCCTGGAAAATACAATTGGGCGTTATCTACCACTTTTTTGCACTGTTCTGAGTTAGAGACAAATTAATGTCGCCATATAATTTAATATTACCTTTTTGGGACAGCTTTAGAATAATCCCTTTCTAACGCTGATCTGGCTTGGCGACAAATTAATGTTCTTTTTACTTCCTTGTACGGAGTATAAGGATGCAATGTGTGATCCCGAAAAATTTCGGGGGCCAAATTTCTGAGAAAAAAAAAACGATTTTGACTACCTCTAAATTTATTTTTAAGAATTTTTTCGATGCATCTCATCGTACGCTAGCATGCACGTCCATATAAATGCGTCTGCAACTCATTTTGACCAACGGCGAGGCTTTTTTGACCAGTTTTTCTATGCCGTCTGTACGTACGTATATATGTAACTCGCATATCTCAAAAACTATTGATCGTAGAATGTTGAAACTTTATGTTTAGGATTGTTTTAACATGTAGTTGGGCATCTCCCTTTTTGATCCTAATCGACTGGATAGTTTATCTACAGGACCGCCCAAAAGATTCGAAATACATTACTCTCTATGGGCCGAAATTCATCAAACTCGCATATCTCAAAAACTATTAGACGTAGAATGTTGAAACTTTAGGATTGTTGTAACATCTAGTTGTGCACCTCCCCTTTCGGTTCCATTCGACTGGACAGATTATATAAAAGGCCGACCAAAAATTTCAAAATACACTACGCTCTAAGGGCCGAAATTCATTAAAGCGTATTTTAGAGGTATTAGGCTATTTAAAACGACTTAGAAGTGATATATGCTGTTAAGGGTTACAAAATGAATTTCTCCATCAAAAAAAGTGTCTTTAACATTTATAGTTCTGCTACAGGAACACTCAAATTTTAGGGACATTCATCCATTTCAAGCACAATACCGTCCTACCCTATAGTTAGGTAACGGTCCGATAACGGTCACGTGCCTCCCTCAAGAATTACGCCAAAAGTCTGCAAGCTTGGTCACTTTTGGTGTACGTGTGTATCTATTTAACTTTCAAATCTCAAAAACTCGTAGAATGTTGAAATTTCATATATAAGATTATTGTAACATCTAGTTGTGCGTCTCGATTTTTGGTTCCTATCTACTGGAGAATTTATTTACAGGGCCACCCAAAAGAATTTCAGCTACTTACGTATTCATTGTACGCGGTCATTCCCGCCAAACTGTTTTTTCGTCAAATGAGTTGCCAAACTGTTGCCAATCGTATTCAAAACCATTAATGATTTCATGTGCTCGGCATTTATCTCAAAGAATCGCCCGTCTTGGCGGACCGCCGGGATAATACGTAAGTACCGAATTTCAATACATTAATGTGCATGGACCTCTTCAATACATTACATCTGTAGTCAGTCATTGTTTGGTCCATGCCTAAAATCTCGCCGTTTGTCTCCGACCTTGGCGAGTTTAGCCGAATTATCGTCAAATTTGGTGCCAAAAATAATTTCGCATTTCGCAGAACTCTAAAACTTTTAACCGTAGAATGTTGAAATTTTGTGTTTAGAGCTATTGTAACACCTAATTGTGCATCTCTTTTTTATTGTAATCGACTGGGTAATTTATTTGCAGGCTCAGCCAAATGACTTATTAAGGTGTATGGATACATTCAATTCATTGAAAGTCTGTGGTCATTGAAAGTGTCAAAAACAAATCTTTCAATTTGAACTCAGCTTGGCGATATCGGAAATATTTGGCTAGAAATCGCTAAACCTTAGTATTAGTGCAGTGTTTTATCTCTTTCAAACAAAATAAGTTTAGATGAAGTGCGCCGAAAATATTTTTGATTTAAAAGACGTGCAAGGAAGTCATATGTGTTGACCACATCAGATTTTTTTTTTTTTTTTTAGACAAAGATGTATAAGTTTGTGTGGTACTCATGTATTATCCCGGCAGTCATTCCCGCCAAACTATTTTTTCGTCAAATGTGCTGGCAACTGTTGCCTAACGTATTCCGGACCATTAACAATTTCATGTGTCCGGTATTTTTATCTTGACGAAAATCCGCTCGTATTGGCGGACAACCGGGATAATACGTAAGTACCGTTTGTGTTACGGATTTATAGATTTATAATTCACTAGCCTTTCAGTTGATATTTACTTCATGGGGAGGGCTCTGCCCCCCTCAATCTCTCCTCTTTTTTTTCTAATGTAAATAGTTATACTAACTACAAATTCCAAAAACAACTATATTATAACAAACCTAAATTACACAGCACCAAGTACAATAATGCTAAGAAAGCATGAAAAGATAATTGTATTTCGTATCAAAAGTTAAACATGGCTAGTCATTGCCATATCGTGTCATTTATCGCGCCAAAACAAGTCGCCAAAAGAAACCGTGCCAAAATGGATGATTCCAGAGCTGTTTACCCCTCCTTCTTTCTTTTTAACAGGGATGTATAAGTTTGTGTTATATAGATTTTGATTCACCAGACTTTCAGTCGATACTGAAATTACTTGATGAGAGGGGCTCAACTCTCCTGAACGTGCCCGATTTGTTCTTTAAAGTTAATACAATTATGCTAATAACAAATTCTTGGAGGAAGTATTAAATATAAATATATATCTAAATTACACGGCATTAAATACAATAATACCAAGATATCATGAAAAGAAAATTTGAATTTCACGTCTAAACAAAAAGTTTAGAATGGGTAGTCATTGCCATATCATGTTATTTATTCAGCCCAAAAAGAAAAAAAAAAGTGCCAAAAAGGAAAATTAAAGCGAAGTTTTGGCCCATACACACATTCACAAATGCAACTGTTCCAAACAGAGGCGTAGCCAAGGGGGGGGGGGTTAGGGGGGTCATAACCCCCCCCTATGAGGAATTTTTTGCCATACAAAATGTATAGTCTTCACTACATTATCACACACACGTATACATATATCTGAGTTGCAGTAGTCATAACCCCCCCATGAAAAATTTCTGGCTACGCCCCTGGTTCCAAAGATAGAGTAATTAGAACTTTTGAACGTCTCTAAGGTTAACCCATATTGTATTAATCCTGTGGTGCCTTCCTACCACTGTCCATTTAAATATCCGGCATTTTAACTGCGAATATTCGTTAAAAAATATTTTCTGACATTATTGTACATACTTTAAGATAGTTAATAGCCTTACATTAGTTAGCAACCAAATAAAAATGCCATTAGAAATACAAATATAATGTTAGGAACCAAGAAATATTTATATACCTGGTCCAAAATCTTTGCAAAATATATGATTTTTGAATTTATAGTGAGACATTCTCAAATTACATTTATAAACATAACCTAATGTGAAGTGAAAAATAATTATTCTGACACGAGTAGCACGTTTACAAATTGCTGTTGCCAAATTATTTTAAAATAAGAAACTGCATTTGGATTTCTTATATTAAACCTGGAGATTAAACTAATGAAATTGCCCCTGTTTTGCGTTTTTGAAACCAGAGACAAGGACACGATCCCTTAGACACCCACAAAATTAGTTTAATTTCCTTGGTGCTATGGTAGCAGAGTTTCTCTAACTTATACTCTGGTATACTCATACTTCGAAATTCTTTGCGGAGCACCTTGAGTAAATTTAAGAATAGTGAATTGGAGGCTAAAGCAATAAGATATTTCTTCGCAGAATACTTCTAATCTATCGTTCCAATTTACTATTCGTTCCTCCAAGACTTACTACTTTTATGAGAGCACTCAGGATACAAAAATTCGTCCAACACGCTTGCTCAAGTCATAGGTGAGATACCTTATACCGATGACTTTTAACTCGCATATTTAGATTAATCCGCGTGTTAAGTGTTAGGTGAATGAATATACAGGTTGTCCAAAAGGTGGTAACGGGCTTTAATTCTTTATCTATTATCTTTCTCCATTCAGTTGATAAAGGGGGCAATGTTAATTGAAACAAGTAATATATTAAAATATATATAAAGTCAATTCCTGCTTAGGTCAACAACGAAAATTTTTTATTTTAGTTACTTTTTATTAAATTAATTAATTAATTTAATTAATGAATTAATATTTTTAAAAAACTGTATTAATATCAAGTGTCATCCACTGCAAATTTTAAAAAATGTATTTGAACTATACGGTAGGATGGTATTGTGCTTGAAATGGATGAATGTCCCTAAAACTGCCATTGACCGTAATGTGTTGGAAATATTTTGAGTGTTCCTGTAGCAGAACTATAGATGATAAAGACACTTTTTTCGATGGAAAAATTACTTTTGTAACTCTTAACAGCATGTATTACTTCAGAGTCGTTTGAACTAGCCTAATACCTCTAAAATACGCTTTAATGAATTTCTGCCCAAGAGCGTAACGTATTTAAAATCTTTTGGACGGCCCTTTTAGATAAACTATCCAGTCAAATAGGATCGAAAGGGGGGTGCACAACTAGGTGTTACAACAATCCTGAATATAAAGTTTCAACATTCTACGTCTAATAGTTTTTGAGATATGAGAGTTTAATGAATTTCGGCCCATAGAACGTAATGTATTTAGAATCTTTTGGGCGGTCCTGTAGATAAATTATCCAGTCAATTGGGACCAAAACTGTATTAACATCTAATGTCATCCACTACAAGTTTAAAAAATGTATTTGAATTGAGTGGATGAATAAAAAAGTATTTTATTAACGATTGAAAATTTCTACAAGATATATATATATAGGGAGAGTGTGAACTAATAGTAGGAATTGAAAAAATGTTCAAAATAGGCCGGAATAAAAGATTACGCTGCGAAAAATTCCTCTCATTAATTTTCAAAAAAGTTTCAGTTTTTAAATTTGTATATGACACCCGGACAAAAAAAAAAAAAAAAAAAAATTCCCAGTGTGTAAAATGTGTCCCATACACTCATGAGGCGACATACAAAATTAGAATTATAGTATCTTAAAATTTAAAGAAAATCTTTTTCCCACTCAAAGCAATAACCGTTTACATTCAAAATCATGTATAAATCCCCGATCCTCTTTATTTAAAGATATCTCTGAGACGTTATACGATGAAAGGCTGAAATTTGGCACATCACTTCGCTAGTTTTACCAACTTGGAATTTTTTTTTTTTTTTTTTTTTGTACGGTTGTC
Organism: Cheiracanthium punctorium; assembly: GCA_038373885.1. Classification (NCBI taxonomy): domain Eukaryota; kingdom Metazoa; phylum Arthropoda; class Arachnida; order Araneae; family Cheiracanthiidae; genus Cheiracanthium; species Cheiracanthium punctorium. The sequence continues at coordinate 131,642 of JAWZYV010017460.1, read as the reverse complement.
GTATACAAATTGAAAAAGTGTAATTTTTGAAAATGAACGATAGGAATTTTTTCTTAACGAAGTCTTACTTCCGACCTTATTTTGAACAGTTTTGTCAATTGACATTGCCCACTTATCTCTAATAGGTAAAGAATTAAAGCTCGTTTCCATCTTTTAGAGACAACTTGTATATCTTTAGTGTTTATTCTGCAGAGCACAGTTTGAGAAACTTTGCTGGCTCCTGTAGAAACTCATTCTCCATGCAGTTGATAAAGTTGCTATCATTGGCGTAACAGAGGGGGGGCTAGGGTGGGCTAAGCCCACCCTAGGACCACAATTAGCCCACCATAGAAAAATGTTAACCTTTTTCCCGATAAATGGTGAGAATTAACCAATCACTCCAAAAAATCCATTAATGTGAAAAGTTGAAAAAAAATTGCAAAAGATCATATTGTAAAGTACTAACTAATTCTGCCATTTCTATCGTAACTTAATGGGAATGGCGATTTTTTTCGAGGAAGCAAGTTAGTGTGATTCTCCATACTGAGATTGAGGGCCAGAGGTCAAGGAAAAAGTCCCTTCTCGGACCCATCTTTTTACCTTTTTTCTCTCTTGCTGACCGAGGGTGGATGAGAGAAGATAAGTATCGGACTTTCATTGGAATGACAGAAGAGAGCGGTGAGGTATGGTCTCACTTCAATGAGAATTGAGAGATAAGTTATCTACATCTACTTCACTTCGCTAGAAGACTATTTGCTGTGTGCTCATGCTACCGTGAATATGCTTTGAGAAGACTGACTAAAGATACGGGACTAGTAATAGGAGGGTTGTAAGTGGGGGCCTCACTATAATATTTTTGTGTTAAGGGCACTTTCAAAATTTAAAAAACGCCCACTTGTACTTTATTCGTCGTACTTGTTACTTGTACGTTACTTGTCGTTACTTGTACTTCAATCGTCGTACAGCAAACTTGCATATACCAATCGCTTACGATTGAAGTACACTTTAATTTGCTATGCATAAAAATTGCATAAGGGGCCATCTCCATGTTAAAATTCGCACCAACTTTTTTTTTCCCCCAATAGCAACACCTAGATTTCACTTCATATTTTAAAACATTAGCTCATTTTAGCCCCGGATACCAATTTTGAATTGAAAATGAGTGACTTATGAGCTTCCAAAATCCCCCCCCCTCCCATGTTAAAATTTTTTTTCATATTCTAATTCATATCTCATAATATTGATTATAAGAAGCTGATTTTTATTCGTACTATTAGTAGTAAACGACCCAAACACAATTTACTACTATTATAATTTTTAATAAAATATTAATATGAATTATGGATTATTAAATTAATATTCACAAAAATTATGAATAGCGACCTAGCCAGATTTCGATGGAAATAGATGCAGAAAGTAATATTACATGGCTGTGCAAAATTTCAAATTTAAAACCAAATCAAATGTCCTAATTTTTGTGTAAAAAAGAAGGAAGTTTTTTTTTTTTTTATCAGCTTGAAACTTTAATGTATAAAGTATAATAAAATGTTTTGTTTCAAATGCCCTTTAGCAATCGCGGAGCGGTGCCAGATCCTCCTATAGGACGGCGATGGGTGAAAGGGAGCAACCTCACCACTCACTCCCACCCCAAGCACTGATGAAGCCGGTGGTGCTTCACATTCCGTGTTCATACGGGAACGGAGTTTAGTGACTAGACCACTGCGCCAGCCCGCAGCCAGATGAGCCAGTGTTCTGAAAGCACCTTTTTGACAACTTTATTTTATTGTTTTTACTACTTTCACTGCGTGTGTTAATAAAATTTCAGTGGTGGCAAAATGTCCTAACAAGCAGTGGCGGATCCAGAAATTCTCCTTTGGGAGGGGCTAAATTTTGAAAAAAAAAGGCTTATTTCATCCAAACAAAATATACAATAAAGCAAAATTTTAGTCTAAACCAATGTAAAAACTTTTGGGAGGGGCTAAGTGATTAAAAAAGGTCACTTTACATATTCAAAGTGCATAATGAAGCAGAATGTTACCCCTTAGCAATCTCTTTTGGGGGGGGCTGAAGCCCCCTAGCCCCTCCCCTGAATCCGCTACTGCTAACAAGCTAAGATTTTTTGAATAATTTTGTGGTTGACTTAATTTTTCGTTATGGAATTATCGTTATACACTATCTGGCCAAAAGTATCCGGACACCCGCTAAAAAAGTAGTTTTGGCGGGTGACGCAATTTGATGCGTAATGGAAAGCTATGAAAGTGTTGGTAGTGGTTTGTCAGGTTGTATGTATGCTTTGTAAAGGAATGGGTACGTCAAAGGAGCTTAGTGAGTTCGATTATGGCAGTAGTGGGATGCCACCTTTGTGGGAATTCAGTGCGTGAGATTGCGGACATTCTACAGAAGCCTAAAGCCACTGCAAGTGATGTTAATTGTGAAGTGGAAACGTCGAGGCAGTGAAAAAGCAGAATAACGGAGTAGTAGGCCGAAAAAACTTAGGGAACGCAGCTGCAGAACTCTGAAAATGTATTGAAAAACAATCGCAAGTCCTCGTTGGGGGAAATTTCTCAGGAGTTCCAAAGTTCATCAGGCGTTAGTGTTAGTAGCAGGACTGTTCGTCGAGAGTTAAAAAATTGGGATTTCATGGTCTTGCAGCCGCTCACAAGCTGAACATCACTCCACAGAATGCGAAGCATCGATTGTAAAGGTTTTAGAGATCACCGTAATTGGACTGTGGACATGTGGAAAACTGTTCCTTGCAGTAATGAATCTCGCCTCACAGTCTGGTAGTCGGAGGGACGCGTCTGAGTTTGGTGGATGCCCGGCGAACGTTTTTAGCGTGACTGAATTGTGCCAACTGTTAAGTTTGGTGGTGGCAGTATAATGGTGGGGGGCGTTTCTTATGGTTTGGCCTGGGTCCATTAGTTCCTGTGGTTGGAAACGAAATCTGCGATGCATGTGGACATTCTGGACAATGCTGCACTCCCAATTCTGTGGTAATATTTCGGGGAATGCACATTTCCCTTCCAGCAGGATAACTGCTCCATTCACACATCGAGGTTTGCACAGACATGGTTTGACGAAATGGGCGTTCAAAAACTGGACTGGCATTCTCAGAGCCCCGATCTAAATCCCACAGAACACCTTTGGGACAAATTAGAGCGCATATTACGTAGCCAGCCAAATCGACCGTCCTCACTGCAAGCACTCACTTCAGCTGTGATGGATGCCTGGGAGTCAATTCCTATGGCCACCTATCAAAAACTGGTGGAAAGTCTTCCCAGACGTATGCAGACTGTCATCGATGCAAAAAGAGAACCAACATCATATTAATATGTGCCCCAGGACGCTCCAAGTCCATACCACTGGATGTCCGGATACTTAGATAGTGTATCTTAACTATTGTTAGTGATTCTGATGCGTTTTAAAATTTTCAAAGGCTGAAAAGTGTTTATGATTTTAGTTTGTCTATTCATCTATGCTCTAACTGCAGTAAATATGCATCGATTGTTACAAAATTTATATGTGTTATATAATTTATATAACACATATAAATTTATATATATATATATATATATATATATATATATATATAAATACATACATATACATATTTAAATTTATATATATATATATATATATATATATATATATAAGTTATAATATATTATTTATAATATATATATACTTATTTAAATTTATACATACATATACATATTTAAATTTATATATATATATATAAAATAAATATATATATAAATTTAAATATGTTATATAATGTATGGTGTATATAGGATTGATAGCTCTTTACAGGAACACCCAAAAGAATTTGATGCATACTACTACGGTTCTATGGGTTATCATTCTTCAAATCGTACTTCAAAGATATTCGGCTATTTCAAATAACACAAATTTGGTTTATGCTATTAAGGATTACAGAATAAATATCTCCGTCGAAAATAACGTCTCTTTAATTTATAGTTCTTTTACTGGAGCACCCAAATGTACAGTCACTCTGGAAAATTGTGAAAGGGAAATAGAAATCAGTGCATCCTGGAACATAAAAAAAGACCTTTTTGTCATGAAAATCGCGATGTAGACTTTTAATCCAGAAAAGGGGCTATCCGATTGATCATTTAAAATAATAGTCTTTACAGGGTTCCTTCTTTTCTCTTTTCGTCAGTTGCATACTAAAGAGAGGCACTTTTCTCTTTATAGTAATATTTTAGACTTAGGGGAAAATATTTTGAAGATTTTTTCTGTTTCAAAACGGGGGTGAGACTATTAAGCGAGGGCGACTATTACGCGAGTAAACACGGTAGTCTGAAATTTTTAACAATATCTTGTTTAAATACTTGATAATTAAATGATAATTAAACTTGATTGTTTAAATACTTGTATAATTAAGTAACACAATAGCTCTTTTTTCGGTCATGTAACATCAATAATCATTGGGGTTTTTAAACTTGCTTTAATTTCGAAAATACATACCTGTCGTATACTTCACTGCTTGTAAAGCAAGATTTAAGAACTTATAAAAAATGTTTAAACTTTTGAAATTCATTTTAAATTCAACTTTATCTTTTTTTTTTCAAACCATTTTTCTGTCTACTTTGCAAATTTGAGAGTGGGGTAAAAATTTTCCAATGGGTTTTTAGGAGAGGGGATTTTTTCGGGGGGGCATTGCCTCCCAAATGCACCCTCTTGAATACGAGCTCGGCCACTGTGGGACGTATGATAAACTAATACTAACTTAGATATACTACCGCGAAGGGGGCTGTAGCCCACCCTAGAAAATCAGGCCAGTTACACCAATGGTTGCTATTGGTTTCTGCCCAAAGTGATGTAGGGGCCTTATTCCATAACCGGCAAATCGAAAACTTTCCGATGTTGAAAGTTTCCGAAAATGCACTCGCGGAGATTTTGCACGTTTTAAAAAAGCGTATTCTCATGATGGGGACCGCTAAGATTTTTTTTTATAAGGGTGGGCTAAATGTCAGAGCACGATGCATGCTCACCAATACCCGCGTTATAGCAGCATTTTTGTAGATTGCTACTCTTGCAACCAGTTAACCCACCATTAACCCACTTCTAATTGAAATGAAATAATGGAACTTGGTAGGCGTATAGATGGAATGACGGAAGTTACGTGCATATTTGTTTGCAGTCTGTCCGACCAATAGTTCGCGAGTTATAGCCATTTGAAATTCGCCAATTTTAGCGTAAACGTATACCCTGTATATTGCTTAATTTTGCTTTGAATCAAAAGGTAATCATGTCAGCGTCATGGTGAGTAGAAGCGGGGAAAGTTCTTTGCAAACAGACCTCGTCGTGAACGTCAATTAAAGTAATTAAAGTAAAATCACTAATTTGCTAAGCATCTAACAAAAAATCAAATTTCAGATTTTGTATGTTTATTTATAATTTTGTGCAATTTCCTTACACAAGGGTGGGCATTTGCCCAACCTTGCCCATAGCTATCCGCGCCCATGTTCCTATCCCATTACAGGAATCAGAAACTGTGCTGGAAATTCGCTTTTTAAAAACAATCGGGATGCTTTTTGCGAGGGCGTTTGCGGGAACTGTTAGCATAGAAAGCATTCGAATTTGCTGAAAATACCACTCATAAATTATTATTATTATTATTATTGGTTTTGCCCTGAGCTACAAAATGATTTTCTCATTAAGATGTTTAATTAATCCTAACTATTCACTTTGAAAGTGGATGCTAAATATTTCGTAAGGCCAAATTTCTAAAGAATAAGGTCAGGCGTATAAAAAGGTTAAAATCGGTTTTTATCACGCTTGCGTCAAAATGGCTTTTAAATCAGCATGTATCTATAAGAGTGGAGCCCCTACAGGATATAGGGCGGCACATGGCCGCCATTTATCTGCAGCCGTATATCTGATTTAGTTCGTTCATTGTGTGCTTTGCATATTCCACCAATTCAGTGGCGGCTCGTGGGATACAGCAAGTACAGCCGGGCTGCACTTGAAATTATCAGTACATACTTGTAATCTATTCTACTAATTTTCCTAAATTCAGATTAGAATTATGGAATTCCTACGGTAAATTAAAAAAATCTCCAAAAAAAACCAAACAAAAAAACTGTATTGTGGCCGGATCGCTCATTCAGAAAAAAAGCACTTTAATCTTCCGCAATTCAATTGGGAAAATCTTTGGTTCAGCCCAGAGCGCTGATAAAAAAATTGGCAGCACCGTTGCCATGACAAGGACTACGTAAGCAGTCCCTCCGGCATAGGTTATAATGGGTGTATGCAGTTAAGACTCAGCTGATGAAAGATTTTCAAACGAAGGCTGCACTTGTGAATTCGACTGACTGATTGGCTCGAGAAGTGAGGGAGAGGGTAAGGAGAATATAACTCTCGGTTCGGAAAACTCTCGACTTTATATCGCTGAATTTATCAAGAAGGTAAGCCTGAATAGATGCTTATGAATGGACAATGACCCATCAAAGCAGTATTGTTTTTAAGTAAGCAAGAACTGGCATTTAGAGGACATGGCGAGCGAGAAAATTTTTTAAACATGGGAAATTTTAAAGTGCTTTTAAAATTATTGATATCTGATATCTGAATTAAAACAACGCCTTTTTATGAGGACATCATTGACCGATTCGCAAGTTTAAAAGAAAGGAGGATTAATTTGACTTATAAAAAATAAGTAAGTTTTCTTTTTTTTCTTCTCAAGTTATCGTTACAAAAGAAGATTCTAAGGAAACTTCGAATCAGACAAGGATTAATGCAATTTTGAGGATAAGAGAGGCTGGTTAAAATTTATGCCCATTTTATGGAAGTAAAATCAGGGCCTGATTACCGCACAGGCCTAGTACTAGGCCACGGCCTAGGGCCCCCAAGCTTAAGGGGCACCAAAATTATTAAAATAGTTTAAGTTCGATTCCTAAAAAAATGAGTTATGCACTAAATATTTAACGGTAATAAAAATAGATAAAGCGATCATTTTGACAACACATTCCGCTGAGAAAAGCACTACGTTCAGGCATAAAACAGACGTCATTTTAACATCCCAAGAATTCCACCTTGGAGTATTCACTGACGTGACGTCATTTGATTCTGAAGCATAACTTCTACATTAAATGCTAAAAATTTGTGAAGTTAAAACTTTTTGTACAGGAGAGAGTTTGAAGCTAAAGCATCCTCCCCCACCCCTTCCGTTATGTGTGAAATTGTGAAGAAATACTGGTATCACTGGTATGACCAACAGGAAATGACCGTACAGGATCCCCGCAAAAGTGCTAGGCCTAGGGCCTCCGAATATCTTAAGGCCTCTGCCGATACCCAGAGACCGTCGCGGCTACAATGTATTTGAACGGGGAAATTTGACCGGGTTTGGAAGCGGCGACACATGGGCTGTCCTCTACCGAACAATAGATGAGGTGTGAAACCCAAGTGTAAAAACCACAATATTATCCACGGTTCCCAATTACCTATTGTCCGGAGTATCTCCCTCTTTCTTCTCAGTGCGAAAAATTTATTGCTTACGAGTGATAACTGGCCAAGCGGCCCGCGGCTCCCTCTTGATCAGGACAGAGGCCTTAGTCGGGCTCTGAGTAAAATAAGATCTCTTACATTTTTTATGTAATTTCTTTCTTTTTTTTTTTTCTTCTGTGAGGGCTTAATCCGCCAGCTTTCGAATTCAGTAACAAAGATTTTCCATTCCTGTTCAGAGGAAGGGGGGGGGGGGGGGGGCTCATATGCTTCCGGCTGCACTAACAGTTTTGACCACGAGCCGCCACTGCACCAATTTGGTGATCTGAGTGTATTGGCGATATAATGAGGTCGACAACGATTTTCCCCGCATTTTAAAGAACGTAATAGAAGTACGAGTCAGTGGCGGCCCGTGGTCAAAACTGTTAGTGCAGCCGGAAGCATATGAGCCCCCCCCCCTTTCCTCCAGACAGGATTGGAAAATCTTTGTTATTGAATTCGAAAGCTGGCTGATTAAGCCCTCACCGAGGAAAAAAAAAAAAAAAAGAAATTACATAAAAAATGTAAGAGATCCTATTTTACTTCCATAAAATGGGCATAAATTTCAACCAGCGGCTCTTATCCTCAAAGTGGCATTAATCCGTGTCTGATTCGAAGTTTCCTTAGAATTTTCTTTTGTAACGATAACTTGAGAAGAAAAGAAAAAAAAAAGAAAACTTACTTATTTTTTATAAGTCAAATCAATCCTCCTTTCTTTTAAACATGCAAATCCGTCAGTGATGTCCCCATAAAAAGCGTTGTTTTAATTCAGATATCAATAATTTTAAAAGCTCTTTAAAATTTCCCATGTTTAAAGAATTTTCTCGCTCGCCATGTCCTCTAAATGCCAGTTCTTGCTTACTTAAAGCAATACTACTTTGATGGGTAATTGTCCATTCATAAGCGTCTATTCAGGCTTACCTTCTTGATAAATTCAGCAATATAAAGTCGAGAGTTTTCCAAACATATGTTCTCCTTACCCCCTCCCTCCTTCTCGTCCGAGCCAATCAGTTAGTCGAGTTCTCAAGTTCAGCCGCCGTTAAAAAATCTTTCATCGGCTGTATCAGCTGCATACTTCCTATGCCAGAGAGGCTGCTTACGTAGTCGTTGTCATGGCAACGGTGCTGCCAATTTTCTTTTCAGCGCTCTGGGCTGAACCAAAGATTTTCCCAATTGAATTGCGGGGAGATTAAAGTGCTTTTTTTATGAGCGATCCGGCCACAATACGTTTTTATGTGTTTGGTTTTTTTCGGAGATTTTTTTAATTTACCGTAGGAATTCCACAATTCTAATCTGAATTTAGAAAAATTAGTAGAATAAATTATTTTAAAGTATGTGCTGATAATTTCAAGTGCAGCCCGGCTGTACTTGCTGTATCCCACGAGCCGCCACTGGTACGAGTTTATGATATACTTATACAATTCTCTAATTCTTATGGAATATCACTTTCTTTCTTCACTGGACAGTCTGCATGCGAAAATGCCAGACTATTCGATCCCCAGAATAAACTTTGTGAATGATGAAAATTGTGTGCTATAAAGTCGTTATTTCTGGATGCCTTCAATTTACATGCATAGCACATAGAATGAAAAAAGACAGTTTTCGGTCAGGGACCGATTTGCAAAGATAGGGGCCCAGGGCAAAAACTTCATTGCTCCCCCCCTATTACGAAAACTTTCTTATACCACAAAGCAACTTTCATATCACACCATATAAAGAAGGATAGTATAACAGAATAAAAATCAGGAGGGACGTATCCAGAAAAACAATTCGGAGGGGATCCAAAAATTGCGGAGAGTTTCCAAACGATAAAAAAGGCACAATTTTTCTCAAAAAGATTTTATCATAATCATTTTTGTAACAAAAATCAAAATTTGGGGTAGGGGGTCCTTACCCCTGGAACCCCCCTTAAATACGTTCTTGTTTACCATATGAAATGCAATAGTTCAATAATAATAATATTATGTAGGATAATAGTACTTCAACTACATCATTCAATTTTCAATGGTTAATTTCACTATAGATTTTTCACGTAACATGTTCCACAATAGGTCTTCCTACAGCATTTATCTATAGTATATTCACTTTGCTACTCTTAAAAAAGTATTTCCTTTTATCTGTTCCGATTGAAAATCAGCTCTATGGTTTCCTTGCGATGAGCATACCGATGAGTTTGCGCTGAGTAATTGAGACCCAGGGCCTCTGAGAGAAATTTTATAAGGCGGGGCGAAAATCTTCCCGGCCCCTTTCGTAAAGCACAAAAGTTTCGTAAAAACAGGAGGGGCGGAAGGAAATTTTTTTGTAAAACTTCTCTTTTTAATGATTACATATAGAATGCCAAAAGGAAAGAGAGTGGGAGGGAAGTTTTTCCTCTATATAATGGTACTTTTAATTCATGTTCGGAGGTTGAAAAAATACTAATATTTAAATGATAGAATTAACATTTCTGCCATCTAAATGATTCTAGAATTATATATTCAAAATTTAGTCTAAAAAACAACTACTTAAAAAAAAAAGACTTCAATTACGGATCTATAAATGAAATTCGTAACACATTCTGAAAAATTCACGGAAGCACTTTAGCTGAACACGGGCTCACTCTAACTCGCACGGGCCCAGGGGAGACGACTCTCGTAGGGCCTGCTGAGACAATACCGTTTAGCTGAAAAAAAAAACTGTGAATATAATGCCAGCGCTATGAAATAATAACAGAGTAATTATTGTTACTATTATTTCTCGTAAGTTCCTCTGTCTCTTATTTTAAATTAAAATCAAAGCTTTCAAATTTTTAAACTAAAACGGTAATTTGGTGGATCCCTTTTTGTTGTGGGTCAGGGCACTTGCTCCGAATGCCCTGCTGGAAATCAGTCCCTGTTCTCAGCTATCATATAAAACTACGATGTGTCCATATCAGAGGCGTTTCTCGCACGCAAAATAAAAGCTTTCGTTTTCAGATAACATGAGTAGCAAAGAAACATTAAAAAAATGTGGAACGCTTCACGATTTTGCGTGTCATCCTTGCGCAGGGGCCATGCTAATCTTCTCTGTATCGTTCCAATTTTAGTATATGTACTGCCGAAGCAAGTACACTAATAGGGATGAATGAGAGCTATTTATACAAACCACAATATACTTCGATTGTAAAAGTGGTGAGTTTGACCACCAAATCCATTTCGAAAAGTCATTTTAGTTAAAGTGAGATGCGCATACACTTTCGTTAAAATACGTTGTTCAATGTTCCTTTTCTTATTTGATTCGTATTTCAGTCATCAGATGTCATTTCTAATAATATTGCCAGCTTCGGAAACCTTCATTTCAATCGAATCAACTTCTTGAATATTTTGTTGACGATTGTAGTGCATGGCGCTACTCTACTTTTAATAAATTTATTCCATGTTTTGGAGGAATTTTCACCTCACTTAGATATTTAAATCCCATTTTCCAAAAGTTTCAGTGTATTTTGAAAGTTTTGTTGTTATTATTATTATTCTCTGAACTTTCCGTTTATGACAAAGGAGGCGTAGCCGAAGGTGGAGAAAGCCGTTTTTGTTCCCGCCCTAGTGAAGCTAACTCCGATGAGGCACTCAGAGGTTTAAAAAAATTGAACTAACAAATATTCCGTGTGGAAAGAGAAAATACCTTAGTATATTTAAATACTCAGTAAAACAATCACGTTAAGTATTCGAGGTTATAATCTCAGAACCTAAAAGAGCATAATCATTACCGACCTAAGCCCAAGGAGGCTTGGAGTTTCTCGGATTATGATTCGGTTCAGGGCGTAGCCAGGGGCGGGATATCGGGATATATCCCCTCCCCCGAAATTTTTGAATTTGTGATGAAATTCCGCCTATTTATACACATATAAGTCCATATCCCCCCCGAAAAATTTTCCAGGCGCATATCCCCCTCCCCCTCGAAAAATATTCCTGGCTACGCGCCTGATTCAGTTGGGATGTAGAGATTTTTATTCACGGTTGTTTTATTTTTTTATCTTTCTTCCCTAACTATTCTGTTTATTTACTTTTCAAAATCTCGAGATTAAAGAAGCCTTCTGCCCCTGCTGGAGTTATGGGATCGTTGTCGGATTTCTCGGTGCAAAGGTACCTGCTCGTTAAAATCTGGCGCACTGCAATGAAATACGATTCGGAGCGATGCATTTTATTGGAAACTACAGTAAATGAGGAAATATAACAAACACATCTTCCATTGATGTATATGCAAAGTAAACTTCCAACGACAAACGGAAAATTTCAACACGCAGTAAGTTTTATTGATTTCAGAAAATATCAGAGCCTGGTCAGACCTTCAAAGACTTGCATCCTATTGAAATCTATTCGCGATATTCAAACTACATACATAAAGAAACATTCATTAATGAAATGCATTCGCTTGCAAACTTACAGATATTTCAGTTTGCCTTATTATTCGCTGCGCAAGTTTTGCGTTGTATTTCTCGAATTCAGTGAAATAATGGAGTATCCGACTACCTTCCGAAAATTGTAGGCGGTTACCTTCCATCCATACCGAAACTGTAAGAAAAATTTACATCCTAAAATTTCACACCACGCAAACTTTTTTTCAAGTGTTCAACTGCATTTAGAATTTTTACAAAAGCTATGTTTCGAAAATATTTCAGTATTTATAATGACTTTTACGTAGCGTTTATTCATGTTCGTTTTTTTTCAAAAGCCAACGGAGGCGTAGCCGTAGGAGGAGGCAAAGGAGGGTATGTTTCCCACCTCCGAAAGCCGACATTCATGGAGAACACGAGATTCCCATTCACAGAATTGATGTGTGACAACAGATTGTGGCAGTAAAGTTTTATTTGAATAAAAATTTTAATTTTCGTGTATGTTTAGGTGAAAGAGGATAAATTAAATGAGGCGTGTCACCAACGGTTTCATTTCTTATATTCCTACTAATGCTTGTGTGGATCCAAATTATGCAGATACTATCCGTGAGGGACTCCAATAGCGGAAGATCAGTAGTAGTAACTCATAATAGGAGTCATTCGAATGGCACAATCAATCTCAATGTGTAAAAAGAACAGAGTATGGACTACGGACTTCCTACTTCCTAGTCTTTTTCTTACAAGGAGGATGCCTATTTTGCCCTAGTGGATGCGTACGATCCTCTTTAGTTTCGAAAGGAGTTGGAAAATCAATTATCAATTTCCTAAGTCAATAAGTACAGCCACAGCGTGATACGTTATTTAGTCAAATATTTTAAAAAATAGAATATTTGAACTTTATTTACAGTGCCTCTTCAGGCATTTACAAAAGTTGCGTAAGTAATAATTTGCCATTTAAAACAAATTTTAATTAAAAAGAATATATAGTTTGTTATTTATTTAAATTTTTAATAATAACACTTTCTGTGTTACTTGGTAATAGCAGGGGCGTGATTAGATCATAAATATTTTATCCCGCAAAATTACGTTATATTTTTGAACTGCGTATAAAAGAAAATAATTTACAGAAAGTTTTAGTATATTTTTGTATAAGTCTATCAAAGCTGAATGTAAATGTCTTTTGATATTTTTAAACATATAACTGTATCATCCGTACTTGGCAAGTTTTTTTTTTTTTTTTAAGTAGAATTGAGACTACTTCACACAGTTACAATGTGCTAACTATTTACTATTCTTATTTATGTGTTTATTATTTTCTCACTTTTATTATTCTTGTCCTTATTTGCATTTTGAAAGTTCATTTAAAAAATTGTTAAGGGCGGGTGTATATTTTGATATACTTTCTTTGACTACGCGCTAGTTATTAAAAAGTTTCATAAATTATTTTTAAAAATTTAAAATTCCAAATAACATTAAATGTACTACATCTGACTGCACCCTTGCTATGCATACGGAAATGGGAAATTTTTAGTTTACAACTTCAAATAAAATTTATTTTAAACCTTTAAAAGATTCATTCTCTCGAATATACTTCTTTAAATGCCACAATGAAATTATTATTTATTCTATTTTATTTTTCGCTGTTGAAAAACGAGAATTTCCGGATTCAATTAACTTTTCATTAAAATAAAATCTGCGTTGAGTTTTCGGAGGGGGGCATTGGACTTTTAAGATAGTTGTATAAATTGTACAAAATGCAAATTGAATGTATGAAATCCTTCCGGAACGAGTGAAATCCAAGTTGGGGAGGGGACAAAGTCCTCATGGCCCACTCGCTGGTACCGCCCTTGCACTGTAATCAGCAGCGTCGGAAAAATCTACTGATTGTCCGACATACCAGGGGAATGCAGAAATTGCGCTCGGGCGTGTATCTTTTTTGCACCACATGAGCAACCTAGCATATAAAATAAGTTTCACATTCACCCAATTCAGAAGACTAAAAATATGTAACAGTACTTTGCTTTTTTGGGACAGGTAAATTTTTTGACCGGAGATGCATAGGTGGCTCGCACGGGAGGGCAACTACTCCCTCACTTCCATAAGGAAAGTGACCTTGCCCGTTGACCCCCCATCACTATTCAAAGTTCAAGTGTAACCATCCATTGAAATATGGTGGAAGGAACCCCAAAACACAAAGTGGGAGAAGGAATACGAGCTAGGAAGAGTTCGCTTCTGAAGGTCATTTAATCAATAATTAGAGAACGTCATTTAATGAATAATGATGTTAAAATCCAGTAATATACTCCGATTTCACAAAAGAAAAGAAAAAAACAAAAGAAAGAAAGGAAAACGGCTTTAGCCCCAAAGCATCTCTTTTGACCTCCCACCCCCACTTCTTTGGTTCACTAGTCGCCTATGAAGGCATGTACTCATGCATGCACTCTTTTGTACAACCGACCGGGTATGCTGAAGCTTTTCACTCTGTGTAACCAGGCGACTTTCAGCAAAGAGTAACCAAAATTGAAGTTGCAACTCCGCCTACCTTGAACGTAGATCCGCCTCTGCTATAAAACGCAAATATAAACTTTTTATCCTAGAATTTTCAGTGTTTTCACTACAGCGCGAGAATGTGAGAATGTCGCATTTTTTTTTTCTTTTTCTCGCATTAAAATATTATTACTGCGAGAAATTCGCACACTCTACAAATCGGTTCCTTTTTGTGCAAAATTCTCGCATTTCGGAAGATTTGGACACTTTTTAAAAAAAAAGTCGTGCATGCTTCCATTTTTAATAAAGAGGTTATATATGCAAAATTCTCACAGTTTCCTTCTTATTCCATGTAACTAGGCCTGACTTACAGACTTGGCGGACCATTTGCATGCTATAAAAATAACTAAAATTCATACCTTGATTTTGGATGTTTACCAGAGGCAAGAATAAGTACTCACCAACTCACATCTATAATGAGAAATTCTCACCTATGTTTTTTTTAAATCTCACTCAGTTTTGGGGGGAGGCTGAGAAATTCTCTATTTTTTTCCCATAATAAAAACACTGATTTATTGTTTAAATTGTCATCTTTCTTATTTTTTTATGTAAATAAACTGCTCGTAGTTTATTTAATTTAAAATATTTATTGCTAGTATATATTGAGGAGTAAATTATTTCACTGTGGGCGTTATTTTCCATCACGAGAGCGAAACTTTTTTCTAGAACTAGTTCCCAAAAAATGTTACTTTTATGTTATTCAGGAACAAGGCGTTAATAGACGTTCAATTGGAAAGTTTAGTATCCACTTAACTGTTTACAGCATACTAATTCTATTTACGGGCATTTCAATTGAAATTTGTAATCGTTCCGTCTTTGCATTTTAGCAGTAAGGGCGTTATCGGGGATAGTATCAGATTGCATCTCTATTGGGTAATAAAATCTATACTCTCACTTATTTATTTCCTCCCTCCCGAAACAAAAATCCTGAGTGCGCTAATATATCTGTCCACGGTTGAATATTCTTTTTCTTATTTAACTAAGTAGAAAAATTAATATAAACTGTTGTCAGATTGTACACTAAAATTATTTGCTAATATACAGATAAACTCTATGAAAATTACTGCTGTAAATTTTATTAAAATAACTGTCTCACACAAAGTACTACTATACCTACATTTCCACTAAGGCACACCACCACTTATCTGGTACAGTAACATAAAGTAGGAAGTTTTCAGGAGCCAACATTATCATACTTACCTGGCACTGGGGTATGCCCTGATCATGAAGGGGGCACCCCCGAGCAGAGGCCTCTCATTGCACTTCGAGGGGTTGACGTTCGCCACATCCGCAAATCGCGGTTGCTTGGGGTGCATAATTTTTGGTAGCTGGGACTGCGTTCGCGCTGTCCCTTTTGTAAAGAAAGAGCAGAGCAACTCAACTTCACTAGTAAAATTGTCGCTCGAAGCAAACGCTGCATTTTGAGAATGACTGACTTGCAGTGGCGCACCCAGGATTTTAGTTTAGGGGGCTACATAATATTGCTGAACTCAGTCATAGTGATCTCGGTTAGTTACAACTCTCTTATAACGTCAAAATATTCAGTATCACTTGACTGTCCCATAGACACAAGCAATGTAACTCATTATAGAGTCATAAATAATTATCTGATCTTTTGAGCGACGTTGTAACCGTGTGTAACAGTGTTTCAACTAACTGTGAGCATTTAGTTAAAAACTTTTTTAAATAAATGTCTTTTTTGGTTATAAATAATTTGAGGACAGTTAAAAAAAGAAAGAAAGAACTAAAAAAAATTAATTCATTAGCGACAGTTTTCATTTTTTTAACGCTTTTCACTTCTAACTTTCTACCTTTAGGGGGGGGGGGGCTTCAGCCCCCATAGCCCCCTCCGTGGGTGCGCCTATGCTGACTTATTGGAACTTTTATCTCCGGCAATATCGATGTTAGTTTGCTTTCAGTAAAAGAAAATTTGAACCGTGGAGTGTTGGGCTTGGGCTCAAGTCAACATAAGAGAAATCTCATCACTTCAATAACCCCCTTGATTTTACAAATTACAGATTTTATTTCCAAGTCTGTAAGTGCTATTGAGCAATGTTCGTTATGCATCACTGATATTTATCTCTTGGCACAAATTTAGTTAGTCAGCTATTATGAATGCTGTTGATATTTTCTCAACAGAAATTTGGTTCATTTTTACAGCATGGTATCATGCCGATGTGTTTGGTGCGAGCATGCAGTAGCTTATATAGGGGGATCAGGCATTTCCAACCTTATTGCTGCTAGTTATTATACATGTTTTAAAACAGCTACTTTTTAATAATTGCTTTACATTTTTGGAGGGGGCAATACGCACTTGTGATCATGAGATACATAAATGCAAAAGTAGAAAGTTTTTGCTGGTAATGATGATTTGAGCATGGGGATGTAAAGAAATAGAAAAGGGTTTGTGGAAAACAGAGGTAGAGAAAACATTAGGATTCTTAGAAACAAGAGCATCCAGAAAAGGTAAAGAATTATTGCACTCCTCTTCTAAAGCAAACTGCGTACATGGATCAACAGAATTAACAATAGAAAGAACATTAGAAATATCACAGTTGGAATCCACAAGAAAGTAGTAGCATAGCCAGAAGTTTTTTTTTTTTTTTTTTTTTTGGTGGGTGGAATGCAGTACAAAAATTTATGTAACATATCTTTTTCTTGCGGGGGGGGGGGGGGGGGTTGTTATAATTATTATTTTATTTTTTTAATTTAAGTGTTCTCATATTTAAGTGTTCTCTCATTTAATTTAAGTGTTCTCATTCTTAAAGTGATTTAAAAAAGGAATTCATAAACAGAGTTTAAAATCTTTACAGTTAGAAAAAAAAGAAGAAAGAGAATTAAGTCTAGACATGGGGCTACCCTATTAACAGTTTTGCTCGGGCCGTCATCGGCTGGCTGCGTGGCCGGTGGTAGCCCGAGCAAAATTGCTAGTAGGGTAAATCTCAAATTTCTCAAGGGGAACTTTTAAGGAGTCCTGCAACCAACTTCCAGTGACCACATACTTAGATAAGCAAAGCATCCCATCCAGTGGTGCAGCCAGGCATTGGCGGATCCAGACAGGGGGCACAGGGCACGTGCCCCTCCCAGATGAACTAAGTTTACACTACAGAAAATTGAGTTATTTTGTAAATTCATGCGATTTTATAAGAAAAATGCGACAAAAAATGTTTTGTGCCCCCTCCAGAATTTTTTTCTGGATCCGCCACTGCACCCAGGGTTTTAGTTTAGGGGGGCTAGGCTACAAATATTAGTTAACTGGGTTATAGTGGTCTTGATTAGTTATATAACTCACTTGTAATATAAAAATATTCTGTACCATTTGCCCATATTACACAAGCCCACTATCAACGTACCTGGTTATAAAGTAGTAAAAATTACAGGATCTTTTCAGTAAACTAAGTTTAACTGTATTTCATGCACTAACTTTAAGTATTAAAAAATCCAACATTTTTGTTTATTTGCTTGGTAAAAAATATTTTCTAATAACATATTTTGTAATTTGTATTTTGAAGACAATTTTAAAAAATTAATTCGTTAGTGAGAGTTATCAATTTATAAAGCTTTTTACATCTAATTCTATAGCTTTAGGGACTTTAGCCCCCCATAGCTCTCTCTGTCAGTGCACCTATACTGAAAATTTTCTGAAATGTTATTTTTTTAAAAAGATGTCACATAACCAAACCCTGAACTATCTTTTCTTTTCTTCCTTGATTGCTAGACAGAAAAGAGACTTGTTTTATATATACCATGGCCTTAGAGTGGGGAAAAAAAAAAAAAAAGTTAATGAGCTGATATAGGGATTAGTTTCACTGAGGTGCTAAAATTTCATCTTAAAATATGAAAAAAATATATTTCTCTATATGTTAAAATTATCGTTGAATGCGTAATTTTCTCCTTATTTTAAGTTTACTCATTCAGAGGATGGCTGCGATCCTATCAGCCACCCCTCAGCTACGCCACTGGTCAACATGTCTGACCCACCACAAAAAATTGCTGATCTTGAAAAGCTTCTCAAAATAATGCATATATATCACATGACAGAGGTGAGAGGGGATTACCCGTAGCAAGACCCTCGGTATTAAAAATGAAAGACATTTGTTTAGCACAAATGCTTACTAAGAGACAAACATTTTAATCTTGACTGGAAAATAAAGATAATCGTGTATAACAAATAGTCAATCGCACCAGTGGTGTAGTGAGAGAGGGTACAAGGGGGTCTATCATGCCCCGGGCACTGCTTGCAAAAGAGTGTCAAATTGTGCTTAAGAAAAAGAAAATTTGACAAAAAATAGGAGGGAAGGGTGCCAAAGAGGTATTGTGCCCCAGGTGGCAGTTTTGCTCACTGCACCACTGGATCACACCCTGGATAGGAACATTAGTAAATAGAGATTTAACATTAAGTGTTGTACAATTAGTAGGATAAAGATGTTTAACTTTGTTAGCAAATTAGAAGCTTAATTAGAAATTTTTATGAATTTGCCAACAGTGAAGTAATATTGAAGACAGTAGTATTTTGTAATTTGAGATTGAATTTTTTAAAAATACCTCAATATTAGTTTTACTTAACCCTTGATTGCATGAATTTTAAACACGTTCCCTGCTGATCCTGTGATATTCTCGTGTGTAAGCTAATAGGAGGGAGGGGTGCCAAAGAGGTATTGTTCCCCAGGTGGCAGTTTTGCTCACTGCACCACTGGATCACACCCTGGATAGGAACATTAGTAAATAGAGATTTAACATTAAGTGTTGTACGATTAGTAGGATAAAGATGTTTAATTTTCTTAGCAAATTAGAAGCTTAATTAGAAATTTTTATGAATTTGCTAACAGGGAAGTAATATTTTGTAAGACAGTAGTATTTTGTAATTTGAGATTGAATCTCTCTATTCTAAAAAAAGTAAAGGCCGCTGTCGCCGCCACTGTCAAAAGCTTGTCAGCATATCTCCTCCTAAACCGTGGGGATTTGAGTTTCGACTAAGATACGAAAAATTCCTAGGAACCTGCTATGCTGATTTAAATTTCGAAAATTGAATTATTTTAGAAGATATTAATAAAAAACTGAAAAAATAAACCGAATGGTTGCCAGATTTGGCATAAAATCATTCATTCCTTTGCAACAAAGCGTTTCCAAGTATCTAGAATCGCGTGAAATTTACAAACATGAGTTAGAATTATGCCCATTTTACGCCAAAATAAAAACTATATGAAATAAGTAACTCAAAATGTGTTACACAAAGTTGACAATTTTCAAATAGTAAGTTCGCTTAGACAACAGGAGTTTAGAATTAGCGATTATTTGTTTTTCCAAAACAGAACAACTAATATCTTGAAAATGAAAAATAATTAAAATGCAGATTATTTTAAAGCCGGTTCTCGTCCAGCTGGATTATTTGCTACCAGTAGAAATATTTGGCGGCGTTAACTATGCCATTCTAGCAGTTACAGTACACTTTGGATATTTGCTAGCGCGACGAGATGGTATAATTCGTGGTGCTAAGTACGCTAATCTGCAAACGATTATGTAAATGAAAATATGGATAACGGTTTTCCGGTAACCTTACATGAACAGTAATTATAGGTTGTGAGCATGTGTAAATCGCCAAATAATGAAAAGTAGCCATTGGTGGCAAGCTATCCTATCTGTTCCGTAGCTTTTATTAACTTTACATGTACGCAAGTCGCCAAATAATGAAAAATCGCAATGGGTGGCAAATTCGAAGGGTGTCCAATAGATTTTACATTATTAAAAATACAGCTGAAAAAGATGTTCTGATTTTATTATGCTTTAGCTCCTAATTAATATAACTTTTGAATGGCAACATTGAAAATCATTGTGTTTCTGAAGAGTGCAAATAATTTTTCCAGCTATTATAAGCGGAGTCCGCACTCCAGGTATAGTATAGCTCAGGACCCGTACAACACGGATTCCCATAACAAAATATCTTCCGTGTTATGAGGGGAAGGGGGTCTACTGTAGTGTGAAGTTTAAATTTTTATGTATCAATGAACATGCAAGAACCAAGCAATGCGTAGGTCAGTAACATTCTATCTGATCCAATCTTCGGTTTTGTCTGTTGAAATTATGTCTTTTTTACGAATAAGCCTGATTAGGGGCCGAAATGCCTCATACGAAAAGCGAGCATAGCGAGTCTGGGGGCCTTGGCCCCTAGTTTTTTAAAAATACCTCAATATAAGCTTAAACGTAAGCGTAAGTTTAACCCTTAATTGCATGAATTTTAAACACGTTCCCTGCTGAACCTGTGATATTCTTGTGTGTAAGCTAAATTTCTTATGTCAATTTTGTAAATAACTAATAAATCTTTTTAAAAATACGCAGTTTGAAAGAAATATCTGATATTTTTATTATTCACAACTTAAAGCATTTATTATCAAAAACTACATTTTATATGTAAGTTCAACATAAGAAATTTGGCTTGTACTCTAATTCGGTAGTGAACGAGTTTTAAAATACAATGTAAACATCCATTGCTATGCAATTAAGGGTCAAATGAAACTGTCATCTCATTTCATTTGTCACATTAATTACATGAATATTTGTAAAATTGTATACACAATCATGAAATTACTCGAATATTTTATTATTGAAAATAACTTCAAAATTTAATTTTCTAAATTTAAATGTTTTTACTGTATTCAAAATGTGTCATATCACACTTTTTGTGTACCCCTTTTGCTACAAACTGTTACAGTTTCACAATCTCCCTTCACCTCTCCAAGCATGACACCATTTATAGATGGGCCCTTTTCTTTTAGCTGGGAAACGCATTTACATTGATTTAAAAAAAAAAAAAAAAATCTTATAAACTAAGTTCTTGTTTTTATTGTGTCAGTAAGAATTTTTAATTGACCATCAGAAAATACACTAAACAGCAAATTTTAAAACAAGAAATGAAAACAAAACCAAAAAATGTCTTTTACATTCCTTTAATTTTTTTTTTCATTCAAAACTGTTTACAGAGGGCTTTGTTACAGATTTTTATCGATCTGACATACAATATTAAATTTAATTAATGAATTATCATATTCTAAAAATTTCATTTTTTTATCCATTTAAGATTAAAATAAAATTATACCAATTAAAAAGAAAAACATATTGTAATATGTTGTTAGGCACTTGAGTTTTTGTACACTAAGCCATACAAAAAATTAAAAGCTGTAAATTTATATAAAATGTTTTTGCACAATTCAACAGCAAATTTTCATCAATAACAAAATTAATTTCAGCTTTATATAATGGAATAAATTTCAAATAAAATTTCACACAATAGCTCCTTATTATACAGTGTCCTAAAAGTTCTTAGACTCACAACATATGTATATCAATTGAACATTAATTTAGCTAAATATCTTTGCATCTTTCATTTGATTTATGTTCAAAATATATCAATCATATGGATCACAAATTTTCTGTGTGATAGATTCATTTCACTATGAAGAGCAAAATATAGAACTTTGTGTTCTCACACAACTTGAGTATGAAAAGAACCAAACACTAAAAACTAAATTGATGCAATGATAAGCAAACAATAAGCTTTAACATAAAAAAGAAATTCCTGACAACCAGTTTGTTAATTTGAAGTACAAGAACTTTTAGGGCACACGACATTGTACAAACTAAGATTAAGACGAGTAGTGCCCAAATCATACTTTCATAAGATTGCTCTTTTTAAAAAATTCTGTTTCAGACAGGAAGAAGCATAAATAAATTTTGTAAGGGACCCAAAAGGAAAAACAATATTTATGCATAAACTGTACAATTCAACTTCACAAAAAGTAAACCACCTAGGTAAATGTAAATGTGGTGTTAAGGCCAATTATCTGCGCGAGGGATCTAGGCCTAGGGGATATTGCCCTTCGTGAGGGACTTTCTAAGGCCTCCTAATCCGTATTTATGCAAAGTTTCAAGGAAAACCACAGAAAACTCTGAACAGTTAGGCCGGCGGATGCGGCCTGGTTACGAACCAGGCACCTTCCGTCTCCCAATTCAAAGCGCAAGCGCTATGCTACTGGTGGGGCACAACACCATAGGGGTAAGCCACCTATGAGAATCATGGAACTTTGTTATATCATAGTCTCCTTTCCTATCTGAAATATTTTTTTCATTTTCTGTAATTAAAAAAAAAAAAAAACCACTTTACTCATAAGATTTGGTGCCATATAAAATAAGCTGGAGCTACTGTGTAAAAACAAGTTGAAAATATCAATATTAACTTAAAATAGTAGTTATTTAGATCAGGGTTTCCAAAGGTGACTAGATGGAGCCCTTAGTGAATCTTTAAAAGGGTTTAAGGTATTGCTCCACTGAAGGTCAGAAATATATTTTCATGCTTAAAATTTGTATATAAATTTAAAGAAATGTAATGATCAATAATATCCATTTTAAATTTCAAGGGAATCTGCATAACCCTGATATAAATGTGAACAAATAAATAATTTTTATTAAATTGATAGCTAACCCTCTATATTACAGTTTTGTAGTTAAGATGCGTCAGTGTCTGGGGAGCTTCTGTTACAAAGGGCGTTAAGAAGCCAGTGTTTGGATCAATCCCCAAAGTGAAAATTTGCAGAAAAAAATATATACTAGTGAATATTTTATAGTGTACTGTGCAAACTAAACACTTTACTGTACTTTTTCTTAATTAAATAAGTAAAATAATTATGCATGATAAGCACCTTTTTTAAACTATTAAACAGCTAACCGTGTGTCCTTGAAATATTGCTTAAATTTGTTATCATTGGTAATTTCATGTATTACATATTTTAGTATTTAAAAAGAAAACAATGAGATCAACCATGAATCCGTTTCAACAAGTTTAGGCGAGATGTCTTTATATAGTACATATCTAGCATAATTCAAGTATTATAAGCCTTGAAATTTCGCATTTAAGACTCTTGTAACATCTAGTTATACATGTCTCTTTTTGATTGCTATCAAATCAGGACTGGGAGTTTATTTAAGGACTGAAAGGACTTTCAGATAAATATTTATGGACATATTCAGAGTATTAAAATTCTATGGACAGTCATTGTTTGGGGCCATGCCCAAAATCTCGGCAACTGTCATCAAACTTCAGAAAAAACACTCAAAATACTGGTGTTAAACGTTAAAATAAATAAGAACTTTGTGAAAAAAAAAACATACATAAAATGTTATTTATAACAGGATAGGAGATTTGGAAAGCTCAAGCTTAGAAACATATCTCCCATGCTCTTTGAGCCTAAATTTGAGAGCTCTTCTGGTCTGGCCAATATAACCCAAATCACAAGATCCACAAGGAAAATAATAAACACCCCAATGGTTCTCAGTAGGAATAGAATCTTTAAGGGAAGAAAATTTAAGTTTATTAATAGGCTTAAAAATGACTTTGAAACCAAAATTTTTGAGAAGTTGTGAAATTTTGTAGCATAAAGGTGAAAAGAAAGGTAGTACAATTAATTCATTATGAAAATTAATAGTAGTAGTAGAAGTATTAGGCTTATTAAATTAAGAAAGAGCTTTATCAATAATAGAGGGGCTAAAACTACGAGAGACAGCTAAGGATTTTGAGTAATTAATCTCATTATTAAGCGATGAAGAGTCAGAGCAAATTTTGCTAGCACAAAACTTATAAGTGTAAAAGTAGATCCTGTTATAAGTAACATTTTATGTGTGTTTTTTTATTTTGTAATCAAACTTGGCAAGTTTTAGTGGAATAATAGGAAATTTGATGCCAAAAATAAGTTTTCAACACAAAATTTCAAATAAAATAAATTTAAATGAAGTGCATCAAAACTGTGTATAATTTAATGGATTTCAAGGAAATTATCCGTCCACACCAGATTCATTTTGTGTGTGTGCTATAGTGCTTGTTAATTCTTGGAGCTTTTCCAAAACATAAATTTTACAACTTTATCAAGGACAGACAAAAATTATAGAGAGTATTCGGTCACCTCTAACTATAGATTTGCTTAAAGTAAAAATAGCACTTTTACAAATTGCTTTATTTAGAGCTGACCTTTGATTTAGTAGTTCTAGGAGGTTCTGCCTAGTCAACTAATGAAATGTTCATTAAGTTAATCATCACTAAACAAAATTAAGTTACCTTTTATATACCTACAGACAAGAGGAATCACAACAGGTATATCATGCAGTTCAGAACCACAGATTTAGTGTGTACATAAAGAAATTTAGTAATCACTGATTATATAACTGAAATAACTGTAAGCTATTAGAAATTTTTAATCATTGAGTGGCAAAAATACAAATTAAAATTATTTGTTTTGTTTCTAGTACAGTGACTTATTTATTTTTTAAATTTTGTTACAGTTTCAAATATTCAGAAATATACATTTTCTGCAAACTTTCATTAGGTCACAGACATAAGCATTTCACAGGAATTTACTGAACTAAACAGGTAAATTTATTGCTACTTAATGTCAATTACTTGATATATCAATTTTAAAATAAGACATTATATTTAATAACAATTTCAATAACAGTATTTAATCACATAATTTGCAATGAATGGAAGATCTAGAACACATTTAAAAGAGAATGTAGACATTGAAAATATCTTCCCAACATACATGTTCAACTTCAAATAAAAGTATCAGCATTATTATTCATATTAAAAATTATAATTTTATTGTATTGTGATACTCCGGTGGCTATTATACATTATTAAATCACATCTGCCTCCAGATACTGCTCTAGTTATAATATTTAGCACATAAAATTTGTTTTTTCAATCATGAAAGCAATAAAAATAAAGAACCCAATAACTAAAATTACTGAACAAGATATGAGTTTTCCAAAAACTAGAGCTTAAGATCAATTTATTTAAGAGATGGATTTTGAATGGCACTGCAAAATCTTTCATTGGTTTCACTGCAGAGCAAACTGAACTTAGAAGAAAATACAAATATATATAAATATAGAATATACATTATTAATTATCAGGACTTAGAAATGCTGTCTGTGACCAGGGGCATAAGAAAACATACCTCTTTAGCATGTTTCTCATGCATGACTGTGTATATTACGGGCATGGCGCACTAAAAGAAAAATCATATGACCTAATTTTGTTCCAATTAGAGTTAGTTTAAACAACAGAAGTTTATTCCAAACTTTAACTACTTAAAAGAAAGTTGAGGCACCCTAAGGAAAAAAATTTCATTATTAAGGAATTATTAATTACTATTGTTAACGAAATGCATATCTACTTAATGAAATGTTCCGTAAGAAAACCAATTTTGGGGGGATAGTTACCAATATTTTTTAAGTGTTTTTTCTTTTTTTCCTTAACAGTTGCAAAACTAAAACTACTAAAAAAGTTTAGTAGAAATTGTTTCTGAACCACTAACTTTCATTCTTGATTAATGGAAACATTCTTGGCAAACGCTTTTGTAATAGTTCATCTTGTGATCAAAGAATTTCACCTCTAGCATCACAATACACATGTACAGGTCTTATTTGCCACATGTACAGGTCTTATTATTGCCCTTTCTATTCTCATTTGATATAACCGTATATTAATAATAGTAGAAATAAAATTAATTGCTCCTATAATTGAAGAAATCCCAGCTAAATGTAAAGAAAAAATAGCAAAATCAACAGATCTTCCTGCATGACCTATTACAGAAGCCAAAGGTGGAAATACTGCCATTATGCAAACTCAAATGACAAACTTGTGCCACCAATTGGTTAGCAGAACCTAGAACTTGGGAAAACAATTTATAGTTTCAATTGTGATTGAATGCTTTTAAGTTACTGCTTTGTGTGCTTTTGTGAGTGATATCTTTTGTTTGAGAAGCTTATTTTTGAATACTGTTCGGGAACACTTTTTTTTTTTTTTTTTTTTTTTTTTTATGCATGGGCACCTATAGAATTATTATTATTCTTTTTTTTGGGGGGGGGGGGGTAACTTTGAAAAAAAAATACTAGAGGGGGCAAATTTTACACTTGTAACAATTTGGTTCCGATTTTGCTTTGTGATGCAGTTTTGTTTACATCATAACACAATATACTAAATCTCTAGGGGCAAGTACCTACCTTATACCCCCTTCTGGGTGCCAATGGGTTTGTATGCTGAGGAACAGATGGCAGTGTTTCTTAAGAACTTTCATTGAATTTTAACCTACCAAGGATTTTATTGTGTGAGAAATACAGCATCTGAGAAAGCTTCTGTGGTAAGCTGACTGTTATAAAGCGAGCTATACCTCATTAATTTCTGTGAACTGTGTACTGTTTGTCACTCAATTTCTAGAACCAATAAAATTTGTGTTTTGTCCTGACAACTGAACTGTTTACTAGAATCGTCCACATACACTGGACTTTTTAGACAACGAATACGAAAACTAAGCAGAGTTTTCTGTAACAATATAATATACAAATATAAAAATATATATATAAGATTATTTTCTAGTTTTAATGTAACAGGCAAAGCCTTTTTCTTTTCTTTTCTTTTTTTTTTTAATGACAAAAGTTTTGTAATTGGAACTTATTAGGTCATCAGATTATCTCTTTTTATTTTGTGAAACATTTAACTTAAGTGTTTCACTTACATTAATTCACACAGTTGATTACTCTAAATAGAAATTCTCAATCATTTACATCAGGTATGAGCAACTCAGAAAGTTACGGGTCAAACTTTAGGATGCCAGAGAAGTCGCGGGTCTCATAACTAGGATTTATATGGGATTTTGAATGCTTTATATGGGGTTTTGATAGGTTCCACAGGCCAAATCAAAAGTCAGGGTGGGCCAGAGGTTGTTCATATATGAAATAAATTATAATTCATCAGTTTATTAAAGTTATATACACTTATCAAGCATGTAGCCAGAAATATATATATATACTGAGGAAGGCCCACACACAAACAAAAGGAAGAAAAGATCTCTTAGAAAGGCTTGATTTTTGACATCCAATCAACAAAAATTCCAAATTTTCCATGGGCCAAGACCCCTGTGGTCCATTCCTAGGTAGTACCATTATTTTTTATACGTCTATTGTATTAAAAAAAAAATTCTTACAAATTTTCAGGTAAATGCATTTAAAATAATTTTATGAAAAGTCAGTGGTTTTTTCCCCCCTCATTATTGTTAACAAAAAATAGCAAGAAGTTAATTCGTATATCCTTTATAAGAACCTAAAAAGTGTTGTGGAAAGAAAGTCATATTTACCCCAATAAACATAATATAAAACTGAAGTTGAGCCTTTTTTCATTTAAATACACACCAAAAAATAAAGGAAATCAACAACTAAATCCAGCTAAAATAACAAATACTGCTGCCATTCTTAACACAATGGAAATGAGCTCTTTTAGATCAAATAAAAGGTTTTTGATTGATGCATAACAATTTTAAATAAATCCAAAAATTGAGAAAAACATATTTAGAGTACATGCACTTTGTGTGAATCACTTTAGCAAAAGTAAAAATACTTTGCTAAAGATTGGGAATAGCCTTCTATTTGAGAAGTCAGTGCTATTCCAACAACTTGTATGTGGGAGAATCACCGAAATGTAGCTTTACTTTTTTTCTTGCTTTGTGTTAGTACCATCTGAAGAGCTTTCGGGTGGCAGCAAACAAATAACATTCTTTGCATTAAATACTCTGGAAAATAGAAATTAAAGAGATTAGCTCATTAGAATGTAAATACAATGCTGGGCAAAAAGAAAGAAAATTTGACAAATGATCATGCTATTAGCTCAGAATGCTGCAGTTTTCTGGTATATACAAGGCAGCCAGTAGTCAAGAAAAAATTTAAAAACATGGAATGGTAAGAAGTTTTATTTTAACAGAAAAAGCCAAGGAAACTTCCAAGTTTTAGCTATAAACCTGGAAAATCTTAAAGTGCCATGTAGAAAATTACCTTAAGTCTGCATTTATAAATTAATTTTACATTGCCATATGTCTGGAAAAAAATAAAAATGACTTGAGAAAGTTGCTCAAATATTGCAAATATAGTAAGCCCCCCCCCTTTTTTTAAAGGATTATTCAACCTAAACAGAATGTACAATAAAAGCAAAATGTTACCCTAAAAGACTGTTATATTTATTTATTTATTTAACTAAGCCCTCTAAAAAGAAAAAAAAAATCTATCCACCATGCCAGTTTTGTGCATCTATATCAAGTCACATTTAGAGCATTTTTTAAAAATCCTGAATATGCCAAAAAACCTCACAGCATTCCAAAATAATAGTATGATCATTATCCACATTTTCATAAAAACATGTTATAGATTTTTTTGGAGCACAATTTAACTGTCAATACCATTACAGCTCAATTGAAAGTCAACTTTTTCTTGTTGGCACTGTACACTTAAATATACGATTAATCTTCTAAATATTTATGACATTTTATTTTCTTAAGCATAGGAAATGTTTAATATGCTACTAAATATAGTGTTATATAATCTGGTAGTGGGTGTATATTAAATAGTTCTACAAACTCGAAAAATAGGAAATTACATTTTTTTTTTTTTTTTTCCGAAATGAAGAACTATATCTCACAATAAATGAAGCATTTGTAACACATGCTACAGCAGGTCATTAAAATATCACAGCAATAACACTATTCAAATGGCAATATCAATCATATTGCTTTGCTCTCAATATCCACTGTTATCATACTGAAACTCAACAGTGAGAATGACTACTTATAGATTTTCAGGTGGACTGATGTCATAAAGGATGTGACATAATTTTTCTAAACTTTTCCAGTAACTTCTTTCCTAATTGAGACAGAACTGAACTGGGACGTAGCCAGGGTGTGGCTAATGGGGCTGTAGCCCCCCCCTACCCAAAATGAATAAAATTAGGATAGAGAAAATTATGTATTCGTGGATAAATTTGAAAGTTTGCCTTGACATACCCATTGCATAATTGAAAGTTTCACTTAAGAAATTCAGGTTCAGCTATAGACCTAAGCCACATTTAAATTTCTTTTCTAATGCAAGTCTTTGAACTACTAAGATTAACTCTATTTATGAATGAAAAAAAATTCTTCCTTTCTTTTGCTTAATTCATTTTTTTTTTTTTTTATGCACACTTTTAGGCAAAATAAAGGGGGGGGGGGGAATTTTCACATACCCCTGAAAAAGATTCCTGGCTATGCTACCAGAGCCAAAATTCCACCAGTTTTGAGGACTTTCTTTTTGTCACCAAGTTGCAAAAATGGTTAGCAAATTTATCACCAAAGTCAAGGAGTCACATACTCATTAGGGTGGGCCGAAAATAAAATAATTTTTGAAATCACTATTTTAATAGTGCAGAAAGGGTTCTCTCTGGGTTCAATAAAACATTGTAAATTATTATTGTGACTGGATAATATCTTCTGCCCCTGAATTGGACTTGAATGTTTAGAATTTGGGTAAAAATAGACATTTTTTACTAGGCATAAAAAAAAAGTATTATTTTTCACTGTTGTTATTCTAATAGGACGAGAAATGAGTTCACAGGGTTTAATAAAGTATGTCTAAATTATTTTTCCGAGCAAATTATATCATGTCTTCGCATCATACTTGAAATTTTGCAATATTTGGCAAAAAAAAATGCATTCCTTCATGTGTTATAGAAACATGTGAATTAGAGAGTACAAACACTCAAAATTCACAAATTATTAAAAAATTATTTGCTTGACAATTATTAAATAGTTGCTAGTTACCACAGTGTTATTTTTCCATTAAGGCAAAGCCCACTAGCACTACTTTCCAAAGGAAGGAATGCCCGGACAGAAGACATTTTTTCCACAAAACAATACAATTGCAATACAATACAGTATCACAACAATACAATACAATATTTGGTAAGTATGTGGTAACTATAAAATGTTATATCATTCCAATGTGAAAAGAGTATTTGCACTTAATCTACAGGGGGAGGCAAAAAAAAAAAAAAACCTTGTGATCAAATCAGGCATAATTGGTTGAGAAAAAAATGCAGGTAAGATGAAGTCGTCTATCACTTTAAGCCATGATCTATACAATTGTGTAGGTGATCAACATCCTCTCAAAAAGTACTGAAATGTATAAAATACTATTCTTCACAAGAAATGAAGCATATATAAAATAATTTGTTATATTTCTTTTCACTTTTGTATTTTTTAAAAAACATTAATTAGTTATTTACAAATCTATAATAGGAAATTTATCTTACACTCAAATACTTTTTTGTGCAAATAAAGCAAAAAAAGTCCTTGTCCTAAAGCGTAAATGTCTGATTCTACTAACTCTTTGCAGATACTTTTGTCACTTATTTCACACACTATTCAACAATGTGTGTGACACAAAAATGGAGTCCTAGTTTAGTTTGGTTCCGAAGTCCTAGTTTAGTTAAACCTCACAGTTTGGGTTTTTCTCGCTTGTAGTAATATAACGCGGAATTGTGGAGAAGTAAATAGTAACTGATAGTAACAGGCTTTTTACATTGAAAGATGACTCCCTGTTACTAGTTTTCATTACACAACTCTCAGAAAGAGCTGTAAGTTAAAAGATTAAAGTGATATACAGAAGATTTAGAGTTGGCTTGATAGGGTGCTTTCGATGTTTTGCAGGCTAAGTTTCACAGCAGGACTGTTAAAATCTTGTTAAAACAAGATAAAAACCATAAGAAATCCAGTATCGGCTCGAATATTAAAAGTGATGGGGATGACATCATACAGCGGAAGATTTGACAGGAGGAGAGAGAATGACGACGTACAATGCCATTGCCAAAGAGCAGCAGACGAGACTGAAGATGACCATGGCGGTGATTGAAATATATTTCTTCTGGGGAAAATAGATATTCATCAACATTTTCCCTATGGAGCTGTAAGTTGTGTGGTCATTTGTTAGTCATCAAGATATTCTAAGTGTGTGACACAACAAGATATTTTAAGTGTGTGAAAATTACTAATTTCGACAAATTATTTAATCCATCAATGACCTTTTTGATATCTGGAGGTAACATCCAAATCTAGAAATAGTATTCCATCTGTGATTAGCACCATGACTAAGCGAATGGTTAGAATTTATTTTAAACCAGTTTGATAGATAAACTTTTATGACAAATTCAGATATTTTTATCAACTTCAATGCATTGGAGAACAAATATATAGGGTCAAAACTTTGTTCCCCAGGGATTAACTAATATGAATACAATAATGGTACAAGAGTATGCTATGCAGGTCACCAAAATAATTACCCAGTCGGACAGCTTGATGCATTTTCTAATATGTAGTTTTTATCTTTGCTTAAATAACTCTTATCATTTGTTACTATAACGTACCTTCAGTAATTTCAAAAATAGTCACCCAACAACACAAATAAGGCATAAATTTCCAGTACTGTATGAATGTGTTCTTTTGCCATTCATCGATCGAAGATGGCATACATTTTGTTCATTAAAATGAAGGAGACATACAGTCCACTGCAAAAGCCTGCCAAAGTTTCAGTTTCCAAATTCTGAATGATACCGCATTTCCATGAGGTATTAACAGATATGACGCCACAGTCATATTGTCAGTTGTTAGCTATTCAGAAATATTTCTTCAAATACCTTCAAAATATTTGGTGAAGTTCAAAGGAACTTGTTGCTTTATGCATACTACTTAATGAAATGCTTCGATTTCCACTGGAAAAGCTTTAGTGGTAATGAGTTATCTGAGACCTTTCCAAGTTACTACAGCATGATTGAAACAGTTCTAGTGCTCCATGCACATAGACTCACTAGCACACATAATAAACAGTACGTATGTGTATTCTCAGTTGCCCAACATGACTTAACAGTACTAAGAATGAAATTTCAACAGCGATCAAGAGTTGAAGAAACTAAACTATCCCTTCTTTTTTTCTGTAATGGTCACAAAGCTCCAATGTGGCATTATATAAAAAAGTGCATTTTTTTGTTGAGAAGGGCAAAATTTGAAATGTGATCGGAAGGCAAAAGATATTATTGGATTGGAAAAATAATTTAGGCATCTAATTGAATCCAGTTGGTACATTTCTCCCACTATTAGAATAACAATAGGGGGAAATATATTTTTTTTTTAAAATCCAAGTAAAAAGTGTCTATTTTTATCCAAATTGCGAAAATTCAAGTCCGATGTGGGGCAGAAGATCTTGTCTAATTATAATAATATTTTACACTGTTTTGACTGAAACCAGAGAAAACCTTTTCTGCGCTATTAGAATAGTGATTAAAAAAAAAAAAATTAAAAATTCAGCCAACCCTATTACTCATTTCATTTGCAACAATGCCAGTACTACAACTAACTTTCCCGGCAATACACAGTGAGGTGGGAAAACAACAAAAAGTTTTGTAAGAATACCATTAACAAAAAAGATGCCATTTTAGAGACAATAAAGATGGTCATTAACAAAACTAATTAATAAATTTTTATTAACCATCTCTTAGAGAACACGCTTCCGCATCGCAGAACCCATGATTGTGAAGGCATGGATAAATAGTGCAGGCCTTGGACCCATGTTGGCTGTTGCAGCAGTGAGTTCAGTTTAGTGTTATAAAATTTTATTAATCCTTTATCGATCCCAGGTTGTTTTATTTTCACTATTGAGTTTTGTCATTTATTTGCAGCTGTTTTTTAAGTTTACTTTTTGAGACATTACAATTTTGTATCCATGCACAATTATTTGTTGAAATTGCTAATTTCCCTTATCAGATATTACCTAAAGAAATTATCAATCAAAATTATATCAAGTACTAAATATATTAAATATTTCCATTCAGCTATTCTTTTACATGTGTGTTTTTACATTTTAGCAAATACTAGATAAATGCCCCCCAGGCCAACCATTGTTGTTATAAAATTAATGCATAAAATGCATCGTCTCGTCAGAGGGAGAAATGCACAACACCATAACCATAGGTTGGATAAAACCTATGGTTTCGGTGTTGTGCATTTCTCCCACTGACGAGACAATGCATTTTATGCATTAATTTTATAACAACAATGGCTGGCCTGGGGGGCATTTATCTAGGATTTGCTAAAATATTATACACGTTTTCCTTTAAGCAACTTCCATAAGCGCTATGTAGCGTGTGTAACCACTGAATTTTTATTTGCTTTTACATAAGGTTTGATTATATATATATATCTTATAAATAAAAATGAAATTCTGTTTGTTTGTTTGTGGATTTGATTCGTATACAAATCCACAAAAATGGACTTATCAGCCTAGATATGTAAAATAATATAGAATAAATCGTAGTCCACTTTAAAACTTTGAAAGTCCACCCGTTCCCGGAATTTAAGAGATTTTTTATGCTCTCCACGCAAAAAGCTATCCATAATTGTAACCCCTGTAGTGAAAAAAGTGTGAAATAAGGATCGTGGTTGCCATGTGTGGTGATTTTGCCGAATAAAATGTTTTAAATTCTCAAAGTAAAAATAAAAAAATAATAATGTTTTTTTTTTGTTAGTTTATATTCGTAAGGTTGTTTTTTTTTAAATTATAATGTGTGCATGGGAAATCAGAGCAGGAATGAAATGTTTTATACACAAAACAATAAGAAGATTTCCGAGGCTAATGTGTAAAATTTTTTAGTTTGGCAAAAAAATAAAGGTGCTGAAATATCGATTTTGAGTAAGTGAGTTCTAGCAGTTTGCACAGTTTTCGGCTTGGCGCAATTTATTGAGAGCTTAAGGAAATAGATTTTTGAAAACAAGTGCAAAGGTTTTATTAGAATACAGCGTTAAATTTTAATGATCCATGAAAAAATAATGCAGTGATTAAGGGATTTCAAGAGATCTAACTTCAGAATTCTCGCCAATTGAGTACATTGATTTAAGTTGGGGGAATTCCGCCAAATTTCAGAAAATTGTAATCTTCTCATTTAGTACATCGGAGTAACGATGAATAAAACACATTATAGTTGATAATTTTAAAAAATTCGGCTGTATTAAGGGATTCCACTTTTCAAATAAATGCGTGCTTTACTCTTTGGCGGTCGAACCATTTCCCATATTGATTGCTGCTAAGTCAATGCTTCGAATGATTCCCTGAAAAACTCTTGCAAAATGGCGTATGTTGGCACTTTGGCGAGGCTTAGATTTGAAACTGGATTTTATTTGAGACTGGTATATGTAATAACACTGGTTATAGATAACAATGAATGTTAGTACGTGTTTATGAGGTTGATAAACTCCAGCACCGTTGAGCACCGTTGTACCATGAAATTTGGTTCACCTAAGTCTTTTATGATGGAGAAGGTTTTTATGCTATCCGTTTTCCTTAACTTGCCACTTAGTGCCGCAGCACAACGTCGAATTCTATTCCGTTTAGCCATTTGCTATGCGAATATCGTCCAACCGATTTCGATGAAATTTGGTACACGGGAATATTAGAACACAGAGAATATTTTTCACTATCCATTTTGCTGTAACTCGCCACTAAATGGTGCTGCAACGCATCAACTTCTATACCGTTCGTCCGATCGGCATAAAATTTTTTATACTTACACATTTGAGAACGAAGAATATATTCTAACTGCGTTCCTTTTGATGTTACTCACCACTAGATGACACTGCAATGCATTATTATTTTAACTCACCACTAGATGACGCTGCAGCAGGCCAAATGCTTGACCATTCAAACGGTCGCTATGAAAATCAGTATACATAGCTATTTGAACAATGAGAATATTTTAGAGTTATCCCTTTTGCTATAACTCGCCACTTGATGGCGCTGTAGCAAATCATTACTTTAATTAACCACTAGATGGCCATGCATTGTATCACTTCTTGACTGTGCAAATGATCGTTATGAAAAGTGGTATACATAGATATTTGAACACGGTCGCTATGAAAATCAGTATACATAGCTATTTGAACAATGAGAATATTTTGGCATTATCCATTTTCCTATAACTCGCCACTTGACGGCGCTGTAGCAAATCATTACTTTAATTAACCACTAGATGGCCCTGCAGTGTATCACTTCTTGACTGTGCAAATGATCACTATGAAAATAGGTATACATAGATATTTGAACACAGGGAAGAGTTTGGCACTATCCATTTTCCTATAACTTACCACTAGATGTCGCGTCAACACATGAACTTCAGGACTGTCCAGCCGATAGTCATGAAAATTCGTATACATCGATATCTGAATGCGAAGAATATTTTTGCCGTATCCGTTTTGCTAAAACTCGCCACTAGATTGCGCTACGCCGCATGGCCTTCTGCACCGTACAAACGATTGCCTTGCAATTCGATATGCATGATTATTTGACACAATATAATGCGATATCCATTTTGCTATATCTGTTTATTACAATGAATAGTAATCACCACAAATCGTAATATCAAAAAGTCCATTCATTCCCGTGCGAAGAACGGGTACTTCAGCTAGTATATATATATATATATAGCTAAATGCTCATTTTTCATATGCAAGAGTGTTTGTGTGCGTGTGTATGATCATCACATATTTGTTAAAAAAAAAAAAAAAAAGATTTAAGAATAAGTAATAGAATATAAATTTAAATTTTTTTAAACAGATGTTACATTAATAAATAAGACTAAATAGACTGGGCTCATTCATTTACTAAAAAATCAATGAATATTTGTTTTTACCAGAAAAGTTTTTACAAAATATATACAGTGAAATACATGTAACATGAAAACACTTAACATGAAAAATCAGTTAACACAAAGTGATAAAGCAGTCCAGATGGTATACTGTAAATCTCTTAGAATCAGATTCCTTTATCACAAAAAAAATATTTCGAACCCCTTAGTTTCATGCTCAATGTTCTCCCTACCTTTTAATTTATTTATATAACATTTAATCTTCTATATGAGAGAAGTATTAAATACATAAATCTAAGTTTATTCTGGTAATTTTGTGAATTAAGTATATTATTCTCCTGTACTAAATTTGAATACAGATACTAATTCAAGATTTTGATTTAATAATGTAAAAAACAAATTTAAACTTACCAAAAGAAAAAATCCATTCGTTTGTGAGAAAAATTTCATTCAAAATGGATTTCCAAAGTAACCTTAGTTACAGAACTGCAAAAACAAATAATAAAATAGATCAAGAATGAAATATTCAACATATTGTTGAGTTTAACATACATATGTGTAGAGGTGTAAAATTTTTTAAAGGGAAAAATTGTCTTTTTACAAATAAAATTTTACCCTGTAGTTGCATTTTCTTAAAAAATATAAAGTAATAAACATTTTAAAAATTTATTACAAATTAAAATTTTTTTAAATTTTTTTCCCCTTAACTTGAATATACACTGAAGAGCCAAAACATTATGATCACCTATTTAATATGCTGAGTGTAGTTGTTATTAATACAAATAAAACATATTTTGTAGCAGAAGAGAGAGAGTGACTGCTTTATTTATATGCATAGATTTAAAAAGCTATAGTAGAGAAAGTGCTGTCTAATACCTGATTATTGGAGACCATTTTATTATTATTGTGACACCTATCTTTATATTTTGATCCATGTCCATTTATCATTACCCAATGACTTAAATTTAATAGTTTTTAATATTTTCAAAATCAGTTTTTTTTTTCATTGAAATGTATTACATATGAAGGTTTTTGCCCCGCTCATTGATAAGTGCTTTTTCTTTTAATAGTAAAAATGAATTTTTATAAATATACAAGATTAAATCATGATTTAAGACTAGACGGTCGCTATTTGAATTTACTAGCTGCATATTAACCAATGGGAAATTTTCCTCCCTCTACTATAGTATACTTTAAACTATTTTAATTTAAAATACTTAATTGCTGCACACTTGTCTGCTGTGTAGAAATCTTTTCATTTTGAGCATAACATTTTATAACAGGGTTAAATTTCATTTAAAATTTCGAAAATTCAGAAAACTGCATATATATTAAATACATAATGTCCATAATATATCATTAATACTGAACTACTATTAATAGTTCAAGTACTTTTGAAATTCAATATATATTTTTTAAAAAGACATGTTTATAGACTATGGTGATCAACAAACTATCATTTTCAAATTCCCTGATATTTCCTGTCATTCCATATCAGAATAAATAGAAGCAACCAACTAATTTTAGCGAATTTTCTGATATTTATACTACTTCGAGGTAACTTTCACATAATTGAGAAAATAAACAAAGTTGGGACAACCCAGCAACTTGATAATTAGGATTCAAATCAGGGTTGGTTTTTGATTGCTGAAATCAGTTTTGATATAACACAGGTTAAAACTGGTTTTAACCAGTTATATCCATCAAAAACCTATGTACTTTAAAAATTGTATAAATGTATATTTAAATAAAAGACAAAAATGCTAATCAATTTATTAATTATTTAGATTCTAACTAAATATATCTTAATTAACATACATTCAGAGTTGCCAACCATTCTGGATTATGCAGAATTGCTCCACATTTTAGTTTCACAATTTCAGGCACTGCTGCAAAAATTATGAAAAAATCAGACATTTAGATCAAATAATTTCAAATTCATATAAAATTATGCAGAAAATTTAACAATGTGTGTAGAGTAATTTCACAGAATCTGAAATAATTCTCTGCAGATTATTATTAAACTTTGGAGACATATAAAGCTGCATTTATATTTAATATTGGAATTTAAAAATACAATATATCTATAATTTCAATTTGATCATTTCAATTAAATCAGAATTTAATGCCATGTTTACAGGTAAGAAAAATGGTTTTTACAAGTTTTAAAATAATTGACATTACAAAAAAGTTAAGTAAATTTCATTTTAACTATTTGAAGCACAACCATTGATATAGAAAAACAACTGGCCATACTACCAAATGCTCAAAAAATACAGATGTTGCCATGGAAACAGCTGCATTTTTCACTGTTGGGGTCATTTAACCATATTTTTTTTTTTTTTTGCAACTATCAGTGAAAGTACTGGAATTAGGTAGTTTCATGGCATGGCCACCATATATTAAAGGGTTAATTCTCACTACATAAAAAAGCTTTTATAAATGAAATTCTTTTTACAAAAAGTT
Source organism: Cheiracanthium punctorium (assembly GCA_038373885.1). NCBI lineage: Eukaryota > Metazoa > Arthropoda > Arachnida > Araneae > Cheiracanthiidae > Cheiracanthium > Cheiracanthium punctorium. The sequence continues at coordinate 93,264 of JAWZYV010017460.1, read as the reverse complement.
ATTAAGATTCTACATTAGCACGTCAAAGCATTCGATCAGGCCCGGACTGGCTCTCTTGGGAGCCCTCGGCTACAGATTTAAAAGGGTTCTCTTCAGGAGTCGATTTGGGAGCCCTGGGCAAAAGCTTCATTGGGGGCCCCTCTTTCGAAAACTTTTTCAAAATTTACAAATTTTTAAAGAACAATTTGGGGACCCGGGCGCTTGCCCCGAATGCCCTCCCGGAAATCAGGCCCTGCCTCTTACTGAGGAATTTAGAGGAAATAGAATATTAGAATATGTAATATTTGAAAATTAGGCTTATGTGCCTAAAAATCACATTTAACTATTTTAGAGATTTAGGGGTCCCTGACTTTTCAGGGGCCCTCTTGCGTCGCGGGGTTTCTGGGATCCCCCGCTGCATCATTGCGTAAGTTTGCTGGAAAATAAATAATCAAATTAATCTTATTATAAAGTTGTATATCCACTTTTGAATGCCTCACCGGGGCCCCCTTGGGCCTGGGGCCCTCGGCGATCGCCGACCAGCCGACCTGGCCAGTCCGGGCCTGCATTCAAGAGTAAGTCACTAATTTTGCACATTTCTTACTTCTTACATAATTTTTTAATTTAGTATGGATATAGCCAAAATTTGAAAACATTCTCTCAATTGAGGATAAAATTTCCGGACAAGACAAAAACTGTAGAATTAGTTTAACAAATTTATGTGCAATAATATCCACAAAGCTTTAAGTATGCTTCCTATTACACAATACCTTTCCACAATACTAAAAAAATTCATATTTTTGCAACAATTACGGAAATATGAATCTGGAAATGAGGTTTATTTAGCTTCAAAAGCTATGAAAATAGGTAAACACCCAGGAATTTGATTCTTTGCATTAAAAGGAACCATTTCAGCCTGTTCCGTAGTACTTATAAGCCACCCAGGTGGTGTGGTGGCTTTTTTTAAAAGAACCATTCTATCATGTCTTGGCTCTGAATTCTGAATCCCGGATTGGGTATGAATGTTAACTTTTCTATCCCCTCATAGAGGATAACGCTGCCTGCCCACTGTGTACCCCCGTAATAAAATGGCCACAATATTTTCAGGCAGTTGTAGTGGACAATGCCTTATCGGTAAGTGTCCACTCATTGAAAAAAGAAAAAGTAGTTCTTATAATTTCCAAAGAAGTAAAATTAAAAACAGATGCATATTTATAGGGGGAACAAATTTAAAATATTAAATAACAAAAAGCATTAATTTTGAAAACTATTCATTTTTTTTCTTCTGAAATTGAAGATTTCATTAAATATTCAAGTTTAACTTTATGAATATCTTAGAGAGAAAGATATGTCTTTTCAAAACCAATGATTGTAAAGCTTTAACCAATGCACAGTATTTTTTTGAGCATGTTAAAGAAATCTTCTCGAATGAGTTAATCTTGTATTCTTAATCTAGTCTTTAGTAGTTTTAAAATAGGTTTTGGAAGGATTTAAATGTATTGATTAAGTATTATATTATCATTTAAAATAAATGTTTAAAAAAATAGAGGTTTTTAACAGCTTATGACATTTTAGCCATCTAGGTTTTTTTATGATGGTTTAAACTTGGTCAGAACCACCATACCATGCATCAAAAACTTGATAATCCTGATTCAAATGTATTTGGATTCAGCAATCACAACTTAACTGTTTTTGCTAGACACACGTACAATACTATCAGGCCTAGGAACAATATGAGGAGTATCAGTAGCAATTTTGAGGAGCATTTTACATTTTTGTTGAGCGGTTTAATAATGTGGGTAAAAAATCACTAAAATGCCATAACTATACACACATAAACTATTGTTGATAATTATGTTTTAACATAAACATAGATCAATAATTATACTTTACAAATGATCAAACATTTATAAAACTAGAACACACTTTATATATTATTAACAGATTCAGTTTTTGCCTAGACCAGGATTTATCAGACTATAGTCTGTGCAAAAATAGCCAGTGCTTCGCAAAAAAGTATCTTGTCTTAGCTTCAAATTTTGAAGTCACTGGAAATACGGATTGCATACATTTTTCTTTTTCAAACTAATGTATGTTGCAGATATTAAAATTTAAAAGTATCTGTTTAGAGTACTGAGGCAAGAACTTTGCAAAATGATGAGCTGTCAATACAGTCAAAAATATTTTACTTATATTTTCACATTAAATACAAAAGCATAGGAGAAAAAAGAAAAAATTGCATGAAGACTAGCAAAGCAAATGGTTTTAAAATTTCCTTTTTTTAATTTTGAAAGCATGTTCTATGCTGATTTGTTTTAAAATATTTTTTTCTACTTTCAGTTTCTTTCATTCTTTTCTTTTTCTTTCTTTCTTTATTTATTTTTGCAAATTGTACTATTATCATTATTTCTTGTTTTGTTACAGAACTTAGCTGTTCTAAAAATGTAAGGTATTCTTCTCCTAACTTTAAACTTTTATCAAATGGATATTATTATCACCAAGTTTTCATCATCAGCAGCAGAATCATATTTATCTGGATTCAAGTCACTTTTCAACAATTTCATCATTGGTGGATGACTGCGAATTTCTTTATTTACATCAGAGAAGGTGTGCTGATTTCGGACGTTTGTGGATTTTAGGTCAGTGGATTTTTGGTGCTTGACTGTATACTATTGCAGAGGGAAAAAAATTTCCCTCTAGGTTAACATGGAGTTAGTGAATCCAAGATGGGGATCGTCCGACAGCATTAACCCTTTGATTCTAGACTATCTTTAACTTACTCAGAGTCATAGGCGCACCCACGGAGGGGGCTATGGGGGCTGAAGCCCCCCCTAAAGGTAGAAAGTTAGAAGTGAAAAGCGTTAAAAAAATGAAAACTGTCGATAATTAATTAATTTTTTTTAGTTCTTTCTTTTTTTAACTGTCCTCAAATTATTTCTAACCAAAAAAGACATTTATTTAAAAAAGTTTTTAAATAAATGCTCACAGTTAGTTGAAACACTGTTACACACGGTTACAACGTCACTCAAAAGATCAGATAATTATTTATGACTCTATAATGAGTTACATTGCTTGTGTCTATGGGACAGTCAAGTGAGTTCAGCAATATTATGTAGCCCAGCCACCCCTAAACTAAAATCCTGGGTGCGCCACTGCTCAGAGTTTTAATGTAAATATACAGAAGAAAAAAAATTAACGAGGAGCTATATGAAGTGCAGATAGAAAATGATTTTTGGGATAGGATAAGATTCATTTGAAGAAAATATAATTTAAATTGCTCCATGTACTGGAGTTTTTTTGTACAACGTTTGCCATGCTCATATAAAGATGCATGATATTAGGGTTAAAGAGGTGAAAAATGCAATTGAAGTGTGTGACTCTTCTGATTGCTTTATTTATTGATTTTTATTGTAAAAATAACATAAGTAAATGTATATTTAAAAAATTAAATACATACCTGTCCATTTCTCCCCATTGCTGTCATAAATTAAGTTAAGTCATGATCTTCAGTTACTTTCTAGGCTCTATTAATGATGGCTTTTTAAACAAAGAATCTAAAAAGAACAAGAAGAAATATACAAAGAATAGATGGGAACTTTAATTCATACACTAAGTGAAAAAGAACTCCTTTAATACTTAGTTATTTATATAACGAATTCAAAATTTAGACTTTCAGGAGTGAGAATATCAAATTAATTAATACACATTTTATTAACATGTGATTCTTGTCAAAACTTTTCCAGTCATTAAAAAATTTGTGAAAGTATCTATTCACAGAAAAAAAAAAAAAAAAAAAAAAGATATCATTATATAAAATGACTGGAGAGTGAGGCTTTTAAACAATTTTGAGACTCAAAACATATATTTATGCATTACTAATTTACAATTTTAATCATATTGTATAATTAAACTAATAAAAAAAAATGTATTATTTATTTATCAACTAGCTGCGTGCCCATTTTTTTGCACAGCAGGAAACGAAAATTTTCCTTACATGTGCAATTGAAACTAATTCCAGTGATGTGGAATCTAAAAAGAAGTATTTGACTCTTGTCTTACAGTTTGCGTCATGAGTACTAACCCGGCATCATTGCAATATAAAGACTTAAACTACATCAGTGTCATTTGCGATCAAAAAATTGGAAAGCTTAACAGTTTGCAGAGAACTCCTGACTTTCAAAATGTTTTATTTCTACATCATACGGTTTTTTAGGTTCAAGCTGTAGCATTAAATACCTCAGACATTACATGAAGTTATAACCGTTATTTTTAAATAGCTGCGCACCTGCTCTTCATTCGGGAAAAAGCGAATATTTTACTAAAATCATATCTGCATGTGAAAAAACAGCAGTTCATGTTTTAAAAAATTCAAGTAATCTGCTCTGTTGAAATTACTGCGAGATATACTAACCCAAATTAGAATTACTTATCGTTTAGTTGGTTGTAAGACAATCCTTGGAAAAGAAGAAACAGAACACTTTTAATTTCATGAAATATTTATTAACGTGGTCTATTGTCATTTATTCATATTATCCTTACAAATCTACTGATACTACCTATTATGTATATCAATACTATCTATCTTCGTTTCTTGCTCTTCAAGGCTCGATTAAAAGAAACAGCTTAGATTATTTGGCATCAATGGAATCTTTTTATTCTATGGCGATGCTTTCGAATTTACCCATTAGCATAAACAATAATCATTTCACATAATGGTTGCCATTAAGGAAGCTCTCTATATATATTTAATTTATGCATAGTTTATACATCCAATATAGCAATATCTTATAAATCCTCCATGGTTCTACCTCCTGAAAAACATCAAACTGTGCAATCTGGAGGAGCTATTTAAAATCGCTTTCATTATGACATAACGCAGTTGCAGAATTTGCAAATTTCACACATTTTAAAAATTTATGACCTCACTGTTTAGCTGCCGTAAAAGATAACCCAGTTGGTTGAGGGAAATAATTTTGATATTTCGAAAAGTAGTTTTCAAACGGTATCACATTAAAACTTTCAAAGACATTGAAAAATTTTTTGCTTTCTTAAGGACCCCTATGGAGGAATGTAATCCAACATTAAAATAAAACTATACCTGCAAAATGCATATGTGAGAAAATCTATAAACATTTTTAAATAAGCAAAGAATTAAAATGCCACTAATCATAATAATAATTTCCTTCTATTAAAAAAAGAGCAGGGATAAGGGCATTAAAATCGTGGTGTAATTTTTACGTATCTTAAAGCATTTGACGTCATATATCCTCACTTGCGAATTGAAAATCCAGTACCTATTTAAAACCTCTATCGATAGGTTGAAAAACACTTTGTTTCTAATCCTTTCTGTGGCAAAGCAACAACATTATCTCGTGCCATGATTCATGGGCGTAGCCAGGGGTGGGGGTGGGGGTGGATATCGGGATATATCCCCCTCCCCAAAATTTTTGGATTAGTGATGAAATTCCGTCTATTTATATGCATATAAGTTCATATCAACCCCCCGTAAAATTTTCCAGGCGCATATCCCCCCCCAAAAAAAATTTTCCTGGCTACGCACCTGCCATGATTTATTAATGCAATGGCCAAAGCTATCTGCGTTGATGCTATTAAATTCTAAACATTATGTTTCATTAAAATTCGTAAAATATCATCTAATTTACATAATTGTTTCATTTTTATTTTAAAAGAGGGATAAAAGAATGTTTCGCAATTTGTCAAAATATCAAAAAGTTATGACAGATAGAATTCAAGATGCGACAATTTTAAAATAATTTTACAAAAAAATTCGCCAAAACAGATGCTTAGTATAAAAATTCCTAAAAATCGGTAAATCTTGTTACGTATTTAGAACAAACTGTTTTTGAAAGAAAATTTTCTCCTTTACAAATGCCGTTTTGCTGCAAGCATAATTTCTGCCGTTATTACGAATTATGTGAGAAAAAATGCTAAAAATCGTATAAAACATAAAATTAAAAAAATTCTAGGTCGAATTTTGAAAAAATCACTTCGAGGTGCACAACTTAGTGTTTAGAACTTCCTGAGTACCAAATTTGGTGTTTCTAGGTGTAGCCATTAGTCTGTAACGCCGCAGACACACACACACACACCCACAGACATCTTCTTTTATAATAAATAGATATGTTGAAAATTTTTTAACCTTAGCAACATATTTTGTTAAATAAAATTCCTTAACAGTTCTTTTTTCTTACTAAAACTTAATTTTTTTATTTAAAATTTAAGTGTTTAAATTGTATTTTAATTGTACAAGGATAAAAACCAAATATGATAGTCATGTCATTATTTTATTATATAACAGCAGTTTAACAAGTTCATACAGCCAAAATATATTCTTGTTTATTTCTATAAGGAGCCTACATTTTTATATTAAGCACTAATTCTTAATATTATAAATTTTTCACACATAAGAAATGCTGAATGCATATTATAATAAAATAAAACTAAAAAATGTCAGCATTAAAGAAGAAAACATCCTTTGAGAAAATCTTTATCAATATAATTTCAACATTAAAGAAGAAAAGAACAGTGTATGTCTTAATTACTAATGTAATTCCAGTTAATGCAATTTTACGGACAAAATTTTGATTCGCATTTTATGAGCAATATATAATATTCATAAATCATTATGCTTTTAATTATCTAATTTTGCTTTTATTACCTAACATTTTAAAATAACTATTCACATGTGAGAATGACAATGTGTAACTCAAAATAAGTAACTGGCAAATACTTTTTCCTTCAATTCTTATTACTTTACTGTTGTATCATAATAAAACAGTAATAATTAGAAAATTATTAAATAATGACAGAGTTGGAATATATTTAATAGTTTAGATTTTGATACAAATACATGTGCTTTCCTAACAGTTCTATTTATGTTGCTTAAATAGAACTGTTAGAAAACGACATCCCCCCCCCTTCCCCAATTTTTCTTCTTTCATAGACTTTACAGAGTCCTGGAGAATCCACTTTTACACTCAGTACACTTACAACTGTTTTCATTATTCTCTAAATTTTTCTTCTTATTTTGAGAAAACGATTTGTAGGGTGTGCGAATTTCTTGCAGTAATCATTTTTTAATGCAAGAAAAAGAAAAATATGCAAGATTCTCGCGCTCTAGTGAAAATGCTACTTATTTATGAATGTTTAAAAAAATAGGTTACCTTTGAAGCTTATTTTGTTTGATGAAGTTCTCATTTAAAAAATTTTCAAACTTTTTTTTAAAAATTGTATTTTATTGTACTATAACAGAAACTAACTATGGCACTAATTATATTTTTGTGTTTTCTATGTAAATAAAACGAAGCCCAGAATTTTATATCAAACACTAGATTTTTAATATTATAAATTAATGCATAAGAAATGTTAAATGCATATTATAATAAAATAAAACTATGAACATTATAGAAGAAAATATCACCAGTATTTTTCTCCATCACTAATGTAATTTCATTTGATGCTGATGCAATTATTCAGACAGAATATTGATTCCCATTTTATGGGTGATGTATAACATTTGTAAATCATTAATGTAATTTTCATTATCTAATTTTACTGTTAATTATCTATTTTATTAATAACTAATCACTAATGTGAATGTGACTGCGTATAGTTCAAAATCCATTACACCCAACTTCCTGTTCCCTCAATTATTTTTAAAACTCTTGTGCCATACTGAAACAGTAATAATTAGATAAATATTTAATAATGGCTGAACTGGTATGTATTCAAATATTCCGATTTCATACAAAATACTTATGCTTAACTAATTAGCAATTTTACTTATAATGCTTACTTGAACTGAGTTTGATTTGATTAAGATTTTAAATATTTTTTTATTAATAATATTTTGATATATATTTATATTAAGAATTAGTTAAAATATTTAAAGTATTTGCATTTTTTAAATTTTATTTAAAATAGTGTGTTCAAATTAATTAAATGCATTTTTATTCGTGAAATATTAATGTAGACTTGTTACGAAAAGTTATACTGTCTGTTAATTTTTAAACTAAACTTTATAAATATTCATCACTTTTTGCACCTTCGTATCAGTATTACATCGAAAATTGGCATCGGAAGTAAAACTAAGTAGCATTCAAATAAACATTATTAGGAATAAAACAAAAACAAATAATTTTATGAAAAGAAGACAGACAAATTATATATATATATACATATATGTATATATATAAATTAAAATTAAGTAGCATTCAAATAGACACCATTATGAATAAAATAAAGAAAACAAACACGATTAAAAAAATTTTATGAAGAGAAGACTGACAAATTATCCTAAATAACAAACATCAAAATTAAAATAATATCATAATAACAAAATAAAATCACCGCAAGCGTTTCGGTGACTCCACTTCCCACAATTTGGACTAAGTAACATAAGCTCCTTTTCAAAAGCGGGCCGGTCCCCACCACCCTGAATTTTTCACAGGGGGCCACAGACCGGCCCGCGGAGGACCGCTCCCACGAGATGCGAAGGCGATTCTCAAAGGAAATTTTAGATCAGATATTTTAGCTAAGGTTTCGGTTCTACAATCGGGACCAATGAGCATTCACCACACGGCCATATATCTTTGCGCACGCGCTCTTGGTGCAAAACATCCTCTAAGAATTTTTAGAAAAATATTAAAATGTCTTTTTCATTATTGTTCAGACTTTGAGTATTATTATTTAGAGATTTTTTGTTATTTATAAATGTATTGAAGCGCTCAAAAATGTATAGACCGATTTCTGATTATCAAGTTACGGAGCTGTTATTAAAAAATCATATGACTTTTGGAAAAGGGGAAGTCCCCATCTCCGAGCTTTTCGCTTGGCGCGTTTTCTGTGCACCGTTTCGCCAAAGCCTTTTTAAAATCAGAATGTAAACGAAAGTGAATTAAGAGACAACGGATCAAAGCAAATGTTTAGGGAGGAAACTGACTATCAGAGCTTTTAAACCGGGAGTTGCAACTCATTCTTTGAAGAATTTTAATTTTTGAAAAGGAATAATTTTTAAAGCAGTAGCACTTTTGCTCAGTATTTCACTAAAATATATTAAATAAGATTGTAAATAAAGTTTTAACACATTTTATATTAAATCAGCGATAAATCTATTTGCGTCGTATACAAATATGTATTACTCAATTAATAGGCTAAAAATTTTTGCACAAATATCAAAGAAAGTCTGCGAAAAAAATTCTTAGCTACTAAAATCTGAAATTTCCTTCACGTACATACAGTTTTGACAATTTTCAGCTCTGAAAAGTCTTCCGCGCCGTTAAAACAATTACTTTTTTACTTCCTTGTACGTAGTATAAGGAAGTAATGTGATCCCGAAAAATTTTGGGGGCCAAATTTCGACAGAAAAACCGATTTTGACTACATCTAAATTTAATTTTAAAATTTTTTTCGATGCATCTCATCGTAGGCTAGCATGCACGATCATATTAACGCGTCTGCAACTCATTTTGACCAGCGGTGAGTCTACTGTGGCCAGTTTTTCCATGCCGTCTGTACGTACGTACGTACGTACGTATGTATGTAACTCGCATATCTCAAAAACTATTGGTCGTAGAATGTTGAGATTTGATATTTAGGATTGTTCTATGATCTAGTTTTGCACCTCCCCTTTTGGTGGCAATCGAATGGATAGTTTATGTACAGGACCGCCCAAAAGATTCGAAATAATTACGCTCTATGGGCCGGAATTGATTAAACTCGCCTAACTCAAAAGATATTAGGCGTAGAATGTCGAAACTTCATATTTTGGATAGTTGTAACATCTAGTTGTGCACCTCATCTTTTGGTTCCATTCGACTGGATAGTTTATCTACAGGACTGTCCAAAACATTCGAAATACATTACGCTCAATGGGCCGAAATTCATTAAACTCGCCTAACTCAAAAGCTATTAGGCGTAGAATGTCGAAACTTCATATTTTGGATAGTTGTAACATCTAGTTGTGCACCTCCCCTTTTGGTTCCATTCGACTGGATAGTTTATCTACAGGACTGTCCAAAACATTCGAAATACATTACGCTCAATGGGCCGAAATTCATTAAACTCGCCTAACTCAAAAGCTATTAGGCGTAGAATGTCGAAACTTCATATTTTGGAGAGTTGTAACATCTAGTTGTGCACCTCCCCTTTTGGTTCCATTCGACTGGATAGTTTATCTACAGGACTGTCCAAAACATTCGAAATACATTACACTCAATGGGCCGAAATTCATTAAACTCGCATATCTCAAAAACTATTAGGCGTAGAATGTTGAAACTTTATATTTAGGATTGCTGTAACATCTAGTTGTGCACCTCCCCTTTCGGTTCCATTCGACTGGATAGTTTATCTACAGAACCGCCCAAAAGATTCGAAATACATTACGCTCTATGGGCCGAAATTCATCAAAGCGTTTTTTAGAGGTATTGGGCTATTTCAAACGACTCAGAAGTGATATATGCTGTAAAGAGTTAGAAAATGAATTTCTCCATTAAAAAAAGTGTCTTTATCATTTATAGTTCTGCTACAGGAACACTCAAAATATTTCCAATACATTACGGTCAATGGCAATTTTAGGGGCTTTCATCCATTTCAAGCACAATACCGTCCTACCACATAAGTTAGGTAATGGTCCGACCACGGTCACGTGCCTCCCTCAAGAACTATGCCAAAAGTCGCCAAGCTTGGCGACTTTTGGTGTACGTGTGTGCATATTTAACTCTCAAATCTCAAAAACTATTATGAAATTTCATATATAAGAATGTTGTAACATCTAGTTGTGCATCTCGATTTTTGGTTCCAATCTACTGGAGAGTTTATTTACAGGACCACCGAAAAGAATTTCAGTATTTTAATGTCTATGGACATCTTCAATATAATACAACTGTAGACAGTCATTGTTTGGTACATTCCCAAAATCTCGCCGTCTGTCGTCGACCTTGGCTAGTTTTGGCGAAATATCGCCAAATTTGGCGATAGTCAGTCATTTGGTCCATGCCCAAAGTATCGCCATTTGTCATCGTTCTTGGCGAGTTTTGGCGAAATATCGCCAAATTTGGCAATAATCTGTCATTGTTTGGTTCATGCTTAAAATCTCGCCAAATGTCGTCGACATTGACGAGTTTCGCTGAAATATCGCCAAATTTGGCGCCAAAAATTATTTCGTATTTTTTAGAACTATTGTAATATCTAACTGTTTTCAATATCTTTTTTGACAGCAATCGACTGAGAATTTATTTACAGGGTGAGCCAAATGACTTTAAATACATTGAGGTGTATGGATGCATTCAATTCATTGAAAGTCTGTGGTCAATGACTACTTTGGCTATCCCCAAAATCTCGCAGACTATCTCAAGTTTGTCGGCTTTTGGTGAAATATCGCCAAATAAAGTGTCAGAAGGAAATCTTTCAAATTGATCTCAGCTTGGCGATATCGAAGTATTTGGCTAGAAATCGCTAGACCTTACTATTATTGATATTTTATCTCTTTTAAACAAATAAGTTTAGAGGAAGTGCGTCGAAAATATTTTTGATCTAATGGACGTGCAAGGAAGTCATGTGTTGGACACATCAGATTTTTTATTTTAAGGGTACCGGAAAATAATACCTTTAAAAAACTGTAAAATCCAAATAAATAAAATTTCAATTAGTTTTTAATTACGAACAAGCTCTGGCCAAACATGCGATGCATGTTTGTTACATTTTAAAGTAAGAATTTTATAGATAATGCATAGTAAAACTTCTTGGGAGTGACCACTAGGCGTTCCACCAGGGACGTACCCAGAAAAAAAATTGGGGGTGGGTCCAAACGGTGAAAAAGGCAGAATTTTATACAACAAAACTTCATCATTATTATTTTGTTTACAAAAACTGAAATTTTGGAGGGTCCGGACCCCTGGACCACCCCCCCCCCCCTGGGTACGTCCTTGCGTTCCACGAAAAATCAGTCATTAAGAGAGGTGGTCGCTCAAAGATATAAACATTTGATAGCCAAAAAAAGAAAAATAAGGTAAAAAATATTGTAACATATTGTAAAATATTTAGGTACAAGGGCAGGGCGTAGCCAAGATTTTCATTGGGGGGGGGGGGGGGCAGGACAAGGGGCAAGGGACCCGTGTCACCCTTATGTACTCATCGTTGCTTCCCGGCAGTGGCGTAGCCAAGGGGGGGTTAGGAGGTTCACAACCCCTTCCCCCATGAGGAATTTTTTGCGATACAAAATGTATATTCTTCACTCCCTTATCACATACTAGAGTTGAGACGGGCACACATACTAGAGATGAGACGGGCTCGGGCCCTGTAATTCACGATTGCATTCGGGATCGGGCTCATGAAAAATGTCTCCTTTATTGAGCATACTCCTTGAAACGGCTTTTAAAAAGCGATTCATTGGAAAAATAAACGTATTGATGTGATACTAGGACTTGCAACAATTAATTGGTGGGTAAGAAGCTAGCTTTTTCACATAATTTACTAAATGGTGTGTTGTGCTATTTCATTTGTGTATGTGTGTTAAAAGGCTGTTATTTCAAAATTTTTGCCTCATTATTTACTGATATATCTTATTTAAATGTATATATTCACATCTTAAATGTATATATTCACATCTTAAATGTATATATTCACATCTTAAAATATTTTTTAAAAGTAATTTTGTTCCTATCAACTAAATTCTTATGTAATAATATATTCTTAAGCAATCCTATGCAAATATGCAAATTTCTTAACTTTATTATGCAAAATCTCTTTTCTGGGCGTGTTTTAAATATAACATTTTTAAATGTCACTATACGAGATTTATAACTTGTATTTATCTGTATCTAATATATCTATGTGCATAGGAATGTTTAACACTGATGTGAGTACTCAACGGAATTTTAATAAAAATTGAAGCATTATTGTTATTATTTGATAAACATGCATATAAAGAATTAGAAAGTGCATTAAGAGTTTGCAACCATATTTGTCTTTAATTTGCACAAACGGCAAAATTTATCGTAATGTATCAATGAAGTAACTGAATATTATTTATCTTTATCTGAAATTTCGGGCTCGGGCTCCGACTTAAATAATATTGCGCGGGCTCGGATTAAAAATCCTCGGGCTCGGGCTTCAAAAAATGAGCCCGAACTCATCTCCAACACATACGTATACATATATGTGAGTTGTAGTAGTCGTAACCCCCCCCCCCATGAAAAAATTCTGGCTATGCCACTGCTTCCCGGCATGGATTTTTGAATACCCTGCTGTAGCCCGGGACATGTGACCGAGCGTAAACGCTGGCCCGCAATATTTACATTCAAAGACCCATGCCGGGAAGCAACGATGGATTGAGAAGGGAGAATCGCTGGTTTCGCGTCTCCTTGCAACGATGTGTGAAGGTTAAAATCAATAATAAGAGACGTTAAAGTATTTATTTTGTATCACTCTCCTCATAACCTAAATATATGATTTTTTTTTTTTTTTTAATTTGTATCATGAACGTTCACTTCACGACATTCAATTCTGGAGAAATTTCAAGAATTACCATACGAACGATGTGATCGGTATTGTTTTTAGAGGAAGAGCACAGATTTGTTGTCTTCCATGGGTGCTACTTTACTCGGGTACGCCACTGCTTTACCTGAGCCACTGCTCATGGCCACTGAACAGTGATCAAGGCAAGCAGTCTTGATTGCCCATGGCCAGAGCCTTATTATCGCAAGGGCAAATTGCAATTTTGCCCAGGACACCCGGATCGAAATGGCCCCCAATATCAAATATTGTTCAGAAATATATTTTTTATATCAAAATTTAAATAAAACAAATTTCATAGATGGGGGGCATGGGCGCCGGCAGCATAGGGCAAGGGGGGGGGCAGGCAATGCCCCCTCGATTTTTGTATGCAGTGTTTTTACTCGCTTTTTTGCTCTTTCCCACATGGTACCCACACGTTGAAATCTTTGCCCCCCCCCTGGAGTAGTCTTTGCCCCCCCCCCTGGAGTAATCTTTGTCCCCCCCCCTGGGAAATATTCTGCCGGTGCCCATGGATGGGTGCCCCGAAATTCATCAATGCCCGGGGCCCCCGTTGGTCATAATCAGGCTCTGCCCATAGCCAGATCGAATGAAGTGGATCTTCACAGCCTAATAAGCATAATGCGTAATCTCGCCCAGGTCACGTTTTAACTGCAGAAAAATGACTTAAAATTGGTCAACAGTAGATTTTCTGATTTTAAAGAAATTTAGCTTTATTTCGATATTTCCCCACATATTTTGAACTAAATTTCAATCCGATTGGTGTAACGATATCGAAGACCAAGGTCTCCGAGAGAAATTTAATAATGGGGCGGGACGAAAATCCCCCCCCCCACACACACACACACCTTTCTTAAAACGCAAAAGTTTCGAAAAAGCAGGTGGAGAGGGAAGAGCTTTTTTCTGTAAAACTGCTATTTTTAATAATTTTCATTGCGCCCTGATTTTCCATTAGGCCTGGGCTTAGGGTCTCCGAATGTTGGGGGGGGGGGGCTACAAAAACAAACTCCCATTTCAATTTTTCTTAATTTTATCCCTTTTTAATAGCTTTAATAGCAGATTTTAAATATCCATCCAATTTTTTTTTCAAACAATATTTTAAACAAGTTGCCAATCTGATCTTGATCGAAGGCTGGATTGCATTTATAATCAGGGATGGAAAAAAGCTGCAAATTCTACGGTATTTTATATGCAGCTTGAATTTGTTTGTTGAATTCAGTGCCGGCCCGAGGGGCGTGCGGAGCTCCTGGCGAAGTGCATGAGCGGGGTCTCTTCTCTATCATGTCTTATGTAAGTTATTACTAGCACTGCTTGTGCATATTAGCTTTATTTCTCTGCTTTTTACGGGATATATCGCAACCATCTACCAAGCTCTGTCTAATGTGATAGCAAAAAAAATGGCCCAGGAGCGGGGCCTCTTCAAGCGCGGGGCCTTAGGCGATTGCCTACATTCGCACCCCCGCACCCCTTGGGCCGGCTCTGTTCATCATGAAAGATAATAGACGACTGTCATTTTGCTTTTTTCCATGCTTCCATAGAAAAAAGCCATATCCTAGATACGCTACTGGTTTTAAGGTCAGTAGTAGCAAAGATTTCATTTCGAGGGGGGAATGAGGGGGGCTGTGTAACAAATTGTAAAATAAGTTGTTAGCTGAATATCAAATTGTAAGCTAAGTAAAGGATCAGATTTTGGGGGCGAGCTGCAGCTCCCTCAGCCTCTCCCCCTCTGGATACATGCCTGCGGGAAGGCTATAGGAGCTAAAGCCAAATTCTCCATTTTTAAAAAACATATTTTTTTGGTCATTAATCATAATGCTTAATTTAAAAACTATTATCAAAATTATTTCACAGACTTCCTTAAAATATGTTAGTTGTGAAATATTTACTGTAGTCCATGTCATTCTAACTAAAAATTATATATGAATAACACTTGATTTAATAAATAAAATAAATGTTTATACAACATTTATTATTTTTGACTGGCCTTGCCCTTGGTCAGCGATTTTTTTTTCCGGGTTTGAGTAGAAAAGTTCGGGAACACCGCTCTAAGTAAAAAAAAAAAAAATGCACATCCACATCGGACTGCCAATAATGCTAATATAATACTTTCAGCCCCCGAACTAGATTCAAAGCCGTACCTAGCCTTCGATCTTAGTTACGGCCAGGGGCGGCCGTTGGGTACGTGGTGCCACTCTGCAAACTTAAAAAATGCGCCCCCTTTAAGCTCCGGTTGAAGCTTTTCTCAGTTTTTTTAGTTCGAAATGGCGCTCCTTCGAAGTATGCTTACCTTGCTTACCGTGTCGGACCGCCCCTGGATACGGCCCTGCCGTATCAACAATTCGGCGTCAAGGAAGACTGAGATTTTATTATGGATTTGTACCTGGCAATTCGCTACTCGAGTTATAGCTTATTTAAGATTATATACATGTTCTCTATTTCTTAGGATATTTTGTAAAAGTGTATATCTCTTGAAAATTAAGAGGGAGACCTATAAGGATCATTCTGCAATATATATGTATATATATACACAGAGAGAGTGATACGGAACTCTTGTAAAACATATGTGAGAGGTAGTAAAAGCTTTTCGGAATCTCGTATCAATGTGGGGTCGGAAACGTCGTCTTCATGTATTTGTTAATAATCACTTTGGAATATAATAATGAACTGAACTAACTGTCCGACCATGGTTCGCCAAAAATTTTTGGACTTTTCACTTTCACAGAAACCACTTGACTAAAATTGACTGCTAACCCTTTAACGCGAAGTGATCCCACTCTGGGAACACCCAACTCTGACGTTTTGACTGTTGCCAGTCACGAAGAATAGATTTGATTTCTATAAAATTAGTTGCGGGTGACATAGCTCTGCGAGAATCCTTTACTTTTTAGCACGTCCTTTCCCGTCATTGTCACGATTATTTTTAACAGCACTGACATCTGCTGAACAATGGAAGAACGCGAGAACAGCTGGATCGATTGCCCAATGCTGAAAAAAGGGCAGCTATTGCCATCGCTCGACTTAACTACCAGCAAGATGGCGGACGATCGAAACGTTCATCGCGTGCCACAGATGTAGAGACCCCTTTTTTGACGCAGCTGGCTGTGCCGCACAGCCAGCTGTCGTCGTCCGCCATCTTGCTGGTAGTTAAGTCGAGCGATGGCAATGGCTGCCCTTTTTTCAGCATTGGGAAAGGGTTGCGCCTCAAAGGGTTAATCGGATCATGGCTGCCCATATGATTGATTTCGGTAGGGGCTCACCAGTACGTAAATCATTGCGGTAACATATATTTCGTGGGAGCTTGGGAGCGAAGCAGGACGTTTCGGTCCTTCCATTTCAGTCCCGCTGTTTCGGTCCGCCGTTTTTCCAATAAAGTTAATATGAGTTTAATTTATTGTTGCTTGGAGTGTGCGTAGTAGGATTAATTTTAATTCCTCAGCTTACAATCACGTCTTAGCGATTTACACGTATTATCGATTATACAAAGCAGTAATTCCAGTGTAATTATAACGATCCTTATTTCTTTTATTATTATTATTACTACTACTACTACTACTACTACTACTATAAATCATTTTTAGCCTCTTTTTAGACATTTTCTTATTTTCAAGATGGAATTACTTGAAAAGAGCTTCCAAATTGCACCGCGTGGTAGTAGTTAGTACAGCAACCCTTTTTTAAATTTTATTTATGTGTTTACCAAAATTTACAATCATATATAATTACATGAAATTATAATTATATATGGAAATATAAGTATACAATGGAAATATAATTACACAACGGGGAAAAAAAGAAGATGTAACATATTGTAATTTAAAACATCACGTCACGTCATCACCATTAATGCATAACCACAAAATTATTTTACAAATTTAAGGCCATAGTACATACCCACTGTAATAAGAAAACAAGTAATAAATGGAATGTGATATCTGTATCAAAAGAGACGAATCGAAGATGTAACATATTGTAATTTAAAACATCACGTCACGTCATCACCATATGAGTCATCACCATAATGCATAAACACAAAATTATTTTACAAATTTAAGGCCATAGTACATACCCACTGTAATAAGAAAACAAGTAATAAATGGAATGTGATATCTGTATCAAAAGAGACGAATCGAAATAGTTACGGGACTGAAATATCATGGACCGCTATTATTAGGTAAATGTAAACGACGGCGACGTTTCCAACTCCATTCTTATGTGACACTGGACGCTCTTGTTTCCTTCTGCCACTCCTGTTTTTACAAGAGTTCTGAATCACTTTGTGTATATTCTGGAACTTTTCATTCTTATTTTGTCTGAAAAACTATTTTTTGTATGGCAAAATTTAACAAAACTCGTACACAGGCGCGGATCCAAGGGGAGGGCGGTGGGGGGCGATCGCCTCCTCCTGGGCGAAGTTCAAAAGTCTGTTATAATCTGTTAAAATATATTATGAAAATATAATGAAAATTAAGTAGCCTTTTTCTAAGGGGTGTATTGCGGGTACTACTCCCTGGCCTTTTTAATCATCGCTCATATATAGATTTTATCACTAAAATAATTAATTACATTAATTGGTATAATTGTTTATTTTAATTAATCATAAAATGATTTTGCGTATTCTACCCCCCTTTTTCAAGTACAAAATCGCCCCCTCCTTGAGTAATTTCTAGATCCGCCCCTGCTCGTACATTTTTCTCATGGTGACTGATAAAATAACTTTTTTGTCTTGAAAATGATGAGAAACATCCTGCTACCAGACACTAAATTAACGAATAATAATAATTATTATAATTGAAGTAAAATAAACATTTCCGTGTGCATTCATATTATTTGTCGAGTAACAAGTTTTTCTTTAATGTCTGACAGCTTTTAAATGATGTCTTACAGATGTTCATACGATTAACTAATGAACGCAAGTCCACTCTTACCCCGGCAATAACATTTTCCTTGATAAATAAGCAATATTATTTTACAAATATTAGTTATTATATTCCTTTTTACTTGGCAAGGCCTTAGCCAGGTGGGGGGGGGAGATTATGGTGGTTTGATCCACACACATACACCGAAAGTTTAGTCAATGCATTAGGAGTTTTGTATTTTCTCAGATTCTGGAGATCAATTAAGTTGAAAATCTTTAGCGCTACATAGTAACTCCCCCCTGCCCGAAGCGTTACATATCTCCCGCCCCCTCGCATGTGTTTTTATTTTTATATTTCCCGGCTACGGCCTTGTTACTAGGTTTTATCAATGTGCATCAATGTATCAGTAACACAAAAAGGTCAATCTATATTTTACTGAATACAACCCAGCAAACCACACAGGTTCTCTGAACGTCTAATAACGTTCAGAAAACGTCTTCTGAACGTTAATAGACGTTCAGAGAACCTGTGTGTGTTTGCTGGGAACAGACATGATTTTTAAACTTTTTTTTTTTTTTTTGAATGACCCATAAGCTCATGCTCAAATGATAATTGGTAGATGGCTGAAGTGTGAAAGTTTTGGGTGGTTTTCTTCAGATGTAACGTGAATACCCGCTAGAACCCCTTAAAGAGTCATCCGCCCTCTCTTTAGGTAGATAGCCTGAGTAGCTTTGCCTTAATACACAATACCAGAGGCGTAGCCAGTAATTTTTTATGGGGAGGGGTGGTTACGACTACTTCAACTCATATATATGCATAGGTAGGTGTGTGTGATAAGGGAATGAAGAACGTACATTTTGTATGGCCAAAAATTCCTCATGTGGTGTGTGTGACCCCTTACCCCCCCCCTGGCTACACCACTGCACAATACAATACAAATCATAAAGCAGAGGGATGACGAACCCTTACGTTCCCCCTTGACTACCACATATAACCCTTTAACGCGCAGTGTTCCCGCTCTGGGAACACCAAACTCTGACGTTTTGACTGTTGCCAGTCACGAAGAATAGATCTGATTTCTATAAAAATAGTTGCGGGTGACATAGCTCCACGAGAATCCTTTACTTTTTAGCACGTCATTTCCCGTAAAAAGATTATTTTTAACAGCACTGGCATCTGCTGAAAGATGGAAGAATGCGAGAACAGCTGGATAGATTGCCCAATGCTGAAAAAGGTCAGCCGTTGCCATCGCTCGACTTAACTACCAGTTACTTAACTACCCATCGCTCGACTTAACTACCAGTACCAGCTGGTCCTCTACCTCTACCTGTGCCGGCACAGCCAGCTGTGTCAAAAAAGGGTCTCTAGATCTGTGGCACGCGATGAACGTTTCGATTGTCCGCCATATTGCTGGTAGTTAAGTCGAGCGATGGTAACGGCTGTCCTTTTTTCAGCATTGGGAAAGGGTTGCGCCTCAAAGGGTTAACATGTGAATAACTAGTATTTGGTACCAATTTTTTTTCCTTCTAATGTGTGTAAATATTAGTACGAATCCTGCGTTTTATTTTACGCGGCGTGTAGCGTGTAATGTTCCTTTTTTCTTTCCCTGTCGAGTCTTCGTAGATCTGGGTCTTCAAAACCTGCGGAGAACATCGAGTAGAAATGACTTTTTCCTCTCCCCTCCCTTTGTTTAAATAGTAATCGTTTTTGAGTACAGCTATAGCTGGTCAGCAGTTCTTGGAAGAAACAGAAAGAAAAGCAAAAGTTTGCGAAAGCCTTTGAGTACCGCCTGAGGCGAAATAAATCCTTAGAAAGGCGTCTTTTTGGCTCTCGCATTTTCAATTTGGGGAAATAACCGGTTTTATAAATATAAGCTTTTGTCTCGCACGGGACAGTAATTTTGTGTGTGTGTGCGGCGTGGAGCAGCTTGTTTTTTTCATAGTGCTTGAATAGGTATTATTTATTTATTTATTTATTATTTTACACCAAAAACCTGTACCGGTAAGCATTCTGTTCCGTATATCCTCTCCCAAAGGCGTAGCGTAGCCAGCATATTTTTTAGTCTTCCTCTGGGGGTTCACGTGCTCATGTGCTCAAACGGAGGAACCGCCTTTGAGCCAGGAGGCGGATCATTGGGATTTCAACCCTCCCCCCCCCCCCCCGAAATTTACTTCTAGCTACGTCCTTGTCCTCTTCCTTTCATACTGATCCCTAATCACCCCCCCCCCCTAATAAGTTCAGGCTTCACTGGTTGTGATGTAACCCTAAAACCCTAAGTAAAAATATCTGGAGGGACTCCACTCGACTTTCAGAACTCTTACGATTAAGATCATTACCAAGCATTTAAATAAATTTTAATCGATGAATAATTCATCAAAAATTCTTAGTTTTTTCAATTTGAGTTCAATCGAATGTACCATTTAAACACTAGCTCACTTTCAAGAATTGCGCCCCATAGGCCATAATGTAGAAGAAATCTTTGTCGTAGGCCTGTAGAAAAACTATAAGTCCTATACACACCAAAATCAATACCGGTCTTGCGACGGTGGTTTATAACATATATACCCCATTTGAGCTCAATCGAATACGCCGTTTAGGAGCTATCGTGTTCACCCACATACACACACACAACACACACACATACATACATACATACATTTCGTAAAAATAGCATAAATGAAATCAGACCTCAAAACGTGTCAATACACCAAAATCTCGAAGTCGAATTTTTTTATGATTACACTACTTTCCTTACATGGTATATGTTCAAAAAGTAAAAATTGAGGGGACGCTTACTTTTGAAGGAAATGAATCTAAATGAATCTCGTTCGTTAAATGAAACTAGTGGCAGATCTAGGGAGCTTTTTCAGGGCCCCTCAAAAGACACAGTTTAAACGTATTAGCTTAGCTGGTTAGGATTTTTGGATTTTTGCAGGGTTGGTTAAAGCCCACCCTAGAGTCTTCACTTCCTATTCTTGTAACAGGAAAACTAATTTTTCATAGAGTCGGTTAACTTTTTCTAGTGTGGGCCCACTCTAGCCCCTCTCCATTTACGCCAATGATTTAAAGATAACATTTAGCTTAATTTAGTGTGCAGATCCACACAAAATATTTTGGAGAGGCCCATAGTTTTTTTTTTTTTTTAATTCATTTGAATTTACAAAATAAGTCATTCTTTTACAACATAAACTTATTTCGTCTGGGGCAGCACGTGCCCCTCTGTCCCACTCCCGCCAATGACTTACTTCAATGTGCACTTTGTTTAATTCAAATGAGGTTTTTTCAAGATAAATTATCTCGTAGCAAAATGATTTGCATTGCTTTCGTAACATTTTGCTTTATTGTACACATGTTTATGTCGAAGAAGCATTTCTTAAAAATTAGCCCCTCCAAACAATAAAATTTCTGTACCCTACACTGAATGAAACTGTACTCATAATAAAAATTTCTAGATCCGTGATTAACTAAGTTTACTGCATCATTGATTAATTAAATTTACTTGAAAATTGATTAATTAGTTCTTATCAGGATTTTTTTTTTTTTTTTTTTATGGCCGGGTCAGCTCCCAACTATGGGCTTGACCGCTACAAGGGCTGAAGATGTTGGTCATTTTCAAAATGAGGCACCTAACAGGCAGACCAACGTTGCTCCCTGTGAGTAATCTCCTAATTTTGATCCAATTCCAGATGAGAGACCTAGCACCTGGGTTGGCAACTCCAGAGGTGTCATGTGAACATGGACATTGCAGCCACGGCAGATTTTACGTACATCAGCTCCCTTTAGCGTACCCAGTCCTTAGCCTACTCTGTCGAGAAACGAGTTCACCCTTTCACCCAAGCACTGGCCAAGTCGGTGCTTCTTCACTTTCGAAGTTCTGATGGAAACCGAGTTTAACCCTTTAACGCGCGGTGTCCTCGCCTTGAGGACACCAAACTCTGACGTTTTGACTGTTGCCAGTCACGAAGAATAGATTTGATTTCTATAAAAATAGTTGCGGGTGACATACCTCCACGAGAATCCTTTACTTTTTAGTACGTCATTTCCCGTAAAAAATGGTCTCTAGATCGGTGGCACGGGATGAACGTTCCGATCGTCCGCCATCTTTCTGGTAGTTAAGTCGAGCGATGGCAACGGCTGCCCTTTTTTCAGCATTGGGAAAGGGTTGCGCCTCAAAGGGTTAACCGACTGAGCTACTGTCAGACTTAATCACTAGTTAGTATTTTTAATTAATTTACTGCAAAAAGTACTGTGTTTACTCGCATAATCGTCGCCCTCGCATAATAGTCGCACCCCAGTTTCGAAGAAGAAAAAATCGCCAAAATATTTTCCCCGCATAAAAGTAGCAGTCACGTATTTGACCTTCATTTCTATGTCTATAAAAATATTACTATAATGTAAAATTTATTAACAGAAAAATGCCTTTTTTTCGTGTGCAACTGACGAAAAGATTATTTAATATACGGTAGATATCCTGGAAACAGTGGCGTAGCCAAGAGGGGGGGGATTAGGGGGTCATAACCCCCCTCCCCCCAATGAGGAATTTTTTGCCATTCAAAATGTATATTCTTCACTCCATTATAACACACGCGTATACATATATATGAGTTGCAATAATTGTAACCCCCCCCATGAAAAATTTCTGGCTACGCCACTGTCTGGAAACATTTAGTAAGTTAGTAATTTTATTATAATATTAGTAATGTTTTAGCATTAGAGTGTACAATATTATGTTGTAGAATTCCCAGTATAATAGCCGCACTTATAGACTTTCATCATGAAAATTGGCAAAAAAGTGGGACTATTACGCGAGTAAACACGGTAATTTTTACCGTCTTTAACAATCTAATGTCAAAGTGTTTTCTGTTACTTAACCCTTCACTAACCAGACTTTTTTTTTCGACCGTTGGCTTATTGGTTAAGGCAAAGCTGCACAAGGACTATCTATCTAAGGAGGTGGTACCTTAAGTGAGAGACTTTTTAAGGGATTCTAACCCGTATTCACGTCATATCTGGAAAAAACCTCCCGAAATTCCAGTTCGTTAGAGCAACAGCCACGCGAGAGGCCAGAACCCTGGACCTGCACCCTTCAGCCATCGCCCAATGCTCAGTGTCTTATCCACTCAATTGTCGGCTGGTCCACTCCATGGTCGTCCATGGTCGGCTGCGATCATAGGGGCATTAAAAATTGAAAATTGTCACTGATGAATTAATTTTTCTTTTTTATAATTGTCTTCGAATTATTTCTAAAATACTTTTTAACCCTTTTCTGACGCAGCTGGCTGTGCCCGCGCACAGCCAGCTGCGTCAAAAAAGGGTCTCTAGATCTGTGGCACGCGATGAACGTTTCGATCGTCCGCCATCTTGCTGGTAGTTAAGTCGAACGATGGCAACGACTGCCCTTTTTCAGCATTGGCAGTCTATCCAGCTGTTCTCGCATTCTTCCATTTTCAGCAGATGTCAGTGCTGTTAAAATAATTGTGACCATTTTTTTACGGGAAATGACGTGCTAAAAAGTAAAGGATTCTCGTGGAGCTATGCCACCCGCAACTATTTTTATAGAAATCACATCTATTCTTCGTGACTGGCAACAGTCAAAACGTCAGAGTTTGGTGTTCCCAGAGCGAGAACACTGCGCGTTAGAGGGTTAAATAAAAACTTACAGTTAGTGTATAAAACATAGTTAAACTCGGTTACAACGCCACTGAAAAGAATCGGATAATTATTTGACTCTATAACGAGTTGCATTGCTTGTGTTCTATGGGCAAGTCAAGTGGCACAGAATATTTTGACGTTATAATGAGGTTTGTCGGAATTGAGAGTTATAACTATATAATCGAGGTCACTATAACAGAGTTCAGCTGTATTTGTAGCCCCCCCCACCCCCCTAAACTAAAATCCTGCGTGCGCCACTGGCTGCGATCACTGGGAAAGACACCCCCTTCACCAAAGATGAGTTGAGTTTTACAAGATATTATTCATGCATTTTATTCTAAGTATTGTCATTATTGGCGATTTTAGAATTGAGGAACTGTGGTCTTAAAGTCTATTTAAATAAGTGGTTCCTATTACATTCCCATTTCTTTCAGATTCACAAAAGTTTGCCTCGAGGTTGAATGTATAAAATACGGAACACGGTAGTCTGAAATGTGTACAGGTCCATAGATCCGGCCTGCCGCGCGGCCGTCGATCTAGTGGTCTTGAGGTTTTGGGCGGTTTTATCCAGTCTAACGTGAATACGCGTTAAAATCCCTTAAAAAGTCCTCCGTCCAAGGTAACCCCGTTGGCAGATATAACCTACAAGAAGGGTAACAACTTCGTGTAGGTTTGCCTTAAAACACAATACATTAATATTCACAAAATGTTTAGGGGCACGCGTCTTTCTAGGAAAAAGCACTGACAGTAATAATGCGTGTAGTAGAACCAGAGTTTTTCCCCCTTGTTAACTAATGCTGTTCAAGTTAGGGAATGCAATCCCGCACTGTTTTTCGTCTTGTGGGATTTCGGGATTGAGATTTATTGATCCCGCGGGATTGCGGATCCCGTGGGATTGACATTTACTTTAGCAAGGACTTCATTTCAACAGAGAAAAGTAAAAAAAAAAATTAAGATTTTAAGCACTGTAAAGCTAAACTTTAATAATAATGATTAATCTTATGAGATAACTTATACAATAACTTATAAAAATATGAAAATTAAAATCATGATTTTCAGAATGATATACTAAGTTATGTCTTAATATATTAGTATTAGTTATGTTAGTTGCTAAAAATCAGGAATTTACAGAAAAATACAATTTATAAATACATTCACATACTTAACGTTATTTTCTTAGTTGCTGAAAAAAGATCGTATAAAATCGAACAAATCCAATGAATCATTTCCTCTTCTAGATTTAATTTTAGTAAAATACCAAGTGTGAATTATATAAAACAATTAAAAACTAAAATGGAAACTTCTTATAATGAATTCATGACTGTTCGGGAAGAGATAAATTAGCATGAAATATTTCAGTTTATTTGGGATTGCGATTATTTGGGATTTACGATCGTTAGATTCAGGTGTTTGATCCAGATTCCCATTGGAAGATAATTAAAAATAAACAAAACTTTAAATTAAAATTTGTATTTATTGATTCGTTTATTGTTAGCTATGAGACATGAATATTCATAAAATGTTCGATCTATTGATTGGGAAAGTGGCTTGAAAATGTAATAAAGAATAATTTATTTCTCAGTATCAGTGCCGCGGGATTAGGATCGTAATCCCGCGAGACTAGTCCCGCAAATATTTGTGTGGGATCCCGTTCCCACGGGATCGGGATTGCATTCCCTAGTTCAAATGTAATATCAGTTTAGCCAAAGAAACATAAACATTGTCTCTGTTAGATTCACAAAATAGTTTAGGATGGATTACAGTTTTAACACATTTTCTTTGCAAAAATTTACTAAATTTTTCAAATCCATTTTTCAAAAATTAATTATTAGATTATCTAAAACTATGTTTAATTATAATTGAGATAAAATATTTTGTAGACATCGATTATAATGTTGTTTATAGCTCTTAATTTTATGTGTCCTTATACTATATACCATAGTGATTAATTGCCCCCCAGTGGCCTAGTCGCTGAGCTTCTTTCCCATAGCAACATGGAAAGTGAAGCAGCACCGACTTGGGCAGTACTTGGGAGGGTGAAAACCTCTCTCAGCTGAGCTGATTTGGGACCACGTACGTAAAATCTGGTGGTGTACGTTAATCTGTTCGTGACTCCAATGTCCTGCATGTACGATACCTGTTCAAACGATACCTGTGGAGGTGCCGATACAGGTGCTAGCTCTCATCTGTAATTGGTTCAAAATTAGGAGACCCAGAGCTAAATCGGACTTCCTCCCACTGGGGACTCATTAAATTGGAAACAGCTTTCCTTCGCCCATCGCCGTCCTATTTGGAGGATCTGGCCCTGCTGCGCGGTTGCCAATGGACATTAGTTACAACAACAAAGTGATTTGATCAATCGGTCTTAATTTCAGATTAATATCGATTTGAAATTACTAATCGATTTAAATTTTTTAGTGCTGATAATCCTATAGAAATGTTGATACTGTTTTAAAAGTTAAAAAAAAAATAAAAATTCTTCTGAAAAGCCCTTAACCTTTTAACACGCAGTGTTCCCACTCTGGGAACACCAATCTCTGACGTTTTGACTGTTTCCAGTCACGAAGAATATATTTGATTTCTATAAAAATAGTTGCGGGTGACATAGCTCCACGTGAATCCTTTACTTTTTAGCACGTCATTTCCCCGTAAAAAAATTGTCACGATTATTTTTTAACAGCACTAACATCGGCTGAAAATGGAAGAGTGCGAGAACAGCTGGATAGATTGCTCAATGCTTAAAAAAAGGGCAGCCGTTGCCATCGCTCGACTAACTACCAGCAAGATGGCGGACGATCGAAACGTTCCTCGCGTGCCACAGATCTAGAGACCCTTTTTTGACGACAGCTGGTTGTGCCGCACAGCCAGCTGTCGTCAAAAAAGAGTCTCTAGATCTGTGGCACGCGATGAACGTTTCGATCGTCCGCCATCTTGCTGGTAGTTAAGTCGAGCAATGCCAACGGCTGCCCTTTTTTCAGCATTGGGAAAGGGTTGCGCCTCAAAGGGTTGAATCAAAGAGAAAAATCAATTAAATGGTCACTAATCCACTAAACAAATAATTTATCTCAAGTGCAACGACAGTCCGTAATTTTACTGTCCGTTAAATTTACCGTCAAATCCTCTTAATCATTGTTGCGTATCAGCCATAGTGTTACCTGGAATTTTGATAATAATATTCCTTATCGCAGAGAAACTGCGTTTTAGACTCACCGTTAAATAGATAAAAATTAGCAGATGTTGGAATTTTTTTCCCTATTGCATTTAACGCACGAAACCCAGCAACTCTATTTAGGAAGTGTACGCGTATGAGCTTTTTTTTAAAATGCAGATTAAACGCGCCTGATAACGATGTTTTAGGTTTAGGTTTAAAATCATCCCGATAAAATTATGAGTATGTCTATAAGCGCATAGCGTGACCTCAAATATTGGAACGACACATATCGAATTCAAGGGTAGAAAAGAGAATAGTTCCTGTTCAATTTCGAAACACGCAAACACATATTAAGTTAGAAGATATTTAGACAAGTTGGAGAGGGGGAGGGGATCTCGACGCTATGCTTATGGGTCATTCCATGGTGACTGGCGTTACAATTTGACTACATTTGTAACCTTTGAAATTCACCAGTGGCTTGAAAAATATACTATTTATTTAAATTGATCAAGAGTATCATAAATAAGTACAATACTGTCATCCAATTTCAATAGAAGGTTTTTTTTTTTTTTTAATTAAGGGAAATCAAAAAACGTGACTGATTTTACACAGAAGAGACATTGAGAAAAATGAATTTTATATAAATTCAAATCCGTTTCAAACTAATAGTATGAGAAGTAAAATAATTTTTTTCTTGTTAAGTACAGATTTCATTCTTTATGAAAACATTTTCCTTCATTTAAAAAATTAAAAAATTTTTAATGTAGAAAATATTTTATTCCTGTGACTGATGTTACATAAATTTTGTGACTGATGTTACATTCACATAAACATGCTATAATTATATATTATTTCTTCTTAAAAACAAAACGACCAAATTTACTTTTTGAAATTGCATTATTCTAGTTTAATCATAATAAATAAATAAATCATAGTAATGCTTATTGTACATTAATAAAATTTAAAAAATAATTTTGTTAGTGTATTTCACTAAAGGGTGATTCCATGGAACTAGGGACACCACTGAAAAAAAAAAAAAAAATCGTATAAAGAATAATAGTTTTTTCCCCTATAAAGTAAACATTTGTGTATTTCTATAAAATTATGCTAAAACGTTGGCAGAACATTTTTACATATATTTTTCTCTTTAGAGGTGTAGAAAGTTCATCTTGTTTTCTAAAAGAAATCAACGGGTACGTATAAAATCTTACTTTTTATTGAAATTTCGTTCATTTAAGAGAAGATTACACAAGCGCAGAAACCTTTATTTGCAATATTTGCCTTGAGAACAATTTTTATAAATTAGCCCTAACATTAATGTAATATCACTCCTAATAACATAAAAAGTCGTAGTTTCATTTGTGAATTTTAAAGTTATAAAAATGTGTAAATGTGTATATGTTACAGTTAAAACCCGAATTAACTAGGGAAAACGCGTTCTGACTGACAGCGATAGGCAAAACCCGAATTAACTAGGGAAAACCCGTTTTATTCGAGTAGCGGTAGTACATTTTCGAGGGGCCCCTACAGCGGAGGCATATTTTCCAGGGGGCCTCCTAAAGCGATGGCCAGACCCACTGATTTTTTTCGGGTCTCGCAAAAAGCCAGCGTTAGCATATTTTCGAGCGGGGCCTCCTACAGTGGTGGCCGGACCCCATGTTTTCCCATGTGAATTCCGGAATGTTAATGCTTTATCTACTAAAATCTGGATCTTGCTCCCCCTTCTAAAATATGCTATTGCTGGCTGGCCCTTTGCGAGACCCAAAAAAACATCAGTGGGTCCGGCCATTACTTCAAGGGGCCCCCTCGAATATATGCTAACTCTGGCATTCTGCGAGACCCCAAAAAACAACAGTGGGTCCTGCCATCCTTTCAGGGGGCCCCCTAGAATATATGCTAACGCTGTCCCCTTGCGAGACCCAAAAAACATCGATGGGTCCGGCCATTGCTTTAGGGCCCCCCTCGAAAATATGCTAACGCTGTCCCTTTGCGAGACCCAAAAAAACATCACTGGGTCCGGCCATAGCTTTAGGGGGCCCCTCGAAAATATGCTAACGCTGTCCCTTTGCGAGACCCAAAAAAACATCATCGGGTCCGACAACGCTGTAGGGCCCCCCTGGAAAATATGCTAACGCTGGTCCTTTGCGAGACCCAAAAACATTACTGCGTCCGGCCATCGCTTTAGGGGGCCCCCTCGAAAATATGCTAAAGCTGGCCCTTTGCGAGACCCAAAAAACTACCAGTGGGTCCGGCCATCGCTGTAGGGGGGACCCTGGAAAATATGCGAACGCTGGCCCTTTGCGAGACACGAAAATAATCAGTGGGCCCGACCATCGCTTTAGGGGGCCCCCTGGATAATATGCCTCCGATTTAGGGGGCCCCCTGGAAAATATGCCTCCGCTGTAGGGGCCCCTTGAAAACCTGCTACCGCTACTCAAATAAAACGGGATTTCCCTAGTTAATTCGGGTTTTGCCTATCGCTGTCAGCCAGAACGCGTTTTGCCTAGTTAATTCGGGTTTTGCCTAACGCTCTCAGTCAGAACGCGTTTTCCCTAGTTAATTCGGGTTTTGACTGATTTCGGGTTTTCACTGTAACATATTTAAAATGTGTGTAACATTAGGCACACTTCTGTTTTTCAATTAGAAAGCTACTTAAAAATATTGGGAAAATAGCATTGACTGCAGCTGAAAGACAGAAAAGATGATGAGATAAATTAAAGAATGAAGGAAAATATGAAGATCATAAAAAGAAAGCAGAAGCAATAAGACCCAAAATGAAAGAAGAAATGATCCAGCTAAATTACCTCAGTCAATTCAGAAGAAGCTAGAGATTAATTTATCTTGAAATTAGGGAAAATGTTTGAAAAAGAGTATTCTGAATTGATTGAGGTAATTTAGCTAGGTCATTTCCTTTTTATTTTGGCTTTTTATTGCTTCTGCTTTGTTTTTCTTTCATAATCTTCATATTTCCCTTCATTCTTTAATTTATCTCTCCTCCTTTTCTGTCTTTCTGCAGTAAACAATGCGATTTTCCCAATATTTTTATCTAGGTATCTAATTAAAAAACAGAAATGCGACTGACGTTACATATTTTATATAAGTTTAAAGCTCATAAATTGAACCAATATCAAATATTCAAAAGACTAATATTAAAGATGTTTTCATAAAGGAAGAGAAAATGACTTTTTATGTATTTGGGACTAATTTTATTTAAGCAAGAAAAACTTTTATAGAATTTTGTGACTGATGTTACATTAAATATTTGGCCTAATTTACAAAAATTATTTTAAAGAAAAATATTGCAGTTAAAGGTTTCTGAATTGATCTAATCTTTTCATATATAACTAATTTCAATTAAAAAAAATAAGATTCCATTCATATTTGTTGATTTCTTTTATAAAACAAGATGAACTTCCTACAACACACTTTAAGACACGAACTCATGTAAAAACAGTAATGTTGCTAAAGATTGTGTATAAAACTTTTAAAAAGGTGTTGTTAACTTTTTTAGCATCATTTTATAGAAATTCATATATTTTTACTTCATAGGGGACTAAAGTATTATTTTTTCATAAGAATTTTTTTTTTTTTTCCATTGGTGTCTCTAGTTTCATAGAATCACCCTTATGGTAATTTCTAAAAAAAAAAGTAAAGATAAATCACGTTGAACCCATGGTTTATAAAACGTGCTGTCTTGTTTCGCATTAATCCCCATTTTAAATGTGCCGCGATGACCAATGCGGTCTGTGCCGTGGCGTGTCTAGGGTACGCAAAAGAAGTTAAACACTTACAGGGCCGGCCTAAGGGGCGTGCGGGGCCCCAGGTGATCTTACAAACGCGGGCCCTTTTTTCTATCATGTCTTATGTAAGTTACTACTAGCACTGTACATATTAGCTTTATTTCTTGGCTTTTTTCGAGATATATCACAACCATCTACCAAGCCCGGTCTAATGTGATAGCAAAAAAAAAAAAAAAAAATGACCCAGGAGCAGGGCCTCTTTAAGCGCGGGCCTTAGACGATCGCCTATATTCGCAATTCGCACCTCCCTTAGGCCGGCCCTGACACTAAAATAACATTAAGTATTTGCTTGAGATTCGCTTTTTCTTTCTTGTCATGGGTCCCTTACAACAAGGGCGTATTAAAGGGGGGGGGGGGCACCCCCTCCCCGAGAAAAAAGAAATTAATGTAAAGGATCCTATTTTACTTCCATAAAATGGATGTATATGTCAATCTTCTAACTAACCGCCCCCTCCCCCCCCCGAGAAACTTTCAATAATCCGCCACTGCCTTACAATCAGTGCATCTAGAGTATGACAGGTAGGCAAGGCAGCGAAGGATTAATGCATCTTTGTGCGTGGGGAGGGGGGGGGGGCTATTAGTCGCAGGGCCTGACTACATTTCTGTGCTCAGGGTACTTTCCAAATTTTATGCCCCTGCAGTGACGCATCCAGAAGAAAATTCTGGAGGGGGTACAAGATATTTTTTGCCACATTTTCTTTTAGAATCACTTGAATTTACAAAACAAGTCAATCTTCTAGAGTGTAAACTTCATTCGTCTGGGGGTGGGGGGTACGTGCCCCCACCCCTCTGGATCCTGCAGTGTACCGTTGTATACAGCTGGCTCAAATTTTGTGCCCCTGTACATAGATTTAAACTCGATATTTTGCCTTATTTGTGTATGTGTGCCCAGGACAAGTGCCCGTTCGATAATCAGGGCATGATTAATCGGAAGACAGGCTTACACATCCATTTTATTTTAAGTAAAATAGAATCTTTTGCATTAATTTCTTTTTCCTTGGGAAGGGCTGTCGCCCCCCCCCCTTTTAATCCGCTCTTGCAGGTAGGGCGCGTGAAATGGGCGACACTTGAAAGGGGACGCTGATTTGCATTGCGAGATTTGTTTCACGAAAGAAGCACATTGGCGGATTAATGCAAGTTTGTCGGGGGGCGGTTAGTTAGAAGATTGACATAGACATCCATTTTATGGAAGTAAAATAGGATCTTTTACATTAATTTCTTTTTTCTCGAGGGGAGGGCGGTCGTCCCCTCCGCTCCCCCCCCTTTAATCCTCCCTTGAAGAAGCATTTAACTTGTTCGCTCAGGAGCAACCCTAGGGTACTTGGCGCCCCCTTGCGAACGTATTAAAGGCGTCCCCTTTCATGCTCCAGATCAGGGGTTCCCAAACTTTTTCCTCCCGTGGCACCCTTGGCAGGCTAAAAACACTTCGCGGCACCCTTGGCAGGCTAAAAATATTTTCGGGGCACCCTTCTCAGTCTGAAAACGTTTCGGGGCAGGTTACCTTTAAAGCAATATGAATATGAAGGTTAGAATGAAGCAGTTTGGATACATTTTCCATTGTTTCTTTTATGTTTATTGGGCTTACTATTACACTATCTTGGAAAAGGGATATAGAATTTTGCCCCCCCCCCTCCCCATATTTCATGGAGTTCCTGTACAATAGAGGCAACTGGACACCGAACTCTCTCGAACTTGACTAAAATATTTTTGTTTCGCCTACTTGATCATGGGATTGGCAAACTTTTATGTGAAATATCGGTTCAGAGGAATTTTTTTGATTATACTACTTTTCTTGATTATCTCCACGGCATCCCTGGTAAACGCTCGCGGCACCCCAGGGTGCCGCGGCACTCAATTTGGGAACCTCTGCTCTAGATCAAGTTTTACTCAGTTTTTGAGTTCGAAATAGCGGCCCTTCGAAGATGATGCCCCGATGCGATGCTTACCGTGTCGGGCCGCCCCTGCGTTCGCGCCCTTTGTTGTAAGCTCTCGACGGCAGCGATTCCCCCTTCAGTACCCAAAGTTGCTTCCCGGTGTGGATCTTTGAATGCACTTCTGTTTGCTGAATCGCAGTAGTAGCATTCAAAGACCCATGTCGAGGAGCAACGATGAATACAGAAGGAAGAATTGCTGGCGTCGCGTTCTTGCAACGATGGGAGCGAACGGGTTGAAGTCCATATGGCACTAAAATATTTATTTTCAATAATTGCCCTTGGAACTTAAAATTTATGACTTTGTTTTATTTTATTTTTTATAATGAACTTTTACGACTAGAAACCCACATAAATGATCATTCTGAAGAAATTTTAAGAATGACCATAACAACGAAATGATCGGTGTCGTTCTTTCTAAGGGAAAGGGGCGCAGTTTTGCTGTCTGTTATCAGCACTTCTTTACCGAGGTACGCTACTGGGCCTGTGAACTGAACAGGCTTAGCGTGAGCTTGCTGCGACAGCTGGCATCGAATGCAAGACCTGAGGTGCAGCACATCACCTACCGTCGTGTTTACTCGCGTAATAGTCGCGCCCCCGTTTTGAAGAAGAATTTAAATCATCAAAATATTTCCCCCCCCGCAAAAAATTCGCAGTCGCGTATTTGACGTTCATGTAGAAAATAGAAAATTATCATCTGTACTCTTCCCAGTACTACAGTGCAACTGATACTTTCAATGAAAGTTACCATATTCATTCTGTTTTATGTTAGTGTTAGAATTTTTGGTCAAAATTTTCACAAATATTATTTGCGAATTTTATGTCTATAAAAAATATTACCATAAAGAGAAAAATATCTTTATTTTTTGTTCAACTGACGGAGAGACTATTTTATATACATCACATAATCTGGGAACATTTTTTCAGCTACTGATTTTAATGTATTTTTTAGTGAGGTTTTAGCATGAGAGTGTAAAGTAGTGTGTAGTAGATTTCCCCGTATAATACTCGCACCTAGACTTTCTCACTGAAAAATTACCAAAAATTTTACACTATTTCGGTAGTAAACACGGTAATTAATGCACGAGAAACATTTTACTAATTGGGATTTTTTTTTACTGGGGTGAATAAAAATTTAAATTTTGCATTTAGCATTTATCCCAAGATGAGCTCAAGGCCGTAGCCAAGAACTAGAAACAGATGTTACTATTGATTTTTTCATAGAAAATTTTTATTCGTATATTTTGATCCTCTGTGTTGCCAGCCACAATTATCTGTCCCCCCCCCTCCCCAAACTTTTGGTCACGCTATGCTTAATGCTTATGTATTATGTTGATGCTTTTCTGTTGCGAAGCAGATATCTTATCGAGCTGTTTGTTCGCTTCGCAGCTATCGAATATTCACGAGATCTCTGGCAAGTTCGAGTTAGCGCCAAATCTAGCAGACGGAACTACTCTCTTTTCTGAACCGAAACTTTTAGGCTGGTCTGACGAAATCCGGCGAAATCGCAACCGCCCACGTGGCCTCTGCTTTCTGCTCACTGATTCTTCTAAACAAAAAAAGGGGAGTTCCAGTTTTAAAAGTTAGTGTATTTGATATGAAATAATGTAGATTAACACTACTTAAAACTCCACAGAAAAGCATGAGACTCTTAACTGATGTGGAAGCAGTTGTTTAACTCTTAACTTGTAAGTCCCTTTTTAAAATTTTTTAAAATATTTACTGTTAAATTTTATTAATGTATGTGCACAGATCATTGTCGTGCCTCTCTTATTATTATTATTATTATTATTTTAACTGTAAATGTGATTTTTAACTACGAGCTTATTCTTGAAATAATAATAATAATAATAATAATAGTAATGTTATTGGCTATTTGGTAACTTAAAAATTCTTACAGTAAGAATTTTAATTTCTCCCCTCCCCCCTCCTTATCTTTAGATTGAATTTTTGTGCCTTATCTCTAGCAGGCAGTTGTTAATATGGATGCGTATTAACCCATACGAAAATTATTCTATGAAGTTTTTTCTATAATTCCATAAACTTATAGACTTCTAAAAGTTCTACAGAGATTTTCATTTGCGGAATCGAATGTAGGAAAAAACGCCACCGGATAAAACGCCACCTGGAAAAAACGCCGCCGGAAAAAACGCCACCCGAAAAGTGTGTAATAATTTAATTAAATACATAAAATAAATTTCTTTTGTTTTGCAGAAAATGGGGGTGGGGTGGGGTGGAATGAGGTATTCAGTTGAATTATGAGGTTTAATGTACTTTGTTTTACAGAAGTGGGGGAAAGCACATGTCTAATTCAATAATTCAATTTGGGCATAATTCGGTAGGCGCTAAGGAGGGGTGGGGGAAGACTTTCCTAGAAAGCTTTTGGTTTCCGTTAAAAAAAAAAAAAAAAAAGATTGCCAATTACTTAATAGTAAATGAAACTTTAAGGGGCTATGACTCCAAAACTGCATGCAGGTACTCTGATGACATGGAAGTTTTAAGATATCAAAGAAATAAAATCCATAACTGAGATTTTAATTAACACATAGGTGTGTGTGTGTGTGTGTGGGGGGGGGGGGATAAGGATTTATTTTTTTCATGTTTTAATGTTTTTTTTTTTTTTTGGTATATAAAAGACAGGCAAGAGAAAGAGCTTTATAAGATATAAATTTATCTTATAAAGCTTAAAAAATTATTTTTAACCTTTTGCATTATAATATAAATACTTTCTACTAATTTCGTGACAATTTGGTAAAGGGCTGAGGTGTGTAGGTCTAGGGTTCTGGCCTACGGCGCGACTGTTTTCTCCAGTTGTAACCTGAATAAGCGTTAGAGCCCCTCAAAAAGTTCCCCGCCCAAGGCATGCCTTAATTAAGCAGACAGCCCTCGTGTATATCTTCCTTAATTTAAGGACCTTAAACACAAAATCAAAATAACTTATTTCATCATAACTTAAGCTTTACCTTTCTATTAGGTAAAAAGTTTTTTTTTAATATTAAACAGAAGTCATAATTCCTTCCAATTCCTATTAGAGAGGTTATCTTAAAAGCACTGATCTACGGTTTTCTTCTTTAAATATTGATCTTAGACATATATAATTAATTACAAAGTTACTTTATGGTGTCGAATAAAATTTTCAGGAAATTAAATGTAAATAAATACAAACTTTTACTTTTTATACAGCCCTCCTGCAGAAATTCCCAATAAGTAAAATATACTCCCTTGCATTAATGAGGTGATTTAGAAAGTTTAAGATTTCTCATAAGAAGGCTTACAGTTCAAAGTCTGTGAAGGGCAATAAGCTTTTCAGTATCAAAAATAGTAAACATATAATTATTAAAACTATTCAAACAAAACTAATTAATTATTCTAACAAAACTAATTAACTATTAATTTTAATCACAGTTATACATAGCCAATATTTACATTTTAAGAAATGAGTTTTAAATCATTTTAAACCAGTTTCCTTTAAAAAGTTATTGTTTTTTTCAGTATTTAAAAATTTGTTTAAAAACATTAGAATTAGACTAACATTTAATTTAAAGAAGTGAGTGGGATATCGGGATGTATTTCCCTATTTATTAAGAGCTTTCAGATTTTTGTCGTCAATAAGAAATTAAGTTTATCAATACAAAATTATTTCTCATACAACCCCCCCCTCCCCGAAAAAAAATTCTGGCTACGCTCCTTTCCTCATCGATTAGCATATGACGATTATGTTACATCATAAAGCTATTAAAAGTGGCGTTTTTTCCGGCGGCGTTTTTTCCGGGTGGCGTTTTTTCCATGTGGTGTTTTTTCCGGTGGCGTTATTTCCGGCGGCGTTTTTTCCGCTCACCGCAGAATCATAAGGGTCTCCCGTTTAGTCCCCCAGGCCCTACATGCGCAGTTAATATTGTCAAATGGACGTTTTTTTCCCACTATCATTTATAAATTTTAGTTTCACGTAAAAAAGTTTCTTTCGTTTTTTCTTTTTTTATATTATTAGTATAAATATATTATTTCAATCATCGTTTAAAACTTATATTTATTTGATTGTTTTACATGCTGTGCCGCACAGAGTTTTTAGTAGTTTTTTTCCGTTAACAGGGCAGCATTGGACTCATCGCCAAGCTAAACTACCGATAATCCGTACCATTGATAATCTGGATTTAGTTTTGTTTAGGGGAAAAGTTAAAGTGATATATAGATCAAGAAACTCATTGTCAGTGCCCAGTGGCGGCCCGTGGTCAAAACTGTTAGTGCAGCCGGAAGCATATGAGCCCCCCTCCCCCTTCCTCCAGACAGGAATGGAAAATCTTTGTTACTGAATTCAAAAGCTGGCGGATTAAGCCCTCACCGAGGAAAAAAAAAAGAAATTACATAAAAAATGTAAGAGATCCTATTTTACTTCTATAAAATGGACATAAATTTCAACCAGTCACTCTTATCCTCAAAATTGCATTAATCCGTGTCAGATTCGAAGTTTCCTTAGAATTTTCGTTTAACGATAACTTGAGAAGAAAAGAAAAAAAAAAAAAAAAAAAAAAAAAAAGAGAACTTACTTATTTTTTATAAGTCAAATCAATCCTCCTTTCTTTTAAACTTGCAAATCGGTCAGTGATGTCCTCATAAAAAGGTGTTGTTTTAATTCAGATATCAATAATTTTAAAAGCTCTTTAAAATTTCCCATGTGTTTAAAGAATTTTCTCGCTTGCCATGTCCTCTAAATGCCAGTTCTTGCTTACTTAAAAACAATACTGCTTTGATGGGTAATTGTCCATTCATAAGCATCTATTCAGGCTTACCTTCTTGATAAATTCAGCAATATAAAGTCGAGAGTTTTCCGAATATATATTCTCCTTACCCTCTCCCTCACTTCTCAAGCCAATCAG
Organism: Cheiracanthium punctorium; assembly: GCA_038373885.1. Classification (NCBI taxonomy): domain Eukaryota; kingdom Metazoa; phylum Arthropoda; class Arachnida; order Araneae; family Cheiracanthiidae; genus Cheiracanthium; species Cheiracanthium punctorium. The sequence continues at coordinate 55,488 of JAWZYV010017460.1, read as the reverse complement.
TCAGTCGAATTCACAAGTGCAGCCGTCGTTTGAAAATCTTTCATCAGCTGAGTCTTAGCTGCATACCCCCATTATAGCCTATGCCGGAGGGACTGCTTACGTAGTCCTTGTCATGGCAACGCTGCTGCCAATTTTCTTATCAGTGCTCTGGGCTGAACCAAAGATTTTCCCAATTGAATTGCAGGAAGATTAAAGTGCTTTTTTTTTCTGAATGAGCGATCCGGCCACAATACGGTTTTTTTGGAGATTTTTTTAATTTACCGTAGTAATTCCATAATTCTAATCTGAATTTAGGAAAATTAGTAGAATAAATTATTTTAAAGTATGTGCTGATAATTGTGTAGCCTGGCCCTGTATGTGCAGCCCGGCTGTACTTGCTGTATCCCACGAGCCACCACTGTCAGTGCCTACTGGGAAAAATTTTAAATCACCTTTTTTCAGTTGCTTTTTTTTCTTTTTTTTTTCCCGTTTGCTACCACCAGCACAGACAAAGGGTTTCCTTATTAGACCCTTTACAACTGTACAGTATTCTACAAAAAGATATGCATGCAGTAGCATAGCCAGAAAAAAAATTTAAGGGGGGGGGTTAGGCACTGGTGTAACGGATAATCTACATTATGGATCGCATTCTTCGTGTCAATAATAGAACTCTGCTAAATTTTAGGGGGGTTCTGACACTCAACCCCCCCCCTCGCTATGCCACTGTATGCATGCATATTTTCTCAGTAAAGTACAACATAAGTTCATATTAATTAATGCTTTCATTTTTCTGATCCAATTTTTTAACCACTAAAGTGATTTATTAATGGTTATAGCCAAGTTTTCTTACGATATTAACTCAAACGACCTTTTTGGGGTTCTTTTTGGTAATCTGGAAAGGGTCTGGTCATAATTTATATGGCTTATCTACACCTTATTGTATTTTATGTTCAAGTATCTCTATTTTAATCTGACATCTACAGTGGTCACTCAAGGAACTACAAACATTTGGTAGCCAAGAAAGAAAAAAAAAAAAAATCTAAAAAATATTGTTTGTTTTGTTATTTATGAAATTGCATACTAAAGCATTAGTAAATATACAAACATATTTTTAAATTTTAATGAAATATTTAGAAATTTCAGATTGTTTCATTCTTTTTCCTCGCTCCGAGATTACTTCTTGCTCTACTTTATTTTTTACATCTGACAAAAAGGCATTTATCCTGATATTCTTCATGCACTCTGAATTTGCTTTAATAAAATTTATTTGCTTTAAAAATTGCTTTTTGGGTTTTCCCACAACTAAAAGTAACTGCCACCGTTTTCTCTTAATTTCCTTTTTTGTGTGACTCGATCGCATCAATGTGCTACTCCAATGGTAAAAACATCTGTTTCTTAGACATGTCTCTTCTCTAACCTACAACATTTGTACGTGTACTTGCACCTGCTGTCGATTTGCAGAAGAGCAACTGGAATGTGGTTAACTTCCGGAATAATGAAAGAAAATTTTTGGACAGGGAACCAAGACGGGTCACTTATAGATGGTTGTGTGGTCTCTTCTAGAGGATCTTTTAACATTAAACAGATAGGGTAAAAAATTGGTCTTTTGAGGAGGGAGTCTCTCATAGAAGTTTCACTGTATGTTTATTTTATAATGGAAAGTCCAGAGAATGCTTATGTGATATTAATAATATTAATATATATATTTATAACAATTTTAAAACTTTTATAAGAAAATTTTAATGTATGAAAGTGTGCAAGGTAGATGCAAATTTATTTCTCAACGACTTGCTTTAAAAGGCCGATAATCATCCAAAATAACTATTTCTCTGCTATAAAAGATTTTTTTTCTTTTAAAGGATAATTATTTATAAATATTTTTCATCTTCTTTAAAAAAAAATATTATTATTATTATTATTATTTTAAGGAATCATTTTTTCTTACTTTTTAAAAAAAACAAAAAAACAATGCAATGTTCATGCTTTAACCTTGAACCAGTTTTGTTACCCTCCAAGCTTCTAAATGAGAAACTTGAGTTCTATAACAACTAGCACTTTCTTAAAACTGTAGTTCAAATATGCAAAATGTGCTTCAAGGTCTTGATGTGCAAATGAAAATAAAATTGCTCCAGAGGATTAAAAAAAATCCAAATGATTCTTCGTAAACTGCACTGCACACTAAAATAAGCAAACAAATGGGCAGGCTATGCCTTAAAATTCCAGAATACAGAATTACAAAGAAAAATTTTGATTTTTAAGAATTTTTTCTAAAAATTTCATAGTTGATACAGATTTATTGTATATTAAAGTGTATAGTATAGAATTGTGTAGCCAGAGGGAGCCCCCTCCCCTGAAATGGGACTCTGTACTTAGCTTACAATTTGATATTTAGCTTACAATTGAACTTACAATTTGATACCCAGTTCCCCCCCCCCCCCTCAAAATAAAATCCTGGCTGCACTACTGTTGTGAAGAAAATCCAAAAAACATCAATGTTCAAAAAGATTTTACCCAGTTATGATGCATTTGAAATGAGTCAAACCAAATTGGGCACAGTGATTAAATATCACTAAAGACAGCTATTGCGAAAAAAAAAGTATAATTATTATCTTGTTATTTTATGACTTGTCCCTTTTTTAAAACCATCTTTCACCTACATTATGTCCTAGTTTATTTAGAACAAAGCTCATTTGCCTGTTGCCAATATATATTTTCATTTCCTTCCCCCTCCCCAAGTCCCTTAAGCAAGTGATCACTTGCTTGCTTTGATTTTTATCCAACGACATCTAACCCTTAAAAAAAAGCAAACTTTTAAGATAATCCAATTATTTAATTCATTAACCCTCTTGCTGCGCATCCCACAATTTCCACGGGCAACGTAGAAGTAGCAAAATTTGCGCAACCCGCAATTTCTACGGGGATGCATTTTTGCTGTCTCTTTAACTGTGCAACCTGCTCTTTCCCCGTTCATGGTTTTATTTCAGCTTTCTGTGATGTTTAATTGTTTACTTAGATATGGGCTAACTGATAGCATTAGTTGTCCACATTTCTGCGAAATATACAAGAATTTTTTGCAACATTTTGCAGGTACTTTTCAAATCTAGCTTAAAAAAGTATGCAATTTTTGAACCTACTTTGATAAAAGAAATACGCAGCTTGAGGGTTAATGTATAGGTTGGAGCTTTCTAAAAATCTCTAAGCTTTTAGGCCACTTTTGAAAAGCTACAATTTTCTAATGCTCTAATAAGGGATAAAAATCTGTTAAAGATCTGCAGCTTCATAGTTAAAAATATTCACAAACTTTATTCAGTATTAACAATGATTGATATAAGTATACTTAATATTTCATGCTTAATAGAAGTTTTCTTCTTAAGGTTTACTTTTGACTGCAAACCTCTGTGACTGCTGCTTCCTCAAGCTCCATTTGAAGAAAATTTTTTTGAATTGTAAGTTTTTAAATTTTATTTCATATAATAAACTTTAAAAATAATTTTATTTGTGTATTTTACTATGAAATCTCATTATGTTTCACCCATTACTGTAATCAAGCGACATCTTAGTAGTAGTTCTTACATGAAAACTTATTTTAACCCTTTACAGGCCAATGTTCCCCCCCCCCACACACCAGGGTGTGAACTGAACATTTTCTCCAGGGGGGGACATTTGAAAGAAAACATTCTCCAGGGGGGCACTTGAAAAGGAAAAGGAGGGAAGGTGCAACACTCACATTCACACACACATTCACTCACATGATATTACTTGACAAATGCAGTAGCCGACACGTGTGGGAACTGACTTATATTCAAACAAAAGTCATCGATTGCTTGTTCTATGGAATCACAGATACACAAGCTACATACAATGTACCTGTATTGGAAACCACTCTTGGGGGCTTTTAGTTTAGAAAAGAGACGAAATTTTAAAGCAGTCGCCTTAGAGTATAGTAACAAACGATAACATACAACCTTCATTTGGACTTCTTGACTTCAATCCCAAATCTTCACTCACAAGTTTAACATTTCTTCAGCAGGGGATAAATAGTGTCCCTGGCAGGGATCAATTAATATTTCTCTAGCCAGGGATATTACATTCTTCAGCTGGGGACGATCCCCGGCATCCCCCCCGTCAATTCGCACCCTGCCCCCCCAACCACACACACACACACACAAATGGGAACTTTGAATTAAAAATTCATTCAAAAAGGAAATTTTATGGATATTGACTTGAAAAAATTAGCAGATAAAGTTTAAAGAGGATTTGATTTTTTGAAATAGAAGTTGCATCATTATTGGGAAACTGGAAAAAAATCTTGAAAATAGCCATTTTCAAAAACTTTTAGAATTATCTTGATACACCCTTCCTTCCCCCTTCAAACTTAATGCACATCTTTACTTAAAAATAAATCTTTTGTTAGTTTTTAATATTTCACTTATTATTTAAACTACCCATCACTCCACTCAGTTTTTGAAACCAATGTAAATTATAGTCAGTAAGGACCCATGCTCCCAATTAAAAACACAGTGAAAATTGTATTAAAAAAATTCCCCATTTAAATGACTAATAGCCTTTAACTAAAGCATTAGAAGACTAAATATGCAAAAAACTAATTTAAAATATTCATGGATCTCAATGCAGTCTGTAAAAGGTTAAGTTTGAGCTTTTAGTTAATACCGAAGAATAGCTTTAAAAATATGTTTAAAAAAAATTGTTTAACTATATTATGCAGAAAAAATATATATAAGTGTGACCATGTCAGTCGGAGGTTAGACATGTGTATTTTAATGTTAGCATTTCGTTTTGCTTTATATCACTGCACTAAAATCGTCTTTCAAATGAGCTGCATCTGAGCTATAGTTTTGCTAAAAAAATGTTCACCATAAGTTTGCCGACTAGTTTTCTAATTTTGCCAAGTATAACAGAATATGCCCGTGTTGGGGAAGGGGGGGGGGAGAAAATTTCTCTATGCCATTCAATAATGTGTGATATAGGGTTTTTTGTCTATAGTTTTAAAACCGGTGTTTCTTTCATTTACTTTCATTTATGCTTAAAACTTTAGATAAAAAGTATTTTAGAACAATAATTTTTCCTGAAATCATCACAAAAATAGAATAACCAGGATTGTTTTTCAGAGATGACTCAAAACTGGAATACAATATAACTTATAAAAATTGATATATCACATCTTTCCTTTTCGTTTTTACTCTAACAGTGTTTACACATTGATATTAGAAACACTAAACGTATACTACACTTATTATATACTGTTTTTTTTTACTCTCTAGGTAACTTCAGAAATGGAGCCTAAAAATCTGTTACCTGTAATCCAGCTGTGGACCAGTCCCCCTCGTTTAAAAACAGTTGTTTTTTCTTTTTACATGGGGGATGGTTCACGCAGCTTTTCATGCTTGTGATCCTGGGCCCCCTTCAGTCTTCCTGGAAGGCACAATCTCCTGGTTCATTAAGATTGTGAATCAAAAGGTTGGTTGAGCCATATTGTCTTTGTTTAATCCAAACACTGACAGTCTTAACGCATGAGACTGTTGGGGTTTGGTCCAAACACTGACAGTCTTAACATGCAAGACTGTTGGGGTTTGGTCCAAACACTGACAGTCTTAACGCACGAGACTGTTGGGGTTTGGTCCAAACACTGACAGTCTTAACGCACGAGACTGTTGGGGTTTGGTCCAAACACTGACAGTCTTAACGCACTAGACTGTTGGGGTTTAGTCCAAACACTGACAGTCTTAACGCATGAGACTGTTGGGGTTTGGTCCAAACACTGACAGTCTTAACGCACTAGACTGTTGGGGTTTGGTCCAAACACTGACAGTCTTAACGCACTAGACTGTTGGGGTTTGGTCCAAACACTGACAGTCTTAACGCAAGAGACTGTTGGGGTTTGGTCCAAACACTGACAGTCTTAACAACCTTTAGATACTCTGTTGTCTGTGTATTTAGGGCTGCCTAAGGTGCGTCCTACCCTTTATACACAGGGAACATTGACAGTCTTAACGGACCAGCCTGAGTAACAAGTCTTCCAGGAAACGTGAAGGGAATGTGTTCCCTACCAAGGAATGCTGACAGTCTTAACGAATCTAAAAAACTCTATGTACCATAGTGAGCCCAGGTAAGCAAGCATGTGGGTAAAATTTTAATCAGCAGCATAGAACTGCTCGCTTAGGGTTGTGAAAATACAACCAGAAACGTCCCATGGCAACAACTTCATGTTGAAGCTTAGCAAGCCAGAGAGAAGCTTACTTATTGTATCATGGAAGTTACATGGGAACACCAAATTATCATCTATTGGTGTTTTATTTATTGTTATTTTAAATTATATTGTAAAGTATTGCTATTTGCTGAGCACTTTACTATAGTGCCCAAAAATATTATGAAAATATTTGTAATGCAACGTATGAAATAATAATAAAGATAATTGTATATTTTGTTTAATATCTTTATTGAAATAATATCATTAAGTTTAATTTTTTGCATCTTGTGCATTTTCTTTCAAAAGTGCTTGCTGCTATAAATGCATCAAAATGAGTATCTGTTCCTCAGTAGATGAATATAGTTACTTAGTAACAGGGTTGTTAGATTTGCTGCCCGGGTAGACCCCCACCGGGGCAGGGTTTTTTTTTTTTTTTGCAAAATGAGTTTTTTTAAGATAAAACTTTGATTTATGTCATTTTATCAAGAAATAGCAGAATAATAATTTAATTTATTGTAGAAGCATTTAATTACTGTAAAAAGTTCTTAAGTTCTATTTCAATTCAAGAACATTTTTATCACTAATCGTAATGAAACTATAAATCCTAATTCCATTCTGTTGCTTTAATGAAAAATAAAAATCTTTGCTTTCTACCAGTCATAGTACTGTTTAAAAGTTACTTTCAGTAATTTTTGGTAGTTGAAATTTGTCATAAAATTTTCTATGACCAAACAAATAGTAGTTGTTTAAAGAATATATATAATCGCGTAAAGGATATAGAGCTATACAAATGCATCAGTTAATTTTTACTGAAAGGAAAAGATGTTTATGCAAACATGATATCCAATACATTTCCTCTTTAGAATATTTAGAAATAAAACAACTATTCAAATATGTGATAATAATTTCATGGCTGTATAATAAAAGTAGGTCTGGTTGCACTGTATTCTACTAATTGTTGAAGGTAGATATCACCAGATTAATAAATCAATACTCCCAAAATAAAGAAGTACATACATGATGGAATGAAAGGAATTATAACTTAACTCTGTGTAATTCATCTACTATTTAAATATTAAAAAGAAATTTGCAGGTAGGTTTTTAACCTTCATTTTTTATATTGCTTTATAAGCAAAGAAAATGAAAATAATTTGAGAAATTCAACCATTCAAATATGTGATAATAATTTCTTGCTGTATAATAAAAACAGGTCTGGTATATCAGTATAATAAAGTTATTATGTTATTGCTAACATTTTCTTTCATTAAATCATTGGAGTTTCTTTATTTTTTACAATAAATTTATAAATAACATTAATAATATAATTTCTTAAATTACAAAATAAGAAGAAAAACCCTTTTTCCAAGGCAATAAAAATTACCCATATGCTTTGTTTTACTATACCCACTCAAAAAAGTATTCAAATAAAAGCCAAATTTCTCACTTCGGTTTAGTGAGTAACTAATTAGTTTTTGAAATATGCACAGCTTGAAATATAAGAAGTTATTGTTATTTGTCTCATCATGCTCTTTTATGAAGAATAGTGTTTTACAAATGAAGCCGATATGGGAAATTTGACCTACAATCAAATAAATTTTTGGGAGGGTGTGCATTTCTGTTTGTACAATTTTGTATATTAACTTTATTTTTCTTATATAAATATATTTTGGTAATTAAAATTATTACTTATACCACCTTTTTTAGTAATTGAGGGGTAAACAGTTACATGGATAATGTAATTTTTTTTATTTTAGAAAAGGTAAACTTTTTCAAAAAGATATCCATATGTTTTGCTTTACTACATTTCTATTTGCACAATTTTATACATTGGATGTATCTATATACTTGATATATTTTAATGGTATGTCACTTAAGTATCTATTACTTATAGTTTACTAAGCTAATAATTATTTATTCAAAAGAATATGCAGTGAAAGTTTTTAGAAGCTAATTTATACATTTATTTATCTTTATATATTTATTTTTTGGAGGGCAGTACCAAGTTCCCTTTGTGATTTGAACCTTAATTCTATGTTTGTCTATGGTTTGAAGTTTGGATTTCTATATGTGCAAATTTTCAAGTTCCAAGTGCCAAAAATTTAAATTTTGCCCAACAAAACCCAAGTTTGGTTTTTTCATCCTAAACACTGGGTTTTTTAATAAAACCTGCCCGGGTTGGGCTTTTTACAAAAAACCCGGGTTCTTTTTACAATCCTGCTTAGCAATGATAATTATTACATCTTATGAAGTGAATTTTCTTTTAAAACTTTCTTCTTAAAAATTGATAGATGTCACAAGACTATAGAGCTGCTTTAAAAGCAAACTAAGGATGTTAAACACTCTGAAATAAATAAAGAATAATAATATTGCGTCTTAACAAAGTACACTATGCATTATATTAACAGTGAATCTCTGTGTCTAATACAACTTTTAGAAAAATATCGCAAAAGTCTGTACATCCCCCCCCCCCAGAATGTTTTGTACAGACTGTACTCAGTCTAATAATTATGCATAGTATAACTTGCAAAGAGGTATTCAAAAAATTGTTGAGTATTGAGCACTATTGGATTCTTTAAAAAGCTGTTCAAAAACTTCTGAACAAATATGATTTAAGGGATTTACTTTGTCGAATGTAAAAGTGGAAAAAGTTAGGCCATTATTTTGCTCGTGACAAAATTTTTATGTTTCCGGAAGCTAATCTAAGCTGAAATCTAATGTAATTTTGACATCCAGATGTGAAGACTATATACATAGTATCACTTACAATTTAAAAATACTGAACTAGAATAGTCTGTTGAGATCTTTTATGTATTTTTAACATTGCAATGTGTTGACATATTTCAACATACATAATTTTTGTAATGATTCATATGCGTAGAAATAAAAATTCTGGAAATTTGGAAGTGGTAGAAATAAAAAGAGTCTTTCCTTTTTCAGGTTGGCTACAGAAATTGAGAAAAAAAGTTCTCTGATTTTTCCCTGATTTCCCTGACTATCTTTATCAAATTTCCAGAACTAATTATATACATACCATAATCTTTCGTGCAAATCACCATTGTGTATCATGCACCAACAGGTGAATGCTTCATATAGGGAAATAAATAATAGAAAACCACAAAAATGCTTAATATTAATAAAATTGTAGTACATTTTTATAAATCCAAACATAAAATTTAGTTGAACAGTAAACGACAATATGTAGCAGAAAGTTTCCTCGTTTTATAAGTGTTCAATTTTAAGCGTAAGGATGACTGATCAAAATAAAATGGCCACCTAATCAACTTATTTTATTTCAATCAATGTATCGTTTCAAATTTTAAAAAATATGTAAAAAGGCTTAAAAATGAACACTATCTATTAAAAAAAAAATCATCTTGCAGGGGAGCTTAGCTGGCATCACGCAAATGTCCCATCACTTTAAAAAACACAATGGCGCAGTAGAAGACTAAATCATGTTTTACCATTCATTTTACCTATGACTTTATTCAGGAAGCAATTCACATGCAAAATTGATTCACATGCCGATATGATTTGCATATCCGGTTTCTTGTATGATCCACATCTTAGAACGAGTCCGAATACATGAGCTTTTTCGGATTCGTATAGTGACAGTGCCTACATCACCGAGTCTCGGATTCATATTTCTATGTTCTCGTATAATCTGTATTCTGGTTTTGGATTTGTAAAATGTCTGTATTTGTGCATCAGTTGAGTATCGTGTGATCCAGAACGGAGCCGCACATCAGATTGACAATTAAAAATGATCTAAGTTTACTAGGCAAAAACGAAAGTTCCTTGAATTTTAAATATTTTTGCAAAATTCCCTGATATTTCCATGATTTTTCCAGATTGATAAAGTACCCTGATTTTTCCATGATTTCCCTGATCTGTCGACATCCTGTTTTTTTCTGTGGAAAAATTGACTTTCGACCAATAAAAACTTTCCTTGAAGCTATATTTTCTTAGGAAATATAATGCATCAAGCATTTAAAAATATAGATACTGAAAATAAGCTACAGAAAATTGATTTCTATTATAATATATAGAAAATATAAATTAAAATATAGTTTAAATGAAATCACGAAATTTTATAGCAACATTATACTATTTGTCAATGGCTTTCAAAGGGAAAAAAATCACTTCGAATGATCACATTTCAGGTGTCGTACAGAAATTACAAAAGAAAATCTTTTTTTCCTACTCTAGGAATAAACGCTTATGTACAAAATCATGTGTAGTCCCACAATCATCTGTCTTTAAAGATATCTCTGCGACTTCATATGATGAAAGGTCAAATTTGGTACATCACCTCATTGCGAATTTTTTTGTACGGGGAGGGGGGGGGGGGTGTGTAGGCAAATTTAAAAAGTGTAACGTTTCGAAAATTAGCAAGAGAAAATTTTTCTTAACAAGAGTATATAATAATACTTTGACATTCAGTGAAAATAAATTATCTTGCAGTTTATACTTTCCAACTTAATTCTTTCATAAAACAGTGTCAGAATGTAATTATGACAAAACGAGTTTCCAAAAAATCCTGAATATAATACTTTGCTATATTTTCTAAATAATGTTTCAAGTTTTTTTTATTTTTTGTCTTTTATTGATTTATATCTTCAGTGCCAGGCTTGATTATTCAAATCTAGCGCTGAAAATTTAAATACGGAAAACCCTTTGAAATATAGTCTTGTACTGCCAATAGTTAGCTTTATTAATAAAGCTGCAAAATAAACACATTTTTAAAATGTCTTCTTAAAATTCGTATAATAATTTATCAGATACACATTTTCTGTTTCAAATAATACTATACTGTACACTCCCTCTAATCTGCACAGGTTGGGACCAAGTATTGTGCAGATTTTCCTTGCCGACATCCAAATTATGATTACTTTATTTAAAAATCAGCACATTTAACTACACACAAATAAAACAAAATTAGTTGTAAAAGTTATTTTGGAATGAAATTAGAAAAAGAATATGTAAAACATTTTAATTTTAAAAGGTGCTGCTTTTTTTTTTTTTTTTTTTTTTTTTTTTTTGAGTATTTAAAAGATAACTCCTAAAAAATAGAGCCTCTTAAATTGAAAAAGAATCAAATTTCATTACAAAATAAATTTTACAACTAATTTATTTTTATGTGTGCGCAGTTAAATGTGTTCTATTATGACAAAATATGTTCTGTCCTCTCAAAAGGGCACACAAGTATAGATTTAATTTTTTTTTAAATTTAAAATTACGCTTTCCATTTTGATCTAGCAGCTTATTAATAAGTACTCTAAATGCTTGGCGACACAAGCTTATTTCTGCCCATAACAGATATATTCCTAGAAAGATTTAAAATATATTGAATATAAAGAGATCCCATGCCTCACCATGTCTCAGTACCATAAATATGAATTTTCAATAAATGATTATTGTAATAATGACTATAAATTGGCTGATAGTATTTCAGAGAACTTATTATTATGGTGATTTCAATAATATCTCACTATTAAAAAAAAAAAAAAGTTATTTCGAGATATTGCAAAGTTTTAAAATGTTCAAATAAAATAATTTTTGAAAAAATAGATTTAAAAAAAAGCTTTTAGAATTATTTTTGCATTACTTTTTGAAGAAAGCAAAGTGTGCACTTTCCCAGGACAAACACTCTGTCAGTCACAATGATGAGAAAGAGATACGGAGCAATTCTAACATTTCATGTGTGAAAATGTGTTGTAATTGACTTCAAAGGTCCAGAAACTTCTGAGACATTCTCAAACATCCTTGAAAATGTTTGAGCTCGATTCTCAGCTACTTTACTGACCCATTAGAGTAGTAGTATAGAAAAGGTAACTGGCATCAGGGGCGGTCCTTCAGTTTGCTTCTCTTATGTTGAGCCAGTTTTCAAGAGAAATATTCTTCAACCTTTTATATGTTAAAGAAGACTGCTGCCTCTTATCTTCGTTTCTAGTTTGCATTTTTTGCTCTTCAATTGTTTAAAGTTGTATAAGGAAATGGAATTGTAAACGTCTTAGAAGATTTTAAATGCAACCCCCCTCCCCCCCAAGGGCAGTTCTAGAGTTGCAGTCTGGGAGGGGTAATGATATTTATAACTTTATAATTTTAAATAAACTCAGTGTCTCAGAGAAGGATTGACTACTGGGGGCAGTACAATGGAAAGGGGACCCTTCTGACTGCACAATACACTTCATATACGTAAACTAGCTGAAGCAGCCGTTCTTCGCACGGAATGATATTGTCAAAACCAACAAATACAAATGAAAATAGTCTCGCAGTGGTCTGGACGCTAAACTCCATTCCCATAAGAACACAAGAACACGGCAAGTGAAGCAGCATCATGGGCGCCGGCAGCATAGGGCAAGGGGGGCAATAGCCTCCCCAGATTTTTGAATGCAGTGTTTTCCCTTGCTTTTTTGCTCTTTCCAACATGGTAACCATACGTTGAAGTAGTCTATGCCCCCCCTGGAGTAGTCTTTGCCCCCCCTGGGAAATATTCTGCCGGCGCCCATGAGCAGCATCCGGCTTGGCCAGTTCTTGGGAGGGTCATCTCCCTCTCGGCTCGTCCGCTGTGGAACCGTGTACGCTAATGGGAGCTGGTGCACGTAAAATCCGTCGTGGCTCCAATGTCCTCCAAGTTGTTAAACGATACCTCTGGGGGTGCCGATTTCAGGTGGTGGTTGGTCCCTCATCTGGAATCGGTTCAAAATTAGGGACCAACAAGTAGAAGTCAAACCCCCTCGGGGCAATGGCACCCCTCTTTCCATGGATAGTGTCGTCTATCCATGGACACAACAACAACAAATGGAAATAAGTAAATAAATATCAAACAAATTTTGGTTATATATTTTATCGCCTACAAAAACTGTTTTAGAATATTCTTCAGGCATAGTCTAACTATACTTGATTTTTTTAAAATACTGTTTGGAATGTGCATCATATTCCCCGCGTATTTGTCCTCTTGTTCTTCAAAATTGAAATTTATGTTAAAATCGCCTAATCCCCGCCACGCTTATTCTAACTATACTTCACCTTTATTTACTCGAATATAGCCACCAATATTCCCATTAAATAAACAATAGGGTTAGGCAATTTCTCGACAAAGATGGTTGTGTTGTGGGATTACCGCCGATTAGCAACACGTGGGCTCTAGGCCGAAGGGCGGGGTGCCCTCCGTGGGGGTCTTTCTAAGGGTCCTAACCTGTATTTACGCTAAGTTCCGGAGGAAACCACGGAAAATTCCGAACGGTTAAGTTGGCAGACGCGACCTGGTTTTGAACCAGGCATCTTCCGTCACCCAGCGCAGCGCATTATGCGCTTGCACTGGTGGGGCACTCGACAAAGATGGAAGATATCGCTTCGAGACTTATTTCTTTTATGCCAATTTTCATGATACATCATCAAACATGGCACACCCTTGGGGATTTTTCTTGTTTAATCTGGCAACCCTTGAAACTTGATTCGCCATTTCACTAGGTAGACAAAATTCTTTGTCCTGAAATTAACAGCACCCAAGAGCTAAATATTACGTAAAAAACACCTTTTTTTTCTCAACTTTATAGTGGTCAATTTTTTTTTTAATTGAAAAAGATTTTTATGAATTTGTGTTCGTTACATTTTAATGCAAGATTTTTATGGCTATCTTCATTTTCCTTTGATATATGAAGACAAACATGAAAATAATGTTTTAGCCCCTCAGAACAGTTTGAATTCTAACTCTAAAAAACTCCCTGGGAACATGACTGTTATGCATTCGTGTTAGCTACATTTTAAAGCAAGAATTTTGTGGCTATTTCTTTTTCCGTTTGAGATATGATGGAAAATTTGTAAACAACCTTTTGAACCCCTTATCCACGTTATGATACGAATTCTAAAAAAACTGAAAATAATTTTAAGGCATTTGTGTACACTATCACTATATTAAGCAAGAATTTTAGGCTATCTCTTCTTACTCTGACATATGAAAGGAAATGCGAAAAGAACGTTTTGACCCCTTACACCCACTTGGGTGCAAACTTTTGACTCCCCTTATCTACGTTATAATGTGAATTTAAAAAAAAACCTGAAAATAATTTTAAGGCATTTGTGTTCACTATATTTTTAAGCAAGAATTTTAGGCTATCTCTTCTTCCTCTGACATATGAAGGGAAATGTGAAAAGAACGTTTTGACCCCTTACACCCAGTTGGGTGCGAATTCTAAAACACCCTGAAACTGATTTTTAGGCATCCTTGTTCGCTACATTCTAAATGAAGAATTTTATGACTCTCTGATTCCCTTTGAGATATGATGGCAATTTCGAAAATAACGTTTTGGCCCCTTATCCCCCTTTTCATGCGCATTCTAAAGAACCCAGAAAACGAATTTTAAGCATTTGTATTCCCTATACCTTTAAGCAAGAATTTTAAAGCTATCTCTTTTTTTCCTCTCATATATCAAGAGAAAGGTGAAAAGAACGTTTTGGACCCATATCCCCGTTTGGATATGAATTTTTAAAAATCCTGAGAATGATTTTTAGGTGTTGCTGTTAGTTGCATAACAAGAATTTTAAGACAATCTCTTTTTTCCTCCGAGATATGAAAGGAAATGTAAAATAACGTTTCGGCCCCTTACGCCTGTTTGGGTGAGAATTCTAAAAAACCCTGAAAACATCTTTTAGGTATCTATGTTAGTTATATTTTAAAGCAAGAATTTCACGGTTGTCTCTTTTTTCCACTGAGATATGAAGGGAAACGCGAAAAGAATGTTAAAGAATGTTTCGGTTCGAATTTTTAAAAATCGCTTCTTAAATGATGCCGGGCATAAAAGCTACAAGCTCCTAAAATTTCATGTCTGTACCTCCAGTAGATTTGGCTGGGCGATGATCGACAATCAGTCAGGACATCTTCCTTTATATATGAAGATAAAATGTTTAATTAATCATCAAATGTGAAATAAATGTTTAATTAATCACATAATTAATGAAGTATGTAAATACCGAAAATAATAACCTTGCATCTTTATCTTTGCCCCCTGCCCCCATTGATCAAAATTATTGTTATACTTGAAGAGTTCCTATGTTTGCCATGTAGATAGTGTTATTTGTTTATTTCAAACCAGTGGATTCTCCATGCAGAATTATTTTTTACTTTAGTTTTCAAAATCCTGGGAGGGATAATTACCCTATTACCCCCCTCCCATAAAACCGCCAATGCCCCCCCCAAATAAAGTACTATTTTTTTACCATTCCTGCCACTTTAAGTGATTCCACTGATTTAGTGGCCTACGAGCTAGTACTAAAAAAATAATGAGCAAAATTTGATCCAACCCAAGGTTCGCCTTCACAGCTTTAGATCAGCGATTCTCAACCTTTTAACATTGCACTCCTCGAATGAAGAAAAACTTGGAATGACGCGCCCCCCCCCCTAACATTCCTCTCAACAAATATACAGTTTTTTATTTTTCAACAAAGAGCATTTAGTTGGCTTTTCTACAAAATAATATTATCGGTAGAGTTTAAATAAACATTTTAAGAGAAAATAGATATGTTTTGGAGTAAAAATAAGAACAAATTGACTCTCAGAAATCGAAGCACCCCCCTCTTACATTTACTACACACTTGTTTCTTTCTCACAACTAAAACATATTTAGGGAAATTTCTAGTAAAATGAAACTGCAGCATTTCAATTTACCTGTTAAATAAACAAGTTTATTCTTTAAAAATTTTGATTTTATTATACGAATAGCAGTGCAAATCGATTCATATAAAAGTAGAGTAATAAACATATTTGACCATATTAACTGGAGGGGAAAAAAAAACACCTGTTTTTATTCATGACATATAAATTGTGTGAACCAAATGGTAATCTAGATTTTTTTTTTTTTTTTTTTTGGGGGGGGGGGGGTTGTTTTTTATTGAATGCTTGAAGAATATTTAATAAAATGCCTAAACTAAAACACAATTTTTCTGTCAAAAGGGAAAGAAGAGAGACATAAAAGTTATCTTTTACATTACTTTTATTTTTTTTTCACTGAAAACTACTATGAGAATTGTTACATGATGGTTGTCATGATGAAAATAAATTTACATATAACCAGCACAATAAGAATGTCAAATAAATTTAGCAAATTTCTGTTTACATAGTGCATAAAATTTATAAAATAAAATAAAATATTTTACTAACATTTAGATGTTCACAAAGCACTGAAATATTAAATACTTCAAGTTTTTATAACTTGAAGTATTAAACAAGTATTACAGTATTACAGTATAACAGTAAACAAGTATTACAGTATAACAGTAAACAAGTTATTACAGTAATTTTAAATATTGTAATCATTGAAATTAGTTCTTTATATTATTTATTACACAGCTGATAAAACAGTTATTAGACATTAGTAAATATTTTCAGCAGACTTGAACAGTAGTTCCACATTATAACACAAAATTGTGTAAAGTAAATGGAATATGAATATGGACAAAATTGATCATTGTAATACATTTTTCATCAACTCAGCACCGTTTAGCCTGAATAGCTAAATTTACAGTTTACATACTATTTAGCAGCTTTGAAAGAAGTAAATTTTCAAAGCACTGGGAAATATGGTGATTTTGCAAAGTTTTATAAAATTCCACCTTTTAAAACATCTTTTATAATCTGTTAAGATACATAAATTTTTTTTAAATATATACAACGTAAAACTGAATATGTAAATAATTTTATTAAAAGAGCATTTTCAGTTTTATTGGAAGTACTTTTGGCTGATTTGTACAATTATTCTCCAATAAACAAGTACGATTTGTCATAAGTAAAGCAGTGATAATTGTTCTGATTGACACATATTAATAAATTAAGGGTGCTCACACAGAGGAAATCCAGCAACCACCCCCATTGCAGCTCTAAGTATAGGTCAGATTTTTTATAGCACAGAGAAGTTGTTTGTACTATTTTAGTACTAAAATGTTTGAAAATTTAGAGATTAAACATTATTTAAAACGATTAGATTGATAAATGTTATGTTAGGTAATTGTGAATTCCCAACTGTTTGTTATTTGCTTGATAATATAATATGGAACTACTATAACATATTTTGAAAGCAGATTATATATATAACATTTTTACTTTAATTAAAATATTTTAAAGAACAGATAAATATACTTTAAATGAAATAAGTTGAACAACAATCGTCTGCATAGTAGTAATCCAGAAGTCAGACATAAGAGAAGTTCCTTGTAAATAGTCTGTTAAAATTGTTAAGACATAGTGTCAGTCATAGTGTTAGACATAGGAGATCTTCTCTTACATACTTATGTTAAGACATAGTGTCAATGTTAAGAGTAAGACATAATGGAGCTTCTGTTATAGTCTGTTAAGACATAAAAGTGTTTGGACCAAACCCTCCCGATGAAAATCTGCTGAGTGCTGAAAGCTACTGTTTTTAAAAAAACATTCTATCAGTTTTAATTTTTTTTAATTATCACTGTGAATGTTAGATCTGTCATTTTGCTTTATCTTTAAAAGCAAATGATTATGCTACCTTAACACAGACATTTTTATCACTTTATTAAGCCGAATTAATAAAAAATTCTGCAGATTATAGCTTAAATAAGCAGAATTTCTTCTCATATGAGAATGCTTTCATTTGTATAATTGTTAATATCATCCTACAACATCTTTTATTTTAGTCTTCATTTAATTAGTAATTTCTTCATTATTAGTAAGATGCATGTAATTACTACCTTGATACAGATTTTGTTTGTGGCTGGAACATAGTCACTTCCTCAACATACCTACTTTGGCATTTCAACACAAGATAAATAGGTACCTGTTGCTTATTTGAATAATGTTCAAAAGTTCTAAGTCTTTAATTCAATACCAACTTCCACTTGCATGATATTTAATAAAAATATATGCAAGTGCCCTACCATACCTCCGGCTATGGGTGTCTATGCTTATATTAAATATTTCATTCTGACCATTAGTTTTAGAAATAGATATTGCATAAAATTTATTATTAGATTTAAGAGAATCTTTAGGAAACTATTCTGAATTACATGCTATAATATACATTATAACTTTCACAGTTGATATAAAATGATATTTAATAAAAATATATGCATGCAACTTAGCATACATCAGTTATGTTAATATATTTTATGTTGATATATTATTAATAAATGTTAATATATTTTTTAATTTTGAAGTAAATTTTAAAACAGTTTATTAGACAGCATTATGCATCTAACAAATTTTCATCGGGTCACAGACAACATTTCACTGCTACTGATTAAATAAACTACAATTCTGTAGTTCACTATAAATTACATAAGAATGCATTGTTTTTAATGATACTAAAAGCTATAACAAACAGGAATCCATCCTCTCTAATCAGAAGGGGGGCCCTTAGTGATTGACTAGTCTGATGACTAAGAAGATGGGGAGGGGAGAATCTTGAGTCAATAGAAATTTAAAAGAATTTTCTGTAGATAAGGCCTGAAAATTTCTGCATTCACAATGTAGTTAAAAAAAATTCTGAAAACAAAAACATTCATACATTCTGTTTTGATCAAGTTAATTTCCTCCCACTGATGCTCCAAATATATATATATTGAAACATTTATAAACTTAATTAGCATACTTAAGTTTTTTGTAGATTTGCTATGGAACACTTTAGGAAGGTATTAGCATAAATGTTAAATGCACAAAGTATTGCTACTAACGATACTATTTGTAATCAATAATTATTAGGAGGATATTGTAAAATATAAGCTATAAAATTTTTCCAAAAGTCCTTATTGGCATTTAATCTAAATATAGATTTCAAATATTGTTTAAAATAAAGGTGAGGTAGAGAGTAAAATCATTTGTTTTTTCTCAATTACTAAAGAAATGTAAATTAAAAAAAATTAATGCATTTTATGAATTATCAGAATTCAGAAAACGTTGTCTGTGATGGTTACGAAGGCATGAGAACGTATACTCATGCACAAATGTGTACATTAATGGGTTAGGCATGTACTGAGAGAAAATATGGTGAGACTTAATTTTGTTCTAAATGCAGTATTACAGAGGCTATTAAGTTAAAAATTTCCCTAATATTTAACTAATTAAAAAGGTAATATTTCAGTAAAAGTGAAAGAACAACAAATATATATATATATATATATATTTTTTTTTTTTTTTAACAGAGCTATTTTTATACAAGAAATTAAAAGAAAAAGATTACTTTACTTATCAATAATTTTTATATTTGTTCAAGCTCAAAGAAACAATTTTATATTATTAACTGCCACACATAACCAGAGAAAAAAAAAATATCATGTTTGCTGGAACTTACTAAGTCACCCACATTAACTTGATGCATGAAAATACCGTTATGTATTTCACTTGCAACCTATAGTTAATTACTCTAGACTAGTGATTCTCAATTTTTTCAGAATACAAACCATAGTGAACTTTTAATACCTTATTAGCCCGAATATAACGCGACCCTGAAATTTTTCATCAAGATAATTACAAAAATCCTATATTTAGGGAGAGTCAAGTTTTTAACGGGAAATTATCAGTCAAAAAATGCTGCTTTATATTCAGGCCAATACGGTACATGACTCTATACAAGCAACTTTTTATTCCTCTTATATTTTCATCATCTTCTGTTAAGATAAAAACGGGAAATGGCATACATTTACAAAAATAGATTTTTTAAAAAAATTGAGGATTTTAACAAACTTTGGGATTTATTTGGTTTTTGTTTTCTCTCAGTGGATATCATTTTAAGTAAGGCACCATTAGAATCATTTAAATTTTCAGTGAACTCTTCACAACATTAATAAAAAAGAATAAAGAATAGCAAAAAGTCAATGATATTGTATTTTTCAGTAAACAAATGTTTAAAGTACAGACTATTTTAGCTTATTTAGATAAAGATAGACAGATTTTTCTTTTTTTAATTTTGGACAAAACCTATCAATTAAGTATTGCAACAATTTTTACTGAATATTTTTTTATGAAAGTCACTTGGATGTTCATGTCATTACTAGAAGTCAAAGCCTGTTGTGGAAGTAATTACAATGGGCGCTAGAAAAAACATTTGATGAAAATACATCAGCACTCAATGTATTTCATCTTCGTCCCTCTAAAATAAATAACTTCATATTCAATTTTTATTATAGACCCAAATCGAATTTAATGCTCTTCTGAAAATGAACAGAAACTTGTTGCATTTGAATATTTTCGTTTCGTGTAAACAAACCCTATGTTTCATGCAGACGATCATTTTAATAAAAAAAATTAAACTATGTTATCTGGAAAAACTGTTTAAAGCGAATTGAAATCACAACTTTCCCTTCAGTCTGATGACCGTAACTTCAATATGATGTCATGTCAATTGGGACAGCAAATTTTGACACGCAAATGATTAAAATTTTTGACTCGGAAATAAAATAGAACTGAAAATAGCAAAAAATTGCTTAAAAATTAGGGAACAGATGGATTTTCAGATTTTTAAAGAAGTACAGATTGTTTTCTATATTTTTATTCATAATTATGAAAATTTTCAAGCAGATCATACAAACGGTGTTGATGTTAGTAGGCTTTTTTTGCTTAGCCTTTTAACCTTTTTGGAGTAATGGTGGTAAAAAGTTTTATCTTGAAGTGGTTGCCTGGAATTGTTAGAGAATCAGTGAGTCAATAATCAAGGTAACTATATAATAGGATAATCACAACTTCAAAAGCAAGTTGGATTTTTTTTTTAAGTGTGAGCTTAAGTATTACATTAAACCAAATTGAGAATCACTAATTTAGATGAGCACATTAACTTTAGTTGTCTTTAGGTTGAATAGACATATATTCAACCAAAGACTTGGAATAGCCTTCTCTTAAAGAGCTAATGCTATTCCAATTACAAATATGTGGGGAAAACATTTTTTTAAAATGTTTATAATTAATCACCAAAACACACTGCTTTATTGCTTGTACTCCTAAATACTGGAATTCTTTCAGATGGCTCCAAGCTAGTATCATTTTTGATTTTGTATAGCCTGAAAAAGAAAATTTATAACATTGAAACCACTATAAGATGAACAATACTGCTTAAATTCATTATTCAGGTATTCAACATAAGAAAGTTTTTTTTTTTCAACACATGACCTGAACGTGAGGTAAATAGGGTATGTTTGCCAGGATCGCAACTAGGTGGGGAGCAAATGGGATACGTGCCCCAGGACCCGTGATAAGGGGGGGGGGGCAAAATCAGTTATGGTTCCATGGTAGAGGGGTAGTTTTGAAAAAAAAAATAGGAAAAATAAAAAATTAGGAATTTTTGTTTCCTGTTTTTGTGACTTTGTGCTGAAGTGTCCTATCTGAAAATACCTGCATTGTTCACCTCTTTAGACATACACAATTTTTCAAAAGGGATACACTGTGGAAAGGTTTTGTCAAAAAGCAAAGGAAAGAGGCCCTGGAGACCCATCCTCCAATCTGTCCCAGTCAGGGGCGTAGCCAAGGGGGGTCATAACACCCCCCCATGAGGAATTTTTTGCCATACAAAATGTATATTCTTCACTCCCTCATCACACACATGTATGCATATATGTGAGTAACAGTAGTCGTAACCCCCCCCCCCACATGAAAAATTTCTAGCTATGCCCCTGGTTCCAGTCGATGAGTCTAGCAGGTTCCGATTTAAGGCATAGGCAGAAGTGTAGCTAGAATTTTCAACTCCGGGGACAAGTGAAGTTTTTGCGCCTCCTCCTGTTTGCCAGAATGGACAACAATAGCAGTTCAAAAATATAATTTGGTGGCCCCTGTGTACTGAGTCCGGAAGCAGATACCCTGTCCCCCCTTTAAATAAAATACTGACTACGCTACTGTCACTTGCCCATAGAAAAAATGCTTGGGTTATAATGTCACTCAATTAAAGTGTGATAAATAATCTGATTCTTTCAGTGAGATAACTGACTGAGTTCAGCTGTGCATTTACTACCAGTGAGTGCTGCCTTTTTTTTTTTTTTTTTTTTTTTTTTTTTTAAGAATCCGAAGACAACTTTAAAAATCAAATACTTATTCATTAAAATTCTCTCTTTTTAAGGAATTTTCACTTTTGGACTTGAGCCTTCTATCTGGGCATGTGTTACCATGCTACCTTTAATTTGAAAAAAAAAAAAAAAAAAAAAAAGTTTAATAATTTGCATTAGTTTTGAAATGCTGCAAACAGCACATGAAGGTGTATCCAGCAAAGTAATTCAGTAAATCCTGAAGTGAGTACTCTAGCATTATAAAGGACTGTGTATTAAAAAAAGTTTAGTGATTTTGTATAAAAAAAAGAAAAAAAATTAAAAAATTATTGAAAAAGTCCTACAGTGTCCTAAAAAAAGTCATTAAAAAATATTTAATTTTTTATACTTAATTTTTAATGAGAAATTAAAGATTCAAAGCACACATACATAAATTATTGGTAATATTTAAAATGCATGGAAGAAAATACAATAATAATAATAACCTGCTATAAGGATGTAATGTTGTCTCTTAAACTCTTTAAGTGATGACTCCTATTTGTATTTTACACATCCAAACCTTAATATTCTTGCACTTGTGGCTAAGTGATCAAAGCATCTAGAAAGAAAGGGAAAAGTTAGAAAGGTAATGCATATTAATGTAGGAAGCTGAAGGCTGATTACAGTTAAATAAATAAACAAACTAATAAAAAAAATACTTTTTAATCATCAAACAAGCCCTTTTGGCTAAACAGCACTTATGCTATACACACACTCTAAATCTATAGAACAACCCAATCTTTATATTTTCATGTAGTTAATAAATTTTGCG